>JAABKJ010075445.1:39435494-39593536 GCA_011634705.1 Andricus grossulariae
GTTGAAAATTCGTATATTATGGTAGAATAGCAATCTCCTTGGTAAAAAATTCAACCATTTGGTCAAAAATTCATGTATTTTGTTAAAAATTAATCTTTTTTGGTATAAAATTAATCTTTTTGATTGAAAATTCATTTCTTTGGTTCAAAATGATATTTTTTAGTTTAAAATTCATGTATTTTGTCGAAAACTCATATTTTTAGTCGAAAATTCGACCATTCGGGTATAAATTAACTTTTTTGGTTGAAAATTTACCTATTTAGTTAGAAATTATTTTTTTCGGTTGAAAATTAATTTTTTTAACTGAAAATTAATTTACTTCTTGGGTTAAAAAAATTAATCTTCTTGGTCTCAAAGATTAACTATTTGGATAAAAATTCATTTTTTTAGTTGAAGATTCATAATTTTATTTTAAAATTTATCTTCTTTAGTTGAAAATTCAACTGTTTTTTTTAAATTCATATTTTTTGTTGAAAATTCGTATTTTTTGGTAGAATTATTAATTAATTAATTCAATTAATTAATTATTAATTAATGTCCTTGGTGAAAAATTCATGTATTTTATTAAAAATTTACCTTTTTTAGTAGAAAATTAATCTTTTTGGTTGAAAATTCATTTCTTTGGTTAAAAATTTATCTTTTTCAGTTTAAAATTAATTTATTTTGTCGAAAATTCGTCTTTTTGGTCGAAAATTCGATCATTGGGGTATAAATGAACTTTTTTGGTTGAAAATGTACCTGTTTTGTTAAAAAAAATTTTTTCGGTTGAAAATTTATTTTTTTTTAACTGAAAATTTATTTAAATATTGGGTTGAAAATGTATCTTCTTCACGAGGTACGTGATAAGAATGTGTTTGTTAAAGCCGAACGAGCTTTAAAAAAAGAGAATTCACAATCATCAAATTACAGTTGTTAACGCTTTGACTTTTAATTTTAAAAGGTTTGTGCACAAATGTGTGGAAAATAAAAAGACCGAGCGTGTAGCGCGAGGTAAGTACATTATCGAGCGCGAAGCGTGAGATGAATATATTCTCGAGCGCGAATATGGATATCCATATTCGAAGGATTTTTCGAATGAGAGTGGAGGGGGTAAAAATAATGTTTAATTGGAAGTTTATAAATTTTGAAAAAAACTTCTGCTTCCTGTAATATTTGAGGAACGTTATCTGTTTGTCATTTGTGACAAATTATTGTTCACTTATTTTTTAAACAACTTAAAAATATTATAAACAGTATAATTGTTTAAATAATCATTCTTTTTAATGATTCAAAAATCTCCTAGAGATATTAACAAGACGCATATGGAATATGCGAATATGGAAATCCATATTCAAAGGGTTGTTTGGTATTCAGTGATATTGGAGGGGATATAAACAATGCTCAATTAATTTATTTGTTACTATTATTGGTTCTTTATAGTTGACAATAGTATAATATTTGTTTAGTGTGTTTTTGTTTAGTGTTAGTTTACATCATTGCAAATTAAATGATGAAAGACGTAAATTCGAAAATTTCCTAGAGATATGGCTGAGACGAATCCAGGTATGTTTCTTGTTTTTCAATAGGACTCGCAATAAAATATTTTAATCAATTTGCCAGGGTCTCAAATCACTTCACAGGACTTTTAATATTTCATGAGATTTCACAGAATATCATGAAACTTAATGTGATTTCAACAGGTTTTATTTATTATTCATTTAATATTTTATATTATTTCAAAAGATTCGTATTGACTTTTAGAGTATTTTAATAGATGTAGTCAGATTTCCGAGCATTTCAATCGCTTCAAGGGTTTTTAAAATTTCTGAAGGTACTCGTATTTCAATAAATTTTGCAGGATTCCAGGAAATATCATCAGATTTCATGAAATTTGGCGGGTTTTTCAAACCTAACGAATGCTTATTTGAACATAGTGAAAATTGAAATTTAATAATTAAACTTCAGTTTTAAGGTCTCGAAAACTAATCTATTTCAGATATGTTCATTCATCATCCTGAAAACTTTAACAATTATTTCATTGGGAACTTAAAAAATAATGATTTCAAGCTTATTTGAACCGTCAAAAATTTAAAATCCGAAATTTCGTTTAAAATTAAAAAAGTATTCTTAAATTAAGATCATGTAACAAATGCGTTTGCAATTGATACTTTCCAAGTTGTGCATCACGTTATTGAAAATTCATCATTTTAGTCTAAAGTGCAAAAGTAATAAATTCAAATCAATTATAAAGCATTCCCATGCAAGCGGTTAAACTTCATGTTAATTCAAGTCAAAGATGATGTAAAAACTGATTTATGCTGTACTAAACTTTCAAATTGACAGGTCAGATAAAACCGCGAGGTAAAAAACATGCAAGAAACGAGCGGAAACATAGAAGCTTCAATGTGGACAAAGTGAATGAATAAATTTGAAGATTACCATTTAACGTAAGGTCAAGTTCATAATAGTCATAGGGAAGCGTGACGCCGTGGGGCAAAAAGAACGTCCGTGGACATATTGATTTTCAGAAGTCAATTATTATCCGATTTTAACTTTTTTTTTTAAATGAAATGTAATGAAATTTCGCAGCGAACTGTCATGGCAACTATCGAAAAAAGATGTCCAATAGCAATGTAAATGTTAAAAACATTATTCAATTTGTTATAAACAAATAAGAGAATGAAAATGCTTTTGTGGGGATTGGCGGCGATTCGTCACTTGATGGACAAAAAGAGTTTTTTGTCCGACCCCCCTTGAAAACGCGCCATTGCATGCACGTGAAGCAGGCGTAATGTGGTCGCTTCCAGCCCAGTGACGTTCGCACGTGCGCACTCCGCCGCCGGGCCACCATGAAACTTTACGCCCTCTACATGAAACTTTACGCCCGCTACATAAAACTTTACGCCCGCTACATAAAACTTTACATCCTTTATACATACACTGCACCCCTTGAGTGATAATATGGAGCGATTGATCTTTATCTTTGAAAAAATTGTATTGCTAGACCCGACAGTCTCCCTTCCGTAAAGTACGCTATTTCTTCTTTTCACCTATACTCTAAAATTTTCAAGTACACCAAACATCCTCTATCTGCTTCACATGCTTGTTTTCAAGGAGGGGGGCAAAAAGTACGGTGTGTATCAAGGGCGTAAAGCTATTTTGCCTTGTGTGACTGCCGCCCTCGCTTCGCTCGGCAGCAAATTCACACTCGTCAAAATAGCCTTCTTTACGCCCTCGATACACAATATACTATTTCCAAAATATTGAATTATAAGAAGCTGAGAAGTTCGATTGTCAACGATCGCACGGCGCAGAAAGGGGAACAAAGAAAATCATTGCTTGAGTCAGCCGAGAAGCTTAGGAAAGCGGGAATTGGTGTAACTATCAGAAGAAATGAACTGTTAGTGAGTAATAAGGAAGTGATGTCCAAAGAGGTGAATGATTTGATTCAGGTCAAAGGGAAGGCTAAGCTAAATCGGCAATGAAGGAAAGGCGCAAAAAACATACGACGCGGAAAGAGAAATTCCCTAATGTAAACCTATTTCATGTTATGAGGGTACCTACTTCTTCGGAGTAGCCTATCACTGATTCAGGATGCCGGCAAGGTAACAAAGAATATCAACGAAGCAAGCTATTACACGGACGATCTGGCGTTGCATACACAGCTATCAGTCAAAGGTTTTTGACTTCGACTGCTGGGAATCAAGAAGGACCGAAAAATTTTGTTTGGAATAAACACGTCAACTCTAACCTTAAGGAACTACATAAAATCTTCGGAACAATTTACTCGTCGGTTCTAACAACAGATATGCAACTTTTCCACATCAAGGCACAAAGGAACGCGGTGCAATTGCAGAATAGGGGTTTCAACTCTGTTTTGGCAGGAATTTTTTTTTTCGGCAAACAAACTATTAGAATCTTTAATTGAAGGACAAATAAGACGATTTAACGAGGCAAAAGTTAAAAATGATTGTTACTTTTGTTATTACGATGTCTCAAATATGGGTCTGTCATGATATCGGAATGATCATATTTAACTCACTGTTCTGGTCCGAACTAGCGTATAGCTTCAGGTCATCCATGTATAGAAGATGGGTCACTTGATAACCATCCTCGTTATCATATATTCGGAACCCATGAGACATGCTATTTAGTGTTTTGCTCAGTGGGTCGCAGTGAGAATATACCTTATCTGCTATGATAGCTGTGAGGTATTTATATATTGTTGGACGACAGGCTATCGGTCGAAAATCAGATGGATTTTGAGCGTCTGGTTTCTTAGGCAACATATATTTAGTACCCTGGAGCATAAAGCCTGGCGTCAGATCTGGTTGTTCGATGATCTTCTGGAAACAGCTAGCCAACGCAGGATGCACACTAGTCAGGTACTTGCACCAGAAGTTGTGCACCATGTCCGGACCCGGAGCTTTCCAGTTACTTGTTCTTTTCAAAGCCGCGGAAACATCTAAATATATGATGTTAGTCAGCACCATTTCAGGGTCATTGTTAGCTCTTGTCTTCTCTAGTTGAAACCAAGCAGCGTTTAAATTGCTTCTGTTCATTTTCCCCCAAACATCCGACCAATAGTCAATCATGTCTTCCAGTTTAGGGATTTTGGTGTCTTGATGGTTATTTTGCTTTACACTTAGTTCACGATAGAATTTTCTTTCATCTGCCTGAAAGGTTTGATATTGTTGTCTTCTTGCACTACTTTTCTTGTACCGACGCAGTCTAGCAGTAAGAACATCAAGTCACTGCCGTCGGGAGTGTATAATTTCAACCAATATTGCTGGTGTTAATGTCTCTATGTACTGCTGGTCAGTGATTTGAGTAACATGGTGTATCAGCTTTCTGGTTCTATTCCGTTTTTTATATTAACCTTACTTTGCTGACATCCATGTCCAACCTGATCTTCCATGGTGGATGTTGCTCCCTTCCTGGGGCAAAGACTGCATTTGTAGGCGTAGTTCTGCGGCCCAAAGTTCTAACGGTTGCCACAGCTGCACATTATACAAGGGTTTGTACTTCTAACGCAGTTTGTGTTGCGTTCATATGCATAGGTAAAACCCTGCTGTTCAGGTGTTCTATTAGTGCACGCAGATCATTTGTGATGTTCATCTTGGGCAGAGAATGTCTTTGTGTTGGTTCTATATGTCTGAACTCTAGTAACATATGACCAAAATTCCTTTTAAGGTGCCGTAGTTTTTCTGGGATTTCGCTGTTCAAGTCATCGCTAATAATGTCCGGATGTGGTTCTAGTGAATCCGGTACTGGATGTTCATTATTCCTAGCACCTATGCCTCCAGCTTCAATCAGGTCTTCGCTGGATACATCTTCCAAGGGAGGTTCATCAATAGGAAGCTGCTGTTCCACTTCCTCTTACCCTCATTAATGCGCCAATCTGATTCCCCGTTTATTTTTCCGTCGCTAGTGAATAGGCTACCCAGATATAAGTACATATTTGTCAACTTACTCTAGTCTCTCATCATTTAGTACAATGTTGCATACTGTTTTCTCACTTTTTCCTTCAAACACCATTACCTTTTTTTTTATTTACGTTCATTTTGAGGCCCATGTTCTTCATGCTTGTATTAAGTTTATTCAACATTCTTTGCAAGTCCTCGATTGATTCTGCCATGAAAATCTTGTCATCTGCGAAAGCCAAACCACGCACCTTCACTGTTTCGAGATCTACACCTTCTTCATCGAAGAGAGGCATTCTTAGACCATTTTCCATAAATATGATAAATAGCCATGAGGATATAACGCATCCTTGTCTAACACCTTGCATAATATCAAACCAATTACTCAGTTTTCCATTAACCCTTACACTTGCTTTACTGCTTTCATATCTTTTTTGTATTGCTTGTAGGAGCCATCCATGGACTCCGTACTCTTCAAGGACTTCCAAAAGTTTACTTCTATTTACTTTGTCAAATGCTTTTTCTAGGTCAACAAATGCATTGATACGGTCTACCCCAGCAGCCTTACCATTTTTTAAACTCTTAATTATATCAATAACCTCAGTGACGCAGACATTTTCAATAGGGGTTTTTAATGTATTATTTGCAATCTTGCAGCTCTGTTGCCCTCTATCTTCATCTCCTAATAATTCTTTAAAAGAGTCTTTTAAAGCGTCTACTATCCCGTCTGTAGAAGAACGCAAACGTCGAAATTGCCAAAGCGTAGGAGCCACGTGTTTCTTTGAATTCATTTTAAAACAAATTTTGTAACAAAATAATTAAGTTATTATAAGTGGATGCTAGATTCAGCTTCACTGAAAAAGGAGCTTCTTTGAAGTGTTTCAAGGTAACTGGCGTCAACGAATTGCTCATTCTCGTATTGCCACAATGTTCTCAGAGAAATTACGTGAATGTCTCGCACATTTGGTCATTTAAGTTGTTTCATGTATCTGCGAGTCATTGAGGACTTTAGAGCCGTTGTGCGCGCATGGTTCAACAAACATCTTAATGCTCGAATAGTTTGAGAGAACTATATCTCTTGAACTATTCAAGGCTTAAGGGTGTTGGCTCAATCCAACTTGGAATTTTTTTTGTATAGGTACGTCACTGACTCAATATACAATTTTTCTCAAGCATTTGAGAACGAAAGAAAGAAAACTTGTCAAATATTTGGGGTTGTGCGAGATCCTTGGATCAACTCAATGTATAGAAATTAAGCCTTTTTCTCAAGCAATTATTATTTTTACTGAAATTATAAATTTTTCGAATCTATCAACTATTCGAAGACCCACGACTTGATGATGGTGAACCTAAATTTTGCGAAATACGTCGCCAAATGGAGAAAAGTGAGTACAAATTTGAGATGTCCTGTGCATGTGAAGACCAGAAGACTGTGTTGTAAGCAGCAAAGCAAACACGACATGCAGAGCACCTGTAAAAATCGTGTTCCCATGTTCTGAAGTCCGAAATCAGTGATGCCAATGTGGGCGCCTTTTGCTACTGCGCTCACATTCGGGCCACGCACTGGTTGGCCGTAGTTGGCGCGCAATTCAAAATTGGCTCTTTTGAGAATACATAAAAAATATTGAAAACATTATAAAAAATTATTTTGAAACACTTTTTCAACAAATTTCTTCTAAAATTGAATGTTTTATGAAATGTAAGTTATTCTTCGGAAGTCAAAGAAAATAAACTGTTTATACATGTGTTATAAATTTTTTTCTTGTCTAAAATCAGAAGTTGTACATTTTATATACATTCTTGTGCATTTTTCAATTACAGCCTGGGTCGGAGCAGTGTTGCGGAATGAACGTGTTATTTAAATAAGTAACACGAGAATTCTAAATCAATCTAAAACATCTATACCTTAAACCTATATACCTATCTACCCTATACCTATATACCCATCCACACATCACTAATTTACCACCGAGCAATTCACGCCTACACCGAAAGGGAAACGGCTTAATGATATAATAATTTTCCAAAGTATTTTGATTTATTTCTCTGGAATCTAAAAGAATAGAAGAAGCATCACGTGCGTCCTAAACTACGCCCCAAGACAGATTTATGTGTAAACATTTTCAGTAAACGTTAACTGAAATTGAAATCTTACATAAAGCAAGTAATAACTCACGTAAATGTAGAAGTATAAAAATTTATTTTCTCTTACATGTAATACCGTGCTAAAGTTTCCAGGCGTCTATTTTCCAATAGGTTGAAAAAGTACCCCAGTTTTAATAATAATAAGCTGTAAATTTTCTTTCAATTATTGCATGAAAGGTGATAAAAGTACCCGTTTTATGGGCATAAATGAAAGGCAGTATATGTGTTAATTTTACTAGAAGTTGTTTGAAAAAACATCAAATTTTAATGTTTCCGAAAAATATCAATAAGTTTGGAAATAAAAATTTTCTTCATAGAGAGACAGAGAGAGAGAGAGAGAATAACTGAGGGGCTCCTTTGAGTGGGTGAAGAGACGCAAGACCCCGGTCTCTGACACATGACACATCGCGTGTGTCAAAGGCCTGCGTTACACTTTCGAGACATGGTTTCACTCGACTCAAGACGCGAATCCCCATATCGAGGTCTAAGATGTTTACACGTCAAAAAGTGAACGGAAACAATCTGAACTCCTGACTTTTTACATTCTCATTCATGAGAGTGTAATGTAATCGTGCAAATTTTCAACCTCTGGTTTTTAACTAATCTTTACGTTTCGGCACTCACAGAGTCCAAAAATCATAAAATTTTGTCGGCGTCTGTCTGTATGTATGTATGTATGTATGGTTGCCTGAATGTTGTAGCCACGCTAACTTTTGAAGGATTTGTCGAATCGAGTCAGCCTTTGATCAAATTGATAAGGGTCCTAAAATGAAGTTTAAGTTCGTTAACCAGATATTTCCAACAAAAAAAAAAAAGAATTGTGGAGCATTTTCAAAATTTGGAAAAAAATTTTTTTTCAAGTTTCAGAAACTTTTTTCAGAGTTTATTTTAGATGGAAGAGAGTCTTGAAAATTATACTAATGAAATTTTTTATTTCAATAAAAATTCAAAATTTTGAAAATGTCCAAAAAATAGAGAAAAAAATATTTTTCTGATAGATTAAAAAATGTCAATTCAAATTGTTACTAGATATGAAATATATTTCGAAACTATCCTTGTAAAATTTTTTGATTTGATCAAAATTCAAAAAGTAAGAGCATTTTCAAATATGGAAATAAAATTTGCCGTTTCATTTTGTTTGCATGGTTTTATTTTCCAAAAGCAATCGTCTGTATAACCTTGCTGCTGAGCGAGAAGCACGAGTATCGCAATGAAAATGTAATCGTCAAGGCCGAAGGTGCTTTGAGAACCCTCTTCAAAGTCAAACTGAAAAAAAACATGTTTAATTTCACTTTATGATTGTAGTTTATGAGGAGTTTGATTTGCGCGCTCAAACTGGGCGCATTTTCAAGGCCGCTCAGAATAAAAGTTAGTGCAAAGTAAGGAGAAAATATTAAAGTCATCATGAAAAATAAAAATTGTACATTATTTTGCAATATCTGAATAAGCAGTACCAGATCGAGGTACAGAAATAAATATAATATACATTATATATAAAAGTGTTGAACATAATGTAGAAAAGTTCACATTTTGGACAAAAACCAGTGCGAAGCACGAGATACGTGATAAGAATCTGTTCGTTAAAGTCGAAGGAGCTTTAACAAAAGAGAATTCACAATCATCAAATTACAGTTTTTAACGCTTTGACCTATAATTTTAAAAGGTCTGTGCACAAATGTGTGGAAAATACAAAGACCGAGCGCGTAGCATGAGGTAAATACATTATCGAGCGCGAAGCGCGAGATGAATATGTTCTCTAGCGCGAAGCGCGCGAGAATCAACAGTCGCGCGCCATAGGCGCGCTCAAACTTGCGAGCGAAGCGAGCCGCGGGCGTAGCGCGCAATGAGAATGTGCCCGCACAGCGGGCATATTTTTTTCTGATGATTGCTGACTTTTTTTTAGAAGAGTGAGCGTAGAACAAATATTTTCGAGAGCCCAGAGAAACTGGAAAAGGCGCGCCCTTTCCAGTTTCTTTCGCTAGTTTCAGCGAAATTCAGTGATCGTAGACCAAATATTTTCGGTATAGACACTTCGTTTGGAAAAACTAGATCAAAGTATTCAAAAATCGTTTGTAAAAAGCGCTAATCAAATTCAGAACCAAATAATTATAAACGATATTGAACACGACGTGAAACATTGTTTTTATAGGCGTGCAGTCGTTTGTTCGAAACCAGCTTGATTTCTTTAGATATTACATTTTTTCAAATCAAAATTACATACTCCCTTTGTGGGTTAAAAATGGAGTCAAAAAAAGGAGTATAGTCGAACTTGGATAAGAAGAAACTTGATTGGAGCCTTCCGAGAATGGTCGCCGCGCGGCGGATCGGATGCGTGGCCAAGGCTTAGGGGTCGTGTTACCCAATGGTGAAAAACTACAGGGAAAGTCGGAAAAAGCGTTACATAGGTGGGGGGGGGGTCAAAATTGTTGGAAAATTGCGTTATGTAATTTATGCACGACCCCTTATAATATCTTTGGCGTGGCGCAGCGGGGGATGTGCGATATTCCCTCATGCATGAAAAACAGTAGCATAACGATAAAGCGCAGTACCCCCGACCCAGCAAAAAAAGTTGAATAGATATAATGTGATATTAAATATTTAACTGAACGGAGTGATATTAACCAAATTTTGACTCCTATTCGGCAATACACATGATTTGAGAGACTCAATTCTGCAAGCTGTAGGGCAATGGACGCGGTGGGTAACTGGTAACTTCATTGCCGACAGTTGGTAACCCACCGCGTTCACCGCCCTGCACCTTGCAGCATTGAGTCTGTCAAATCATGTGTATTGCCAAAGATATTATAAGCCTAGATGCGGCACGGGGTGTCAGAGTGGGGGGACTATATATATAGGACATCACATTTTCTCGTTGACGGGATCAGTAGTGCATTTAAAGTTACTGCGCAAAAAAATTCAAAAAGTCACTGACTTATCAAACAGCCCTAGTATCTTATTAAATCCAATAAAAATCACCATATCAGCTCTCAGTAACACTACAATTACACTTAGCGATATTCAACATTTATCCAAAACAATAAAAAAAACACATCGCAGATTCAATTTTAAAAATTTCTATGACATCAGAAGAAAAATACAAGATTAGGACTAACATTCAGAATACTATAAAAAATATTCTGACTGCCGCAAATTTCGCAGGCAACATATTGGACCCAAGATATCAAGGGGATGATTGCACACCCGAAGAATATACTTTAGGGGTGAAATATATTGTTCGAGTTGGTGAAAGTCAAAAAATGGGTGAAAACCCCAGAATTTTTGAAATCTTGTCGAGATTTAAACTGCGAGAAGACCAGTGGAAATTGCAAAGTTTTTGGGACACCGAAATAGAAAAACCACGTGTCTGGTGGGGTGGAACGTATGAAGAGAAAGCTTTGAGCATTATTGCTTGTTCAATTCTCTCCACGAAACCCGATCTAAATATTAGAGACAAACATGTGAAGCCTCTCTATATTTTATCAAGAAAGTATTATTAGTTTTACCATTTTCTCGCATAATAGTAGATTCTACTATAAGACGAAATTGTATTTTAAATTAAATTTAAGCCTTCTGTACGTTCAACAACTCTAATAAAAAATGTATAAGGGTTAAACCATTTTTTCATTTACGTGTTCCTTCAATTAATTTCTTTTATGTTGTTGAAAACATTCCCAAATTATTTAAATACATATTCTTATTTCTAAACACATGACGTAAAAAATACATAAATACTACTTAAAGTACTTGCCAGAAATGATTGCAGTATTTCAATCTCAAACTCCAGTCATGTAAAATTAAGTAATCAATGTTAGAAGTGCTAAATTTTTTTACAAAATGTACTTATCCAATTCATTTGAATAAAATAATCTTAATATTTATAGAATAGAATTTCAAATAACCCGCTGAAATTCAGCCATTTCCTCCCAATAGTCGTCTGCTACTAACAGTCAGATGTACATTTTTTATCGAGCATGACGGTAAATGCACATCACTAAGCGGGATTCCAACGCAGTGTTATCGAAGCGAGCGCAGAGGTGGGGTTCGCGACGGGAGAACACTATGTTGGAATCCTGCTCACGCACACACGACTTTTTATACGGCGATCCTGATTGGGCCAGCTTAAATATTTTATAACTCAAAAACGAAAACTTCTTGGAACAGGAATTTTAGATTTATTTTATTTTTTAATTTGTATTCGGCCATATAAGTCCGGACACTTGAGTCTGGGACACCCTGTATAGAGAGTTTTAAATACTCGGGAACAACGAAAATTGTAAAGGATGAAGGCCATGGTATTTGGAGCAGCTTCATCGCTCTTTCTTGCTTAATTTGTGAAAAATCATACAGCAAAGAAAATCACAATGTGGATGAATGTATTCATTGTGCTAAAAGTGACGAGGAGGCGATCAAACTAATTAATGATGTTATAAAAATTCAAAATGAAACAGGATTCAAATTACCGGAATTTATTAGTAATTTCCCAAAGATTCTAGAACGCACTCCTAAACATGTTCGAGCAGAAAAGAACATCGTCAATGTCCAAGAAAAGAATAAACAACATCGAATTCTATTATTCCTTTGTGACGCCGACTCAAGATTGCACCAAATTGTCAGCAAACTTGAATAGAATGGATATTGTACAAAAATATCTGTTATGGGCTTTTCGAGATTGGAACACCAGTGAGGAAAAAAAGAACTAACAAGAAAAAAAAAATTGCTGCTCAAGCGGTAACGGTTTATCGCCACCACTTTTCTCCATTTCAGTACAACACTTTAACCTCTGCTTTGACCACACTGACAAAACAAACTTATCTCATAGACGTAAAATTTAATTTCAACGTCCATTACATTTGCACTTTTCTGGATTAGGAGCGCGGAGTGCGTTTTGACTTTTTGGCACATGATAGTAAGGTTATGAAACGATGATTGGGACTTCGATAGTGTAGGCATATAAATAGCAGCACTTCCTATATGCTCAATGATTGCTGGATTCTTTATAACCCTGTTTTTACGGAATTAATGCTACTTTATATGCCTAGGGAATTAATGCTACTTTATATGCCTAGGGAAATAATGCTACTTTATATCTGGGGAAATAATGCTACTTTATATCCCTAGGGAAACAAAGTGTACCCCCACCACAGATTTCTTTCACCGGTCGGTAAACGGGAACTTACCACTCGCAAAATAGGTGGTGTAAAGTACCCATAACACGCATGTGTTGCATAAAAGCAACGATCAGTTTTTGACCCCATAGGTTTTTTATCTCCAATAAAAATTAAGGGACAAACACTGCTACAGAAGATTTGGAGATCTGGAATTAATCGGGATGATTCCATTACCAAAAGCACGTTTGAAAAATGGAATCATTGGCTTACAACATTAGTCTTTGGAATTGTGAATACTGTTCTCACAGTAGACGAATCTGACACTTCGCGTACACTTTACAGACACGCAATATAACCAGTATTCTGCACTTTTTGCAAAAATCGTCTACACTTGTTACATAAATATAGTATTGAGGGTAAATTTTTGTTTATAATTGTACAAGGAAATTGTTCAATTATTTCTGTGCAACATGTTTCTTATTTGCACAATTCAAATCCAAAGACCTTGATTTTAGTATAGTATTAAATTTGAGAAACCAAAAATGAGGCTGAAGTATTTTCACTTTTGATTGGTGAAGAAATAATTCATTCAACTCTAGAAATTGGATCTAGATTAAAATGTATGAAAAGCTTGGACAAATAACGCAAATTCTAAAATTATGGTATGACAAAACGCCGTGCACCAATACATAATTTAAAATAAAAAAATAAAAAGAAAAGACCCCGCACCAAATACATGGTAAAAAGGGTCACGGTGGAATTCACAAAGTTTTTGATATTTTTTAGTGTATTATAAATAATTAAAAACTAAAGGTTAACAACCATCGCAGGGTCCCACTGGGAGCAACTGTCATCTAAAAAATGGCATCGGCTCCCAGCACGACCGCGGTAAATCCCATTCATGGCCACGTCTCACAACCGTGAGATGGGTGGTCACAGGACACGACGAAATCACGACAGCAGTGTTGCGGAATGAACGTGTTATTTAAATAAGTAACACGAGAATTCTAGATCAATCTAAAATATCTTTACCTTAAACCTATATACCTATCTACCCTTCACCCATCCACATATCACTACTTTCCAACCGAGCAATTCACGCCTACCCAGAAAAGGGAAACGGCTTAATGATATAATAATAATAATAACAGCGTTAAAAAGTGTGCTTACTGTCACTTCAAACACAACAGGAGGGGCTGATAGCACAAGCGGACTAAAAAAAGAGTCGCAGCAAAAGTGGGTTGATTCTTTCTCAGCGGAAGAACGCATAAGCCCACGCGATACGAGCAACAACCATTGGGCCCTAGAAATAATTCGGTTCCCATTGCGTGGAATTGGAAAACTAAAATAGGAATAATTGCACGAAAATGGTTTCACGAAGATTGTCTGCGATTCGTCACATGCTTTGCACTAAATCTGAACAATTTATAAACAAAAAGAGTTTTTATATTGAACTCATGAAAGTTATTCAATCTTTTTTTATTTCAGAAACAAATTTTATAAGCCATTATCGACATCAGCTATTTATTATGTAATCAATAAAATTTTTCGTATGAAATCGACCGAAAATAACTCGGTAATGGCACCTTGTTATTATATATAGTCACTTCATAACAATTGATGCTTATTCAAATAAACCTAATCAACAAATGCCCTGGTGGGCTATTTTCCGACGTACTAGCTTGGTTCTTTCAACGTCATCCAATTTTATTAACTAATTTATAAACCTTTATGGTTATTTCAATGACAATCGATAGTTATTACTTTAGGAACCATTTTTTAAAACTAATTTGTGTTATCTAATGTATTCATAAACTGAAAAATTCCACTTTTCAACCGGAAATCATTTACTTAAACTTTTACTGTTTATTAATAAAAATAAGCAATGAGTGGTTTTGAGATTAGGCCATCTGTTTTGTCGATCTTCAACGCTTTCAATAGCAGTAGAAAAAATGTTCTCTACTACAATTTCGATCAGTTTTTTCACGCCCTTTTCATTAATCGTAACCTTATTACGGAAAAATAAATATTTGGCGTTCAAAAATAAATGTCAAAAAGAAATTTTACTTTTTTCATAGAAGCACACTTCCTAAGACATTTTTAAGCTTGAATGAATTCTTGTTTTTTTTTCTTCAGTAATTCAAGATTTAGGTATTTAATCTATCTTTTTACTGTCAGAAATAAGTTTTAATGCTTCGGTATACCCAATGACGCTTGAGGTCATGCGCCGATGTTCTAAACGATTATTATTACCAATGAAAAATTTAGTTTACTTTTTTAATTATTAGGCTCCTAAAGAAAAAACCAAAGCTTTTTCCCCAGCAAAAGAAAAATTTCAAAAAAGCGTTCTGCCATGGAAAAAGTCAACTTTTCTCAAAAACCACTCATTCCTTATTTTTATAAATAAAAATAGAAACTCCCACTAGTCAACATAAAAGATCTTAAAGGCAGAAACTTAAGCTTTTATTTGAGATACAAAGATGACAAAATATGCGTTTTATAACAAAAAAAATCAAATTTGTTTTTTCCTCTCGTTTTTGAAGCCCAAATATTATTATTTTCGAGAAATGTTTCTGCCCAATGGAAAGGACATACAAAAGTCTATGAAAACTGTACCAAAAAAATTTTTCCTATTACCATATAGAAAAATTACAGCTCGCAAAATTAGGCAATATCGACGAAAATCACACAATTTTCACCCCCTCCCAGTCGGTACATAATTATCCAAATGATAGCATTTCTTCCCCATAAACTACTGTCCAAGATCACAAGACTTTGACCAAGTTTGACTTAGGGCAGACAACTTTGATTTTTTGAGTGGACACAGTTGCGAAATAATGCCTGTTCAAAAGCAGAAAATTCTGATTTTCTGTGAGGAATAATTAATAGCCGATTATTTATCTACGATTCCATGTGACCAATAATTAAAATTTACGATTATTCAAAGAAACTTAATGAAAGAATTCATTATCTGACTATTTTCCATGACTTAAACTTTATTTTTTAACCTGATCAACTCTTAAAAATTAATTTTGTAATTTTCTTAGAAACTTTGATAACGATGAATTATTGTTTTTTTACTAAGAATGTTATAAATCAATTTTCCTTGTTAACAATAATTGATCGTTATCCAAGTGTCTGAGAAAAGTTCAAAAATTAGTTGTTAGAGTTGATTACGCGTTAAAAGAACAAAGTTGAAAAGTTGAAAATAACCAAATAACTAGGAAGCGGACTAGATAATGTATGAACTTGGCTGAAAATCGTCTACAAAAGGCCAATAACTGCGAGCCAAAACACTTTAATTAATAAAACCAACTCCACACTGTCTAGGCACATACACTTTAAGCAGTCTGAAGTTGGTCTTGTAAATTCAAATATTTCTGCTTGCAATGGTTTTCCTTCTTCAGACGATTCGTAACCATGCTCATTAGGGATCGTGCCTAAATTACGTAAGCCGTTTTTCTTTTGTTTAGATAAGGACGAGAACAAAATTGCTGTGAAGTTCAGAAGAACATAATGATATAAACAAAAGAAAAACGGCTCACGTAATTTAGGCACGATCCCTTAGAATGGTCCAAAAAATTGTTTTTCGAATTTTTATGAATAACGCCCAGAAATTTTATTCGAGTCCACACAGACATAAATCAATTTTTCTTAAATTGTACTCAGAGGTAGCGGAAGCCTAATGATGTTTAACACGTATTTCCCATTAAAAAAAAATGCTTTATTCAGAATCCTCAATATTAGCTGAAATAGTTGAAACTCAACATTCATTTTCACAATTAATCATAGAATACGAATAAAATATTGCTTTTCAAAAATAACCCCCACAAGTCTGTTTTATAGCCCAGATAGCAAGCGTGCGGGGCACGTTACATGCACGGAATGCGAGGAACGTTGTGCCTGCAGGGTGCGAGGCAGATGCGCCGCACTGTGTAAGGAGCACGCACGTGCGAGGCATATGAGTCGCACTTCGTGATACGCACGATATGTGGCGCATGTGCGTCGCACTTCGTGAGAGGCCTTATTTATACATGAATACATAAGTGAGAAGCATAGCTTTCAATAATAAAAATTATTACTATAATTTCAACTATAATTATTGTAAAAATGGTTTATTCATAAAAATTGAAACATTCCCAATTTTATCGTAAATGTTACATACATGTTGTTATACGCGCGTCACTCTCTCACCCCCAACGAACAGAACGTCACTTAACACCCCCCCCCCCCCCCCCGCCTCACTGACAGGCCCCCTCAAACTTCTTTCGAATTGGCAAGAAGGAAAACATGAGAGGAAGTGGAGGGCCCGAAAGAGAGGCCTGTTTTCAGTTCGGGTCGACCCCGTCCATCTATCCTAACGGTAAAGGGATAGCCGGAGTGAGGAGAGTTTTCCAATAGGAGTGACAGGGACAGCGCGCTGCCTACCCTTCAGGGCACTCAGAAAATTGCGCAGAGCATGATTTTTAGGAAAAAATATAATAAAAAAACCGAGACTTCCCTCCGCTCACGCTGTCCTTTTACTATAAGGAGGCCCTGCGATAGGACTTAAGTAGCAGTCTTGTATCACTAGAACCTAGTGAACATCACTAAATAAAACACGATTAGCACCAATCTCTCTCGACACTTTTTCTTCTCGACGATGATCCCGAACTCTCCATCACGGTAAGCGACACTCTTCATCGCCAACCTCAAAGAATTGTCTACCTTCCTACCTCCCCGTGTGCTGGAATTCCAGCACACATCCACCACCCATTTCCACCCCCTTTTGCGCTGGAACTTCAGCTCACTCTCACCACCCCCTCCTCCCTCTTCGTGCGCTGGAATCTCAGCACACTCTCACCACCCACTCTTCCCTCCTCGTGTGCTGAAACTCCAGCACACATTGACCATCCACTTTCCCCTCCTCGTGCGCTGGAACTCCAGCACACATTCATCACCTAATCTCCCCTTCTCGTGTGCTAGAACTCCAGCACACATTCACCACCCACTCCCACCTCCTTGTGCGCTGGAATCTCAGCTCACGTCAACCATCCACTCCCCTCCCCGCTAACAGAAATCCGACATGTCTCAAACGCGTTGTTCTCTTGTCTAGATGAACATCGTTCGCCAAAATAAGCGAAATCCTCCTGCAAGGGCCCGGAGAAGTGCAGCAAGGCAGCAGAAGTTCCGCGCTCAGAAGGCAGCGAGGGCGTTAGAGTTGGCCGAGCTCGACCACTCAGCACCCCCCTTGGCCGCTTCAACCCTGCACGTGGAGCCAACGATCGCCGTTCCTCCCGCCGACACCCGCACAAGCCCGTACACCCCGAAGTCTGTGACGTCACGTACCGCTGAATGGGTGAATGTAAATTTCAGCGTCACCTCCCCCGCGAAGGACGATCCCCCGCAAGAGTAGGTGTCGACACCGAAGGACGTAAAACCGGCAACAGCGCCTCCAGCCTCCGCAACGCCGCCACATTTAGCAACAACGCCCAAATCGAGCCCTGCTAAAGCAGCCGGTACCCCTCGGGCTGGCGAAAGGACCTTGGCCGCCGATTTAACTTTATCAGACACCATCAGCCTAGGGATCGGTTCCCCCATCGTGCTGACACCGTCTCCCACACAGCGACGCTCAGTCGAGGAGAGGCAAGGGCGACGAGACCATTACTTGGCTCAACGAAGACGAAGCACCCCTGTCGGAAGTACTCCCACCCGTCGTCCGTTGCCACCCCGCGACTTTTTGGATCAACAGGCCCAACGCCCCCCTCATCGCCCGTTGGTCGTGCCAAGGAGGCTAAAACTCGATCCCCCGCAACCAACGGCCAACCGGCCCGTGGCCCAGTTCATTATCGAAAAATTTTCCTTGATAAATTCCTTGATTCTAACCAGAATTACCTCCAGGAGATGACTAAGTGATTTGTAAAGATTGAAATTCCGATCCAAAATCCAAGGAGTGTTAAGGTTCCACGATTTGCAAACAAAAGTTGAATCCAAATTATCATCACCCATATTTTATAGTTCAGTTTTTATTTAATTTGTTCGTTCACTGTTTGTTTCTTCACTTCATAGGCGTGACACCTCTAACACTTTGTTTATCACTTTTGTTCACTTTGTAAGTTTTCACTATTTTTTTCTCCTCACAAAATTTAAAATTTCCACTTAAAATTTGAATTTAAAATTCCAATTTCAGGTGCAGTATCCCACCGCTGTCACCAAAAATATGTTACGTCCTGGGCCTATCCTGGCCCTCTGCTGTACAGTTGTCGAAGTTCTGCTAGCCCCGCCAAATTTGAATAATATTAATAATTTAATCTTTTAAAAGAAGTTTAAGTATTGTTCGTTATTGCCAAAACGTAGAAACGTTGCCTGAAATTAGGATGAATGGTTCTTTTCACAAAAAAATAAACACTGAAAATTTGTAGAAAAATTATTATCTTTGATTAATTTGTTGAATTTATAATATCAATCAAGTCACGCACTCTCACAATAAAAGGTTAAAAGCTCGAGAAAATTTGAACGGAGGTCCGAACAAATCTGCACGGTCCCTTAAAACGACTTCCCTTATATAGACTCATCCCCACCCCAATAAACGCTTGGTCATTGCCTTTACGACTTGCCGGCACGTGCGAGAAACGCTTAGTCATCGCTTTTACGATTCGCCGGCACGTGTGAGCCAGTCTAAAAATATTCTAACCTTCAAATAGCTTACGCAAAAGGCAGTCATTAACCCTAGTGAACACGTGTTGGATGACTCACTCGGATATTTTTGTCTGCCCACTCACGCTCTTTCGACATATTTAATTTATTGCCTAGTTTTAGCCCTAAAATTCCCAATGAATGACTTCTTTTTCGCTCTAGAAAACTTAAACCTAAAATATACTTTTCTAAGATTCAAATTTGGATTCCCGCGAAATTTGTGGATATCTTATGGTAATGTACATCCCTAACATTTCAGCATAACTGTTGTCAGGTTCTTCGCCATGAACCGTAGAATTGTACAAGAAAGAAAATTGCATTCCGTCACAAGTTTAAATCCCCAATATCGAAAACACTCCTCGAAAGCATGCGAGAAATATCATATTCGAGTTTAAAATGATATTCTTGAGTGCCATTAGAGATGCATTGGGTCTATTCCACCCGTCCTTTTCTAAGGATGTCGATTGGTGGATTGATCTTTTTCTAATGAAAGCAGATGGAAGATGCGTAAACCCAATCACCATTCTTAGAAAAAGACAGGTGGACTTTCTCGATTTTCCCTCTCTTTCTATTCCCTATTCCACTTCTGACGGCCGTATGTAACAGCATGCGCTGTTTTAGAACTAGAATGCCAGGGCGCTAGAACCCTATTACTGAATACTTACTAGCTAGTACAGGGGAAAACAATGGACCAAATGCATGGGACAAAGCTTTACTTTTGTAATATCTTCGTAATGAATAATATTTATTATAATTTCATTATGCCACTAAATAGTTCTTAAAAAATAAAAACTATTTTTCCGATACACTTATATAGAAAAAATGAGTTTTTACAAAGATATTAGCAAAATAGGGAAAAATGGACCGAATTTCATGTATTTGGTTCATTGTTTTCCCCTCAGCACTTAATAAAGTGAAGTTAGCTGGCGGTTGAAGTGAAAATACTTAATTGATCAAGTGATGCCATTTTACGTTCCAGGAAAATAATGATTCTGGTCCTGCGGATGTTGTTAACGACGACACGGTCACAAGCAAACTATGTTCTTCAAGAAATTTATGGAACCATTTACATGTAAGAAATCAGCAAAGCTTATTTGTACCACGAAGAATAGAAATTAATCATTGGAATAAATGCAACTGCAACCGAAAATAGTTTTCAAGTTTTAGAACAAGCAATCAATTTAATAGAACAAACATGTGAAAATGAATGTATAGCGAAAAACGAAATAAGATTATTAAAACACAGAATTAATAAACTAATAATCAAATCTACAATCTTACACAAATTACTTGGAAAACAAACACATAAAAGAGGGCTAGTTAATTTTATAGGCGATATTTCGAGAACTTTATTTAGAACCTTAACCGAATCAGGTTTGAACCGAATAAACTCAGAATTTGATAAATTATATACTAACAATGGGAACGTATTTTCCGTATTAAATAATCAAACAAAAATTCAAAAAATAGTATTAGATACAGATCAAGAAGTGAAGGATAAAATTGCATTAGAATTCAAAACAGTTGAAAAGCTGAATTCCAATACTAAAGATAATTTTATTAATATGAAATTAATTTCAATAATTATCCTAATTGAAGAAATAAACGAAAATATCAATATAGCAATAGATGCTATCAATATGTTATGTGTCAATTATTTAGAATGAGAACACCGGGAAGTCAAAACAAGGGCCAACGAGATTTCCACTCAAACTTTCCAAAAGCAATTTGAGTGATGGTCGAACGTGACCACTTGACGATTTCACGGATTCTCTGAACAACGAGTTTGCTTAGCCCAGTGAGTCATCAAGCCTAATAGCTGATAAATTCCCTGGCCTGACGCCGACAGCCTACCAACAAGTGCCCTCGCCGTATTTACCACCAACACGAAAACTTCGACGGCAAGCTTGTCGCGTCCGCCAAACGCCTTTTCTCTCTCTCTCTCTCTCTCTCTTACTCATATGCGCGCTCGCTCCTTCCTTCCACCACTATCTTCCTTCTCTCTCATTCTTTCTCTGTCTGCTTCAGGCGTAGCGGAAAATGTGGCCGGGGATCTCAACCAGCATTGGAAATAAATGTTCTTCCACGCTTTTGCTTTTGATTTCAAGTAAATATAATTACAAATTTGAAAACTAATTAAACAAACTCCCCCTGGAAATCAAATATGAAATGTATGTACATGTACGTATGCACTCATGCGTGCACGTACACCCATCACTATTTAGAATTAACGTTAAGGTGATTTCTTTTAAGGATATATATTTTTTAAATTTAATATTAGGTTAAGTATAATCATTCTTTTTTTTTAGGGAATATAAATGTCGTCCGGAACTTCCTATTAAATAAGTAATATTTTGAAATTCTTTACTTAACAATTAATTATTAACAAATAAAGCCGAACGACATTTCTATTCATCCCAGCTTCTTCGTTCTTTCGGTAAAATAAAGTTGGGTTAGAAATAAGGTACAAATTAAATTTTCACAATTTTTCTATTATTATTAATATTTTTCATTTTAAGTAATAGTTTTAAATAAATGTATCCGTTAAGTTAGCGTAAAGTCGGCGCGCGGAGGTCGAGGCAGGCGGGCCTGGCTGACGACACCCTCCGCTTGGTTGCGACTTCGTTGTCGTTCTCGCAGCCAATCGGCGGGCCGGAAAGCTGTCCCTACCGCCGCGAGTACTCCGTGCCCGGCTAGCGAGAGTCGGGAGCGACTTAGTCAAGTCAGTCGGTTTTCCGAATTCCTCGAGAAACAGATGCGTTCCGCCCTGGCCTCTGTACACCACAGCTAAATAAATTTTTGCATCCTGAATCGTCCACCTTTCTCAATTTTCGTTCTCCCCCCCCCCCTGAGTTATCTTGACGCCTTCGCCGCGTTTTTGCCGCCTGAGCAGAGTTCCTGAGGATTGACGGAGAGTGAATGACACAGTGAGTTAGGTTAACCGTCTTGGGTTAACTCACACCCTAAAGGGACATTTTTGATTGTGAAGAAAGCGACGGACCGGGAAACCGTTGGCAATCGCGCGATCCTTCTTATAGTGCGTCGTATCTAGCCACACTGAACATTTTTGATGACAAAGAGTGTGGCAGATACGCAGGGGTTCCAGCGCACTCATCGTCGTTGGGCACAGCGGGCCGCCAGGGACGAACGCGCCGATGGACGGTCTCCAAGCCTGGCGCTATCTGCTCAGGCCACGGGGGCCAAACGCATTTACATCGCCCCCCCCCCTTCAGTAGTTTCCGAGAAACACCTAAATCCATGGACTTGCTAGAGGCTTTCCTCCGTGCAAATAATAAGGTCCTTTCCGGTCAGACCGAAGCCGGCCGCGCAGGCTGTTCTGCTGCACTGTTCTCTCCCCCCCCCCCATACAGTTTCTACACAAGGGGAAGGAAACAAATAATAGTAGATATGGAATTATACATCCACAAATTTTAACTCCTGCAATTTTGAAAGACACACTAGAAGAATTTGAAATGCAACATAGAACAAAATACCATTTCGAGGAAAACTATCAGAAAATTCTTGATATTAGTTCAATATCAATAGAGGTAGTAAATGGATGATTAAGTTATGTTATTAGTATCCCAATTATTGGAAACAAGGAAGGATCCGTAAAAAGAATAATTCCAATCCCAACCAAATTTGGCAAAATATTCCCTTCCTTAATTCCCGATCATGACTTAATAATTGACTTCAAAGACAGTTACGTACCGACTTATAGAGAGACAATTGAAAAATGTAAAACAATAAATGGAAATTTAGTATGTAAAAGAAATCAGCCTAATCTAAGAATCTATGAAACAAATACTTGTGAAGCAAGTTTACTGAGAAGATATGCAAAAACAGCATGTTTACAATCTCCTTATTTGCTTGATCAGTTTGTTACTATTATTGGTTGTTCTTTGCTGGCAATAGTATTATCTTTATTTAGTGTGTGTTTATTTAATGTTATTTTACATCATTGTAAATAAGAGGATCAAAAACGTAATAAATTGTTATAAACATTGTATTTGTTTAAATAATCTTAGGGGTATTTGATTGGAGTATCTAGTAATATGGTTCAAACTATTTTTGGACTGATACATTTGTTTATATGGCGTCCCCAATTGTTTATAACAATTGAATTGTTTAAAAATCTTTTTTTTTGTCTAATTCAAAAATCTCCTAGAGATATGGCTGAGGCGAATCCAGATATGTTTTTGGTTGTTCAATAGGACCATTAATTTTTGAAAAATAAATTCCCTAATTTTCAAATCTATATGTATAGCTAAATTCAGGGTCGTAATAAACATGGTTTGAACCTAGGCCACAAAAAATATGCTTTGTGTGGCTGTGTCTACCTGTATTTTTACCTCGAGGATGCTCTCCTGAAGGCGCGAATCAAGGAAGCACATAAGGAAAACTTTCGTGAATATCTTCTCGACAAGAGGATGTGCGGCATCTTCCAAAGAAATGTGAAGGTTCAGTTGGTGTCGTATGATCTAACGTTTGCTTTCCTCAAATCACCCGGATTGGAATTGCACACGGAGAGTTTCATTTGGGTGTGTCAAGACGACGTCATTTCGACTGAAGCATACCGCCGCAGGATTTCGATTCAAGACATTCTCGATGATATTGCAACTTTCTGAATTAATAAGATCATAATATGTATTTTTCCTCTTGCATTTTTTAATAACTATTTGGAATTAGACAACTTGAAAAGCAGCAATGAGGAATAAATTCTTTTAAAGTGGAAACCTTTAGAATCATGGAAAAGGTTATAAAGCTATGTCAATACAAATAAACGAAGCAACCATGACAGGGCATATGAATATGACCTGATGATCCTAGTACGTATTATTGATAGTAATATCATGAGTAATGCTTTTTTTCTTGAAAGAACTTGTTTCCCGTAACATGACGTCAATGAAACTAATGATATTCTGCATCAGGTTGATTCCCTGATTAAGAAATGATTGTCTGATCACGATTTTACCTGGCTTGATTTATTCTATAATCAATGAAATATGCAAAATTTTTTCAAAGTTTTTTTCAATCGGTATATGTTTGCGTAATATAGAGTAAAAGTTTTAAATGTAAGTTAATAATAATATTAAACTTCAAACTCGTATGATTATTTAAATAATTTAATTTCTCATACTACACATACCCTATCTCCTTTTGAACAAACATATAACCGTAAGTTCTATTGTCGCCGCGTAGCGTACTGTCAGTTACTTTTAAATGATAACATAGATCATACACTCTAAGAAAAATTTAATATATGTTTCTTCTTGCAGAGTTGAGCTTAGAGTTCGACTGTTTTCCTAATAGTGGCTCTATTCCTGGTGTTCCTCGTTGTGAACCTTCTTCACCTGACAGACATGAGTCTCTTGTCGGGTCTCCTCATGCAGAGCTTTCTCTTCGTGTCAGGTCGAGGTCTCCTCCTGCCAGACACGCTGCTTCTCTCCGTTCTACCTTACTTGGATTCCCACTACGACTTATTCGTCTTATTCCACATAGCAATCCGCATCAGTTATTTGAAGTTCGCAGTTACACTTTCCCCCCGAATATACCAATTCAAATTAGAGGAGAACGTAATTCCCATGTTCCCATACCAACCGAAGAGCGAATAGTTCTAACAACATCCACTGGTGACGTATTTGCAACATTGGGCCATAATAATACAGTACTTCGTGGACTATATTCAGGAACACACATTAAAAAGCGGGCGAAAATAAACATGTACAGCGGCGCGGTTATCGAAATGAATAGAGCTGAAATCAAGGAAACTCCCTTAGGCAACAATAACGCAATCTCAAAGAACTTTAGAATCGTATCTCTGAACAACATTCCTCTACGCGCTCGGCCTTTGTAGTTCCCCCACATTTGTGCACAGACTTTTTAAAACTAAAGTTCAAAGTTCGTGCTTCGCACTTGATTTTATCAAAAATGCGAAACTTTCCACATTATTTTCAAAATTGTCATATCATATGTATATTACTTTTATTTATGTACCTCAGCCTAAGATATATTATTTCCTCTTTTGCAATAAATATTATTCTCAGCTACCCTGAAATGTGTATCATTTTGATGAATGTATATCATTAAAATTCATAATATTTCTTTGGATTAAAACAGACATATTTTGATTGTCTTGTTCTTATAATTGAACAAGAAGTGTGCATTCCATAAACAAAACTATTTTGTTATTAAACATTTTATTGCAGCTTGTGTCGTTTTTCTATAAGTTTAATTTGTTTATTTTCAATGTTATTTGTTTCCATATCAACAAAATATACGCACACGAGCGTAAAGTGGTTCTAAGAATATTTGTAGATGCAATTTACGCAATTAATTTGTGACGTTGATCCAAAATTTTATTTTTTTATTTTTAATGAATTCTGATAACAAAAGTTTATAACGAATTTGTAGATCTTTTTTGAGTGCATAATTTTTTTCTAGTCGTCTTTTGTCTTACCTTGCATCGTTTGAACTGAAATTGGAATTTTTTATTATTTTTTGTGCGATCAAAATTTGAATTTTCAATTTTCCAATCAAATAAAAAATTTTGTTATGACAATCTTGTAGAGTGTTCAAAAAGCAATATTTTTCTTTCCTCGATCTTTTTTATAGTGCGCTGTTTGTCTTAAAAATCTCATTTTCGTTTTTTTTTTTTAATTTTGTGAATGTTACAACTCTGGTAATTTGTTTTGTCTCATCGAAAATAGTCATTAGGACAAATTTTTTGTCTTCTTTAGTACTGTGAATAAGCGCAGATAGAATTTTTATATCGTGAAAAAAGTGGTCTTGAACATTGTGAAAATTCTCTAAATTATTGCATTTTTATCCAAAGCGGCTGGCTAACTAACTGGACCTTCTGCTTTGCACACTAAAAGAGTATAACATTCACGAAAACCTGATTTTCGCGTTAAGAAGGTCACAAAATGTGGACATTTGACAAAATCTGACCAAAAAAAATTTGATCAAATCCCAACCAAATAGAAGAACCTTCATATGAAATACATACATTTTAAAGACAATATTTGATGCATTTTCAACCAAATAGTTGAACTTTCAAGCAAAAGAATTGGTCGTTGGTTTCCTTGGTTGAAAGTTAAAATCTTTTGTTAAAAATTAATTTTTTTGTTGAAAATTCAACTACTACAAAAGATTTATCATTTTGGTTGAAAATTCATCTTTTTGGTATGAACATTAATTTATTTAACTTAAAATTTAATTAATCCAGTTAAATATTCCGTTAATTTAGTTGAAAATTCAGCTCTTTGGTTGAAAGTTACTTTTCTTAACTAAAAATGTAACTATTCAATGATTTTATGAAAAATGATCTTTTCTCGTTGTAAATTCATGTATTTTGTTGAAACTTCGTTTGTCTTGGTCGAAAATTAATCTTCATAATTCATCATTTTAGTTAAAAATTCATCTTTTTGGTTTAAAATTCAACTTTTCCAGTTAAAGATTCATCATTTTAGTTGAAAATTCAACTATTTTGTTTATCATTTTTCGTTGTTGTTAAAGATTTAACTATTTCGTTGAAAATTGATCATTTTTTCTAAAAGAATTATAATTCTAACTTGGAACAGGAAATTTTCGAAACAAAATTATAATTCTTATTTGGAACTTTGAATTTTTCAAAGGAATTACAATTTAGAGTTGGAACTGGGAACTTTTGAAAAGACTTATGATTCTGATTTGGAACAGAGAATTTTCGAAAAGAACTGTAATTCTGCCATGAAACAATGAGTTTTCCAAAAGAATTAAAATTCCGAAGTAGGACATGAAAAATTTCAAAAAGAGGTATAATTACCAGACTGGTGAAATCAAAAATTGACCGGGACAAAACAGGGAAATGACCAGGAATTTAAAATCATACGTGTGGTAGACACTCTGAAAATAATGATGGAAAATTGACTAAAGTAACCTGCTGAAATTTTACTGCTTCTTTCAGACTGATATTATAATTAGACATATGATATCAAATTTAACGAAAGAGGGGATCAACGAAGGCTGGCCCGTTAGGGGGAAAAATACTGATACAATATACTTTTACACTTGTTCACATAAAATTTGCTGTTTCTCGGCACAATCTCACCAAATCACTGAAAGTAAAGTCAGTAACGAGGGCTGATACATTCTAATTTTTCGACGAATATTCTAAATTTGTTGAAGATTTCAATTTTTAAATCCAAACAATCATTAAAGTTCTCCTCTGATAGTAGATGTAGCCATTTCTTTTGATGCACGTTTTGTAGCATTTTCTATTATTCATGGCGATCAGCTATTGGCTAAATTTCGAGCATGCGCAAAGTTTAGCCAATAGCTGCTAATCCTGATCGCCATGAACAATACAGAATTATAGAAAACGTGAGCGCTATGGCGCCAAAAGGAGTTGCGACATCTGGTCCATGGTTTGGGTGTCCATTTTAATTCTCAGAATTATCATTATATCCTCATTTGATCAATAAAATATATAGCTCCTTGTGATGAAATAATGCTCACTCGTTACTGAGTTTGATTTCCCTTTGGACTACTCTAATTCCACATATCTAAACTGACTCGTAGGACTCTCATTCAACATCGAGCCACACGGAGCAGCAACAAAGTGAAACGCAGGCTACTCAGCCTTCAGGGTCATCTACACCTCTGGTATCCCTAATGCCCGTCAAATTCCCTATGTCCGGTCGTTACACTAATTACCATCCTCTAGCTCTCCATGCCTCAAACTTGCACAGCTCACAGAACTGCTTAAACGAGACAGACGACTGTAACTCAAACCAGATGCACTGCAGAACATACGTTTATCATCCAGCAGCCGTTTACATTCCTCATTCACACGCTCCACCTTATCACAACACATCAGGAACTAGTCTCCTTCCGACTCCTCCTCCCTCGACCCCACAGCCGTTTGACTATAACCAAAAGCCAAATTTCCGTGACTACTCGAAGGGCATTGTCATGAATCCACAAAATTACTCTCCAAATTCCAACTACTTGATGTCCAGCATTCATCAGAATAGTTTCTCGAAATCGCCTGTTTCTGGCAACCCTCAGATATACAAGTACACTGCTGAAGCCATGCACAAATACCAGTCACTCGGTATTCCCTCTTCTCGTTTATCTGGACATCATTACAAGCGTAGTTTCGGTTCGAACGCGGGCTCGTCCTCGTGCTTCTTGTCTCAAAAACCCGGTGCCTATTCCCCACAGAACACGCACAAGTCCGTGGGTCAGACATACAGTTCCACATGTTCAAACAAGAACTTTGAATACACGAACGGACGTCGAAACTACAACGAACACCATGCAGACAATACAAAATCCCCGTATACATCGAGTCGTAAAAACGCCTCGTATCGAGCCAACGCGACGACGACGGACTTTGAGGGTCTGAAAAACGGCCCGACTAATGATAGTAGCTTCGGTTCAAATCGCGTCAATCCGCAAAGCAATTTGCAAAACGCGAACTCGCAAACCGTTAACAGCACAGAGACAGGAAATACTGACAAGCCTACGAGCCCGCCTCCGGCACCTTATTCCCCAATGACTCGTCCTCTTCCTACTCTCTCACCACCCACCTCTCAGGTCCAGTTTTACTCCCCGGCTCAAAACCGATTCCAACAACCTCCGCCAATGTCACACCAGCAGCATCAGCAGCAGCAGCAGCAGTCGAATCAACGCCGTTACGCTGCTCCACCGCCGCTTCGAAGAACCGACAAGTACTCGAGTGCAACTTCCCAAAACTCGGTTATCCGACAGCCGAACAAGTACAAAGTCAACGGCATCATTCAGGCTGGTAACAAAGTCTCGGAAGACAGCATCGGGGGCGCCGGAGACGCTCCCTCGGCGGTCGGAAGAATCCCGCTGACACCACCGGGCACGCCACGAAACCACTCGAGCGAACAGAACCAACTGAGTGACGCGTGCCATCAGATGCAGGCTCTGAATATTTAAACGTACGTTCTCCATTTGTTGTTGCATGCGGGACATTTCTCGTACGACTTATTGTGATCTCAGTCCTGCACACCGAAATCTCCCAAGACTCTTTAATATTGTTGTTACTGATCTTCCCGGTTCGAAATCGAAAGAGTCACTGAATTGTTGAATATTTATAGAGTAATACGAAACGACGCGATATCAGTATAAGGCGAGGTATATCGACATTTACAGATTATAAGATATATATATATATTATATATATACTAGGTACGAGGCACGGTATACATAAATAATATTTAAATAATATATATACATATAAATATATATAAAGTTTTCACCGTATTATGATGGACCATATGTCTTAGAAGAACTGATAGGTGAGCGTAACGCTCTTATAAGGATTACCCCTAAAAAGAATAAAATTGTCCATTTGGATAAGTTGAGACTCAGTTCATATCCATGCATGGAAGAATAAGATGACAAATTGATTTCAGATTTAAGAATTGTAAAATCTGAACAATTTAAGGAATTAAAAATTATTCTTTCAAGAGTAATTTTGGCATTAAAAATGTTTGAATAACAATAAACAATGAGAGTAGCTTATAATTTAAAAGTCGAAATGAACAGGCATTAGGATTTTAGCAAAAATATGATATACATGATAATCGTAATGAAAATGAAAACTAAAAATATGCAACTTAGGTGAATAGTAACATTCGTTGAAACGTCAGTTTTTAGAAATCTTACTTCTTTTCTTATGGAGTATATATCACATTTTTAATGATAAGATAAAAAAAGAGGTGAGATGTCTAAGAGCTATTAAACGTCAATACGAAATGAAAACTTGTCACCTTGGTTAAAAAAAAAGAGGTGCATATAGAATTAAAAAAAGGAGAGAGAGAATATTTACATATGTATGTAATTAGTTACTTACCTTTATAATGTAATCCTTATGAAGAAATATAAAAAATTACACTACTAGAATTACTGGTAAAGAGCTATATAAATACCCAAATAACCTAAACAAAAATTTTGAACAAATTCAAACACAAAGAAAAGTAATTATAATTTAAGAATTTTTTTGAATATATGTATGATTGAATACTTATCTGGCAACGAAATTCCAGAATGAATTTTATATACAGCTATGATCACTATTCCTGGTGATTCTAGAAGAACTTCTTGAATTTATTGCCTATATAATATAAAATTTAATGTTATATTAAAAATATTTTATTACTATTTCCACTGTCTTAAACCTTAATAAATATTAATACTTAAATTGAGTTTTTAAATTTAAATTCGAAAGAATTGCGCGGGCAAAATAATCTACAAGACAAGAATTCTTGGTATTCAATATAATACCTTTTATATAAAAAAAGAGTTACAATATGAGCACGTGAATAAAATTGTTCATAATTTGTAAATCTTATTTTACACATTAATAGCGAAAGTTCTCCCAATGAATATAAAGAATTTTCAAAAAAATGTGGGGAGTGAGCGCGCACCTGTCAGTTTCCGATTGAGGTTATGCGAATCAAAACTTGTTTTCAATCAATGCTTGTTTTCAAGGAGGTTGAAAAAAAGTATGGTGTGTATCAAGGGCGTAAAGCTATTCTGCCTCGTGTGTTTTTTGCTTAGATTTTATATTTATGATAAAATTTGATTGTAATTTGAACAAAAAATCGGTTATTTGTCTAAACTTTCGGCCCATGCAGTCTAGATTCCAGCCTTAAAATATTCTTTTTGCTGTTATTGCTTTTGTATATGTTGGGTTCCTAGCCCAAAGACGTATTTTTAAAAATCCCCAAACAAATTTCTAGAGCTCTGAAGAGTTTTATGGGATTTTGCAATATTTTAGGTTATTTTAAAAGATTCCAAAAAGTGTTTAATTCATTTTATTAATTTGATAGTATTTCACAGGATTGGAAAGATTTAAGGGAATTTTCAAAGATTCCGATCCATTTTGAAGAGATATAAAAAAATTCAAGCGGTTTCCAAGGATTTTATTCAATTATTTAATTTGAAAGAATTTATTGCGCTATTTTCGTGAAAAATCACTCTATTTTTATATTTTAAGAGCACTTTAGGCTCTGAAGTCTGATATTTATTGAAAACTTCGTCTCAATTATAATTCAAACAATTAATTATATAATTGAAGAAAACTAGCATACGATAATCAGTAGATAATATTGGGACAGTATAATTGAATTTTCAAAATGTTATCAAAGTTTGCTCTATAATGTAGCAGTTTCTAATATCATAGTGACAGTCACTTATAGTGCTCATAACGTAAGCTAGAAGATAAACATTGACGTCAAAGAGGAAAAAACAGATTGATGAAATACAGTTATCCCGGAAAAGGAAGCTTTTAAACTCCAAGTCACCTTGAGATGTAGAATAAATTAGAAGGACAAAGGAGATCCGTGATTGCTAACTCGTGTGATTGCATCATTTGCCTGCAGCTCGAGGCACTCGTCTACGTCTTCACACTCGCTTCGCTCGTGCGCTATCCACCGTCTCATGCTTCGAGCCTCCGGTTTATGCTGCAAAATTCATACTAGCACACAATCACCTATTTTGCGCACTAGTATCAAAAATAACTATTTTGACACTGCCCAGCGCACAATTACACTCAAGGTTAAAAAAAAATGTACCTGCTGTGTTCAGTTTCTAGAAAAATCGACAATGTGCAATCTCATAGGCTATTTTTGAGCGATTTTGTATTAATTCCAAAAGATTTCATGCCAATTTTGTTTAAAATATTTGTGTGATTAAAAACTTCCTATTTTTCAGACGAAATCGTCTGGACTTTTTATGTGTTGATAAAAAATCGTTTGGGCTAACCAGTGTCATAATATTCCCTAAAACTGTTACAATACCTATACCTACTATTAATAGCATTATTTGTTCTCTCTGAACTATCTTCATTGATTTTTGATAATAAATGTTATAAATGAAAATCCTTGATAAACAAAATTGATTTTTCACAACTCTTTTTCATTCTTTGACACAATATATAACTTTTTAGTCCTACGATATTTTCTCATGCGATGAGCCATTGTTTTTTCACAGTTTCGGCTTTAACGAACTACCCTGAAAATGAACTTCATTTCAATAAATGTATATAATTACAATTTATAATATGCATTGGTATTGAAACAGACGTATTTTTATTGTCTTCTTTTTCTCATAAAAAAAGGTACGCATACCACAAAAAAAATTGGTTATTAAATATTTTACCGCAACTTTATTTATTTTACCATTTTGAGAAATTATCAGCTACCATAAATTTTATAAATTTCCATAATTTTCTATAAATTTTAGAAATGCATAGGTGGAAAATTCTGAATTTTCTGGAATTTCAAAAAAATTTTTTCAATTTGTGAGAATTTATTGAAATATGTTGAAATTTATAGGCATTCATGGTAATTTGCGGAAATTTATAGAAAAGTGTGATAACTTACAGGTAACTCTTGATAACAGTTCTGCTGCACGCATGCACAATAGCTCGGGCTGTAACAGAGGTCTCCTGCACTTTGAAATACAAAATTTAATTTGTTCAGTTCAAGGAACATAACATGGAATTTATGTAGTCGACGTTATTTAAAATAAAATTTTCAAACCACAATCTTAAAAAAGAAAGAATTGCATATTAACCGTATAAAAGGTCCAATTTTTAAATATGTTTCTGGATTTGTGACGTTGGCTCAGCTAAGAATAATATGAGTTTTATAAGATCGATTAAAATTAAAAATTACATTTTCAATATTTAAATTGACTTATAACGTTTATACACTATAATATATTAAAAATTAAATATTTTAGCATTTTAGCGATGAAATTTCTGAAATTATATACATTTTAAAAATTAGAAAGCTTCAACTAAAAAATTTGTGGTAATTTTCAGAGGCCAAAGAGATTCTTTTTAGTTATAATTAAGCAGAAATCTAAAAAAAAAAACACTTTTTTCTACTATTTCAATTGATAAATTTGAATAATAATTTGTACAAATGTTTATTTTATCTTCTTATACTTAAAATTCTGTACATATTTAGGTAAAATTAATGTAGGTACTATATAAAATTCAATTTTAAACGCTTCAGGTTCCTAACTTTTAACCAAATACTTGAATTTTCGATCAAAAAGATGAATTTTTAAACAAGAAGATTAATTTTCTACCAAAAAGATTTTTCAATAAAAGACATGAATTCTCAACCAGATAGTTGAATTTTCAAGTAGAAAAAAAAAATTCCAACCAAATAGTTGCATTTTGAACTAATTAAGATCAGTTTGCAATCAAAAATATAATAGTTAAACTGTCAATGAAAAAAAAATGTTGAACCGAAATGATGAATTTTCAACTAAGATTATGAATCTTTATCTGGAACATTTGAATTTTAAACAAAAGGGATGCATTTTTAACTAAAATGATGAACAATCAACTAAAATAGTGAATTTTCAATCGATAAGATTAAATTCTACCAAAGAAGATAAATTTTCGTCAAAATACATGAACTTTCAACTAAAAAAGATAAATTGCCAACCAAAAATTAAATAGATAAATTTCCAGTTGAAAAATTAATGTTCAATCAAAGAGATGCATTTTCAATTAAAATGATGGAATATCCAATTGTAATAGTTACATTTTCAGTTTTAAAAAAATAATTAAAAAAAAAAACAAAAAAAAAACAGTAATTTTGAAGACAACTGAAACAGTTACATTTTCATTAAAAAAAATTGATTTTCGAGAAAAAAACAACAATTTTTCAACAAAATAGTTGAAGTTTCAACTGAAATAGTTAAATTTTTAGTAAAGAAGATTAATTTGCAGTCAAAGAAAAAACGAATCTTCAACAAAATATCTTTTTTTTCGACCAAGTAGATGAATTTTCAATTAAAATTATAAAACCACAAAAATTAATTTTTAACAAAAGAGTTTAACTTTCAACCAAGCAATTGAATATCTATTCCAAAAAAGATGAATTCTGAACGAAAAATATAATATTAGATATTTCAACCAAAAAATATTTTAATTTTGAATCAAAACAGTTTAATTAAAAAAAAAAGGTGTCTTTTTAACATGAGTTGAATTTTTAACTAATCAAGATTTTGCAGACAAGAAAGAGAAAAAATTGCTAACGAACTGTTGAATTTTCAAGCAAAAAGATGAACTTTCTACAAAGAAGATTTAATTTTCTACAAAAAAGAACGAATTTTCAACAAAATATATGAATTTGCCACCAATAATATAGTAACTATTTCAACTTTTTCAATTCTTCAACTGAAATAGATATGAATTTTTAACCAAAAATATGAATTATCAACTAAAATAATTAATATTTAACTGAAATACTTGAATTTTCTACCAAAAAGATAAATTTTCAACCAAAGATGGAATAATTGAATTTCCAATAAAAAAATTACTTTTCAACCAAAAATCAAACGAATTTTCAACAAAACAGTTAAATTTGTAACTAAGGATATGAAATTTTAACAAATGAGTTTAACTTTCAACCAAATAGTTTTATTTTGTAACCAAAAAGATGAATTTTCAACTGAATTGATGAATATTTAGCTGGAACACTTGAATTTTCAAACAAAGCGTGGAATTTTCAAACAAGAAGATTAATTTTGTACCAAAAAGCCGGGGTTTCAACTAAAATAGACAAATTTTTAATCAAATACTTGAATTTTGAACTAAAAAGGATCAACTTTCAACCAAAAATAGAATAGTTAAATTGTCAGTGAAAAAAATTTATTTTCAACCAAACTGGCGAATTTTCAACTAAAATGATGAAGTTTTAACTAAAATGATGAATCTTTAACTGAAATAGTTTAATTTTCAACTAAAAGGATTAACTTCTACCAAAAGTGTCGAATTTTCATAAAAATGCATGGATTTTCAACTAAAAAAGATGAATCTTCAATCAAAAATTGAATAGTTAAATTTTTTATATGGTTAAGGGTATATGCAATTGCTTTTTTAAGATTGTGGTTCGAAAAATTTATTTTAAATAACCTCGACTACTTGGATTTCATGCTATGTTTCTTGAACTGAGCAAATTAAATCTTGTACTTTTTGATGAAAAATTAAAATCTTTTGTGCTCGAAATATCAAATACTACATTTTTTGTTCAGATATCGTCTGAGATTCATAATTTTAGTTGAAAATTCAAATGTTTGTATGAAAATTAACTTTTTTGTATAAAATATATATTTTTGGATTCAAAGGTCAACTGCTTTGTTGAAAATTTATTATTATAGCTTGAAAATTCAACAATTATTTGGCTGATAAGTTAACTTTTTTGATGAAAATTTGACAAGTTGGCAGTAAATTTCAAGTGTATTGCAAAAAATGCGCTTTTCTAAATTGAAAATTATTGTTTTTCATTGAAAATTTATTTATTCCATTTTTGGTTCAGAGTAATCTTTTTTAAACTAAAAATACAATTTACTATTTGTTTGAAAATTTGTCTATTTTGGTGAAAAATTTAACTGTTTGATTGAAAATATTGTATTTTATTTGAAATAAAAATATTTTCTTCTTGAAATACCAAATACTATATTTTTTTTATTAAAAATTTATCTTTTTATGTTTACAATTCAGCTCCTTCGTTGAAAGCTGAACTACTTTCTTACAAATTCAAAATTTTAGTAGAAAACTCATCTCTTTGGTTGAAAATTGAACTACTTTATTAAAATTTCCCTTTTTAGGGACTATTTAGTTTAAAATTTCTTAAAAACGTATGACTAATTTCCCACAAGATAAGTTTAATTCCAGAAACGTGAATATCATTTTTCCGAAAACAAAAATGTTCCCATGTTAATTTTATTATAGAGGACATGTCAGTTCAGTTATATGATTCGAAAATTATTTGAGTAAATTGTCAAGATTTTCTCTAATCGTGAATAGCGACTGAAAAATGTTTGTTTGGTTCAAAATTCAACTACTTAGTTGAAAGTGGAATTTCTTTCATAAAGATTCATTCCTTTGGTTGATGATTCATCATTTCAGTTGAAAAATCTTTTTTTTTTCAAAATTTAAGTATTTTGTCAACATTTCTTTTAAATTATTTTTTCATCCGAAAATTTAACTATTTTATGTTTGGTTGAACATCAATCTTCTCCAGTTGAAAATTCACCTATTTGTTAGAAAATTTCTGTATTTTGTTGAAACTTTGTAATTTGTGGTAGAATATTAATCTTCTTGGTGAAAATATTTGGTTGAAAATTCACGTATTTTCATAAAAATTATTCCTTTTTAGAAGAAAATTAATCTCTTCAGTTAAAAATTCATTTCATTGGTCGAGAATTAGTTTTTTATTGAAAAGTAATTTTTTTTAATAAAAAATGTAACTACATTTTTTCGAATTTTTTAAAATAGAAATTTAATCTTTTTGGTAACAATAAGTTTTTTTTCCTATAATTGTGAATAAAAAGAAAATCTGGAGTTTTTTTTCAATTATTCAAATTTTTTGTAATTTCTTTCAATTGCATGAATTTTCGATAAAGTTTTTTCATATATAAATGTGATCTGAAAAGACTCAAGGTGCCAGGTGCTCGATTTTGTATGCTTAGTTTTATCAACTAACGTGACGTTTTTTATAGCGTACACAAATGAATGAGATTTTTAGTATCATGAATAAGATAAGGTTACATAGATCGAATAATAAAAAAAAGCATTAGAATAAATAATACAAAAATATTGAAAAAATTATTGTAAAAATTATAGAAAGTATAAAGGAATGATTTATTTTTATATGACACATAATCTCATTTTCATGGTGGCCGTTGTAATCGAGGAAAAAAATTTCCGATTAACAAAAATTTGTCACGGACCTTATAATTAAAAAATTCGAAATCTCAATCAGAAAACTTTTTCATTCAGAGTAACAAAAACTGAACTGAAAATAGAAATTGGCTATATAAAAAAATTACTAACAAATCTATGTTTCTTTTTTAATTTAGAAACAAATCAAAATCCAAAATGCCTCACTTCCAATTCGATAAAAATCATAAAAACTAAAAAATTTCCCCCTTCCAATTCAGAATAAATTAAAAAATGAAATTTCCTCCCTTCCGACTTTATTAAAAATGTTAAAAATAAAAGATACCCTCTTCCAAATTTCAGAAAAGTAAAGAAAGGTTCAAAACAAAAATCTGAAACACTATAAATTTCTAAGATTTCAACTCGAAATATATTGCGTTTTCAACAAAATAGTTGCATTTTCAACCAACAAAGATTTTCTACCAAACGAGATGAATCTTCAACCCTTAAAAAGATTAATTTATTATTTAACGAAGAATTAAACGAAAGAAACCAATTTTTATCAAAATAGTTGAATCCTCTACCAAATTGATAAATTTTCAAACAATAGAGATAAATCCTAAACAAAATAGTTAAATTTTCAACCAAAAAAGATTTTTTTATACCAAAAATAAATTCGTCAAATAGTTTAACCAAAAATATAAATTTTCAATAAAATACATGAATTTTCTACCAAATAGCTAAATTTTCAACTTATAAAAGATAAATTTTTAGCCAAAAATGATGAATTTTCAGCCAAGGAAGATAACTTTTCCGCTACAAAAGATAAATTGTCAATCCACAAGAATAAATTTTTAATAAAACAGTTTTATTTTCGACCAAAAAATATGACTTTATAAAAATAGTGATAAATCTTAAACGAAATAGTAATTTTTCAACTAAAAAAGATTTTCATAAACTAAAAATGAAATCGTCAAATTTGCAGTTCAAAACAAAATTCTACAAAAAACTAATTTTCAACCAGCTGAATTCAACCCAAAAGACGAGTTTTTAAGCAAACAGTTTATTGAAAATGTGTTTCAACGAATAAGATTAATGTTATAATCAAAAATATGAATTTTCATCAAAATTCATGAATTTTCTATCAAATAGTTGAATTCCTAACTTATAAAGAATACATTTCTATCCAAAAATGTAATAGTGAAATTTGTACATTAAAAAACGAATTTGTCATCAAATAATTGAATCCCGCACCAATAGAGGGTTTTAAAACTAAAAAAATGAATATACATATATATATTTTTTAATTGTAAATAGAAATGTCAAATTTCTAGTTTGAAAAATTAATTTCCAACAAAAAACTAATTTTAAACAAAATATATCAATTTTCAACAATATCGTTGAAGTTTAAAGCCAAAAGGTCTACAAGGTCTACAAAACAGTTGAATTTTCAACCAGAAAATATGATTTTTTTAAAAATATAGTTAATTTTCTATCCCATACTTGAATTATCATTAGAATAGTTCAATTTTTAACAAAATAGTTGAATCCTCAACTGAGAAGATGAATTTTTAACCAAAAAGTACATTTTCAACCATATAGTTTAATTTTGCGCTCAATTTTGAATTTTCAAGCCAAAAAGACTAACTTTCTGAAAAAACTTGAGTTAAATAAACTGTTCTATAAAACAGTTATATAAACAGGTGTATAAAGCAGTTGAACTTTCATCTAACATAATGACTCTTCAACCAAAAAAATTAAATTTTTTAAAAGTAGTTTAGCTTTAAATTTTCCCAAGTCAACGGTACTTTCGCGAAATAATCCTCCACAATACTTTAGATAGCGATGTTTTCTGATAATTATGCAATAATTATTTTTTATAGTATTTATTTGCCTAGTGAACGGGCTATGCCCTTTAGGTACAAAAGAAATGAAATATAATTGACAGAAATGTCTTAATTCTAATTACGCTCATCCTAGACCGCGCTATTATTGCTGATATTTATCACTTGTGGTAAAGCTAGTCGAAATCGAAACATGAGACCTCAAAAAAGTCAAGTTCATTAATAAATCTGTTCGCTTCTCTACAAATTCTGGTCAACGCCGTGTTTGCCCCATAGTTCGTACGATGATATGCTAATTTGACCAAAAAAATCAATATTTTTACAAAGTAGTTCAACTTTCGACCAAGTAGTTAAATTTCTAAGCAAAAATACGCATTATTTTACAAGAAATTTAATTTTTTGACCAAAAAGATCAAGTTTTAACTAAACAAATGAATTTTTAACAAAAATAGTTGAATCTTCAACTAAAAAAGATATGTTTTCCAGCAATAATGGAATAGTTTATTTCCAGTTTAGAAAATTAATTTACAACAACAACAAAAACTAATTTACAGCCAGTTGAATTCAACCAAAAAAGACGATTTTTAAACAATATATTTGAATCCTCAATCAAAAATATGAATTTTCAACCAAGTAGTTGAATTTTCTATTTATAAAAGTTACATTTTCAACCAAATAAATCAATTTTACAACAAATTTTCTAATTTGCAAACCATAAAGACACAACTTCTACAAAAAAATAGAATTTTTATTCCAAAAATGTGATTTTTCAACAAAAAAAAGTTAATTTTTGACCAAATAGTCCAATTTTAAAACAAATAGTTGAATTTTAACGCAAATAGTTTCATTGTAACAAAAAAAAGATTAAATTTTTATGAGAAGAGATGAATTTTTAAACTAAAAAGACCAATTTTCTACAAATCAGTTGCAGTTTCAACCCAAAAATATGAGTTTTTAACGAAAACGTTCATTTACAACCAAACAGTTGAGTTTTCAACTAGAATAATGAATCTTCAACCAAAAAAATCAATATTTTTACAAAGTAGTTCAACTTTCGACCAAGTAGTTAAATTTCTAAGCAAAAATACGCATTTTTTTACAAGAAATTTAATTTTTTGACCAAAAAGATCAAGTTTCAACTAAACAAATGAATTTTTAACAAAAATAGTTTAATCTTCAACTAAAAAATATATGTTTTCAGCCAATAATGGAATAGCTTATTTCCAGTTTAAAAAATTAATTTTCAACAAAAAAACTAATTTACAGCCAGTTGAATTCAACCAAAAAATACGAATTTTTAACAATATAGTTGAATCCTCAATCAAAAATATGAATTTTCTACACAGAAAGTTATTTTTCTATCCAAAAAGACGAATTTTCAACAAACTTTATAAACTTTGTACTAAGCAGTTGAATTTCCTATTTATAAAGGATACATTTTCAACCAAATGTTTAAATTTTACACCAAATTTTTTAATTTGCAAGCCATTAAGACACATTTTTCACAGAACAATTGAATTTTTGGTTCAAAAATATGATTTTTCAACTAAAAAATGTTAATTTTCCACCAAATAGTCAAACTTAAAAAAAAATAGTTGAATTTTCTCCCAAATAGTTTCATTGTAAGAAAAAAATATATATATTTAATGAAAAGAGATGAATTTTCAAACCAAAAAGAACAATTTTCTACAATACAGTTGCACTTTTAAGCCAAAAATATGAATTTTCAATAAAAACGTTTATTGACAACCAAACAGTTGAGTTTTCCAAGAAAATAATGAATCTTGAACAAAAAAAAATGCATTTTTTAACAAAAATTTGCATTTTTTAACAAAAAGATAACTTTTTAACTAAATAAGTGGATTTTCAGGAAAATAACATAATTTTGTAACAAATAACTAATTTTTTAACCTACCAAGATGAATTTTTAAGCAAAAAGATTTATTTTCTATCTACAAGACGAATTTTCAACGAAATGCATAAATTTTCCAGAAAATAGTTGAATCTTCAAATGAGAAGATATGTTTTCAACCAATATTAATTAATTTTCTATGAAAAAAAATTCAACAAAATACCTGAATTTTCAACCAAATAGTTGAATTTTTTATTTATAAAAGATACATTTTCAACTAGTCAAATTTTTAAATAAATAGTCGATTTTTCACCCAAATATTTACATTTTAACCAAAAAAGATGCATTTTTTTAACAAAAGAGATGAATTTTCAAACTAAAAAAATGAATTTTTGACAAAGCATTTGAATTTTCTACCCAAAAATATGAATTTTCAACAAATCATATTAATTTTTTACACAAAAAGACGAATTTTAAAACAAAATACATGAATTTTCAACCAAATCGTTGAATTTTAAATTTATGAAGGATACGTTTTCAACTAGTCGAATTTTTCAATAAATAGTCGAATTTTCACAATTTTCACAATTGTCGATTACATTTCAATCAAAAAAAGATGAAATTTTTTACCAAAAGAGATGAATTTTCAAACTAAAAAAAAACGAATTTTTGACAAAACATTTGAATTTTCTGCCCAAAAATATGAATTGTCAACAAATAAAATTAATTTTTCACACGAAAAGACGAATTTTAAAACAAAATACATGAATTTTCAACCAAATCGTTGAATTTTCAATTTATAAAGGATACATTTTTAACTTGTCAAAGTTTTAAATAAATAGTCGAATTTTCACCATTTTCATCCAAATATTTACATTTTAACCAAAAAATATGAAATTTTTTACCAAAAGAGATGAATTTTCAAACTAAAAAAAACGAATCTTTGACAGAACAATTGAATTTTCAACCCAAAAATATGAATTTTCAACAAATAAAAATAATTTTTTACACAAAAAGATTAATTTTCACCCCAAAAATATGAATTTTCAACAAAAACGTTCAGTTATAACCAAACAGTTGAGTTTTCAACTAAAATTATGCATTTTCAACCACAAAAATGAATTTTTTGCCAATTAATTCAACTTTCGACCAAGTAGTTAAATTTTCAAGCAAAAAATAAGAATTTTTTAAAGAAAAAGTTTAATTTTTAAACCAAAAAAATAACATTTTAACCAAATAAATGAATTTTCAAAAAAATGATTTTATTTTAACAAAATACATGAATCTTCAACTAAAAAAGATATGTTTTCAACCAATAATAGAATGGTTGAATTTTCAATGTAAAAAATTAATTTTCAATTGAAAAAAATTATTGTCAAAGAGTTGAATTCAACTAAAAAAGACGAATTTTCAACAAAATAGTATGTGGTATCCTTCACCAAAATAGCTTCATTCTTAACCAATCAGTTTTTCTCAACAAAAGAAGAATGAACTTTCAATCAAAAATAGTCGAATTTTATTAATTCAATTATTATTAACGCGTAAAAACGAGAAAAAGAGGAAGTTTCTTGAAAACTAAGTAAAAAAGAGGATTTCTTCAAAAAGGGGGAAAAGAGGGGAATAGGGGAAAGAATTGAAGTCTGCGCTTAACAACGAGATCACCAAGAAGTTCGGCTGTTTTAGTAAAGTGGAAGATTCAACGCGAGCATATTGCAATTTGTCTTCTGCAAGTATATCTATTCATAATGGTGGTTCGGACTTGCATAATCTGCATCCTCATTCTTTTACTCTTTCTCATATTTGTCAAGTGGATGGATTGAATGACGTACTATTTGAACTTGGATTAAATACGCAATTTTTATTCTTTTCTAAAAATGCCATTAGAAATAGTAGAGTTTTAACAATTTTTACTCACTTTTCTGAAAAGGAATTTTTTTTGCATATTTTTTGGATTATGAATTTTCGTTTATTTTAATTTTCCTACTTTTTATTTTCATTTTAGTTTTTATTAAATTTTTGTATATTTGAATGCGATTTTCGGGTACGTTCGCATTTATTGGTAGTATTGTTAAAAATAGTCGTCTTAAGTAGGAAAATTTGAGGAAGGAAGTTTATCAGTTTTCAGTTTTGCGAAAATCTGAGGATATTGTTAGTGAAGTTTGGGTTAATTTTGAAAGCGTTTGAAAATTGGAGAAATTGCAAAATGAATACATTTTTCACGGGGTCCAAAGATTTTGATAATCACATCAACCGTGTGACGCACCTTAAAGCCGTATAAACATCTTCCACGTCAAAATAAACAGTTAATTTTGTAATTTCAAAATTTACTCCGTTGGACAAGAAAATATGTGCCGCCAAAGGAGCCCTTGCATTCCACGTCGTGAAGCACCATTTCAGTTTTCTTTCTCAAGAATTCACTGCCAGTATGTTACGAGAAATTTTCGCAGATTCTCAAAAAGCTACAAAAATATAATGTTCCAGAACTAAGGTGGAAGCAATAATTTTGAATGTCTTATCGTCGCACGTGCAAGACATAGTTCACCAGGATCTACAAAATCGTCGCCATGACAAATTGTTTCCCATAGTTGCTCAATATTTCGATCATGAAAAAACAAACAAGATTGAATTTAAAATGCTTGATTTGAAAGAAACGAAGGATGAAAAAGCGGTTACCATCACGATCTGTCTTGAAATTGTTTTCGCTAGCACGATATAGAAAAAAAAATTGACGGCTTTTGCAGCTGACATTACAAATTTAAATTTTGAGGGTCTTAGACGCGGAGGAAAAAATAACATTCATGCCCTCTTGAAGCAGAATTTTAATTCTAACGTTATGGGAATTAGACGTAATGCCCATATTCTCCATAACAGATTGAAAGAATTCTGCTATTTCGTAGATTTCTTTTCGAGAACTTTTATATTATAGCAAGACACGTAGTTAAGTTTGATGCAAGTGGTGCATTGCCTTCTGCAAATGTACCCTGCTCTGAAGTCAAATTTCGCTTTCCAATAAAAACCGCCGATTTTTCCACAGAAATTTTATGAGCATGAATTGGGTAAATGCTTCTTGTTTTTGTCTATTTCCTGATGTGATTCTTCCACGATAAAGTAAAAAATTTTGAAAAAAAGAACAACAGTATAATAGAAATTTTAAAAATTTTCGAATTTGTGTCTGGAACTTTGAAAGACAGGATCAATATGAAGTTTATAACACTCAGTATAGAGTTAAATCTATCGAAATTGCGAGCTGAAGGCAACGAAAGAGAATGCGACGATTTTGTCCAGCAGGTCATGACCGTTCATACAAAAACAGAAAAATATCTGAAACAATGGACAACTTCTCTCTCAGAATTTCGGGTATTTTATCTGATGTTTATCGAAAGAAATGTTGTTTTTCCGTGAAATATATATTGCAAATATTTAATTTGTCTTTAAGGTTTTTCAAGTAACCAAATTTTCAACGTAACGTACTATTCACCCACGACTGCATCGGGAAATTGGTTGAGTATTTGCACGGAAAAGGAGTTCTTTCTGATGAAACAAAACTTTTTGATCAGACAATGAATCTAGCAAGATTCAATAATCTCAATGGACTGATGAACGGAAGCGACTTTCAGTAGAAACTGTGCGAGACCTTATGTTAATTAAATTCAATTTTAACGAATTGAATTGTAAAAAAATTTACGAACATTCACTTAAGCCTGAAAACGCAAATATATTGCGTAAAATTAGTAGTTACGTCAAATATTAGCGATTGATTACAGCGTACACCTGTATAGTGCTTCAATGAACATGTATTCATTTATAAATACAATAATTTATAAGTAAAACAATAAAACATATTGATATACATACATTTCTTTGGACTTTGCTCCATCATGTCCGGAAAAAGTTCGAAATTTCATTTTTTATACGAAAAAGAAATTGCCCAATATTCAGGAAAACAATGCTCCACTTTTATTTGATTGTTTGAAAAATCTATCGAATAAGTCTGAAACAAAATTATTTAAATAAATTGAGAAAATATTTGGAGAGCTGGAAGAATATTTGAATACAAGTCTAAGTTGAGAAAGATATATTTCGTCAATTTGCACATTAAAAACTTTAGTTTTCAACTAGTAGTTTTGTCAAGTCCTGTCATGATCTTCGCAAAACTTCAACCTTGAAAAAAATATCTGTAATATTATATTTATACTAACGTAGTTTTGAAGTTATATTTCCAGCAATTTTGTAAGATAAGAAATTGATCTCTTTCACGTTTCATCACGATTTTGGAATATTGTAGTGTATGAGTCAATAAATGACAGAAACATGTACAACCTGCTCTGAAAAATACTTCATCAATGACTAATCAGCTGATACAGCAGTATAGGAAACTGATATAAGACTGCGATAAGAAGATTTTGGGTTACGCTTCATTAATTGTTCAGTAATCACTAGTAAGTCTATTATTTGGTTTGCGATGAAAAGGTATCAACGAGTTATATACGTTTTTTCTTGAAGAATATAATTTCAAGAAACAATAAAAAATTTTCGTTCAAAAAATTTGTTTTCATGAATTTTTTTTCAATTTTTTGTAAAACAACTTTTTTTCAAACCATTTCTTTTAGTGATTTTTTTTTTCTAAATATTTTGTTTACAAAATTAACAAATGCTTCGTTTTAAGATTTCGATAGGACATAAATCAACGTCGGCAAAGAACACGTAACATAAGGGAAAGGGTGTGTCAAAACTTTCGGAATTAATGTAGTTGTGGAGGAAGCAATTGACAAATTTTCAGTAACAATCTGCCATTCGTATCATACGTATTTCAAATGTTCCATAGAACAAATGAAAGAAGCTAGTTTTTATATCCTATCAGTATTGGAATCAACTCATATCGTTGGTTGCAATTTACTGGACAGGAAAAAGTAAACACAAATTGAACGAATATCTCGATGAAACTAAATAGCATTGGGATTAAACTAAAAATATTATTAAACATAAGAACGATCCCCGGTTAGAAAATTTGATAATGTTACAACTGTCACCTGCCTGCTGGGACACTCGAAGAAATAAGAGTAGAGTGATTGCGTAACGTCATTCTCTGTCCAGCGCATTCGGTTTCGGGAGAATAATAGAGGGCCATAAATCGTTTAAGTCTAGACGAGACACAGGTGACCCATTGTATCCGTGCCAACTCACTCAAATTAAGAATGAGATAATAAACTAAACAGAGACATGAATACAGAAATTCTTAAATTATTATCACTGAAATAAAATCGATAATGACTGTCTCATTTCCTACTTTAAATACACCGGGTGTAAAATAAATACAAATTCAAATAACAGACGAATTAAATTCGTTTGCAAATATGAAATTTATCTTTTAAACCGGATTACAATTTAAGATCGTAAAAATGGGGGACGATAAAAATGATCATAAAGAGAAACCAGAAAAACGTGTTAGGAAAATTAAATTCTCTCAATCGATGATAGAAGAAACGAATAAAGAGCATGCTTTTGAGCAATTTTCGGATCCTTCTGATACAGAATCAGAACACGAAAATGACAATGTAGAAGATAATTAAACACGGGATCAAATTAGCCCTGCACCTGTGAATGCCGAGACTAACACGCGTCAATTAGGAAATATTTCCGAAAATAAAGATTCACAAAATGATTGCGAGACACAAGATAATTTGGGCGCGAAAAATAATTTGATAACGCGAAATAATTCTGATCTTAGCGATTATGATTCTGAAATTGCAGAGATGAATAAATCAATGGTCACTCTTGAAAACTTACAAAAAGAAATGTGGAAATCAATATTATCACAAAATACGTTAATAGGTATGGTAAAAACAGAAAAAATTAAGCATCGCGAATTTGAGGCGAATACAGAAAAAAGAATCGGATCTTTCGGAACCTCCTTAGTAAAACGAATGGATCATCAAGTACAAATAAAAAAAGAAAATTCTGATCGCCAAGATAGGATTTTAGAGGAACAGTTAGTTAATGTCGAGCAAAATGTATGTACACTTAAAAAGAAAACTTAAGAAGTTCTAACCGAACAGGCAGAACTTATTGTTACAAATAGTAACAATCGGAAGCGTTTTCAAAATATTGAAGATTATCAAGATTTACCAGAAAAGAGAATTGATAGGAATATGGGTGGTACAAATATTAAAATCCCATGGCTTAAAAATCATCCGGTACAAAAATTGGCAGGGTCAGGTAAAGAAAGGCCTATGATGTTTCTTAGCGACTTTGATAGATATATTAGAGCGATAGACGTTAGAAAGGACGATTTTAATTTCTTTGTACATTCATGCTTGGAAGGTATCGCTAGAGAATGGTGGGACCTTGTAGCTACTCCAGGTGAAAATGAATTTACATTCAGAGAAAAATTTACTTCAAAATCCTGGAATAATAATATTCGTTTTCAAATTAGTACTGATCTTCAATATGGTTTCTATCAAGGAAAATTATCAAAATCGCATATGCCATTAAAATGATAAATAACGCTAAAGATTTAATACCACCTATGTCTGAGTGTGAAATCATCTCTAAATTGTCGAGCCATTTTTCAGAAGAAATTCGAACCGCATATTTAATTCGCGATATTAAAAGTTTTTATAAATTTATTGAAATATTAGAAACTTTTGATCAAGCAGGCTCAATTAATTGTATGGGAGGTTATGATCCTAGTAAAAATAGCGTTTATCAGCAAAATGATTTTGGCAGATTTAATCGCGATAATCGAAATATGAGAAACAGTAGGGGAGGTGGAAATAACTTCCAAAATTCCTATCAAAATTAAAAAGGGTTGCTAGATCGTAACACTGAAGGTTTTAGAAATTCTAGCTTTGAATCAAATCATCCACATCGATATGGAAATAATTATCCATGTTTAAGACAGGATCGAAATCGATTTGGAAATAATTATTATTCAGAATGGGCATATAATAATTATCTACGTCAGAATTATCAAAATCAAGGATATTTCAATCCAAACAACAGCGCTGATGAGAGAAATAATTCTTTTAATAATCCAAATCGGTCAAATTTAGATTTCGAAAATTCGCAAAATCGTGGTTCATATCCAGATTATAATGATAAAAATAAGGCTCCATATAATCAATCTCCAAGGTGTGAGCAACAGACAAATGATTTTCAAAATAATGATAACTCCCGCGATCAAAATAATAGAAATAGATCTCAGCAAAATTATGTAAATGGACAAGTAGAGGATGATGTCTACAAGCGAAACCCTAATTATGCAAATCAAGTAAGCTTACATAGAAATACGAATGATTAATCACAAATTAAAAAAGGGGCTTATACTCCGAAAAATACTCTGCCGCGAAGTAATATAATCAAACAGACTAGAGTTATAGAAGTCGTGGAAAATAAAGATAATCGAAATGAATTCTATTTTATTCAGGGAAACGCACAAGTGGTTGGTGCAACAATTGTTGGTCCTTGTAGAAGGAGCAAACTTTTGCTTTTCTCAAATCATCAGGGCTTAATTCAGGTACAGAGGGTTCTATTTTCGCATCCCAGGAAAGTGTCATTTCCACCTTAGCATACCGTGACCGCATTTTAGGACAAGAAGTTCCAAGTGATAGGTTCAGAGCATGTCATACACACGTTGACTACCTAGAACACATACTATTGGGGTTCGTATCTATCTATCTATCACTGGTTTACCGCGATCCTACTGGAGCCGGTGTCATTTTTTAGATAGCAGTTGGTCCCAGGGGGACACTCCGGTGTTTCTTGACCTTATTTTTTAATTATATATATATAATTAAAAACTAAAGGTTAACAACCACCGCAGGGTCCCGCTGGGAGCAACTGTCATCTAAAAAATTACATCGGCTCCCAGTAGCACCGCGGTAAATCCCATTCATGGCCACGCCTCACAACCGTGAGATGGGTGGTCACAGGAAACGACGAAATCACAGCGACAGGCCGGAGAAACTTTCGTGTGTTTTGAGGACACGAAGCGACCCAAGAATGACAGCTTTCTGCATCCATCTCGCAAGTGCCGGCGCACTAACCTAGTACATTGTCCAGTCTCCATCATTATCCAGAATGGCCTGGCACTTTTTCGGCATGCTTTCTAGGAATTTTTCAGCATATTCTGTGGGTAATGAATGTCATACCTCCTTGATTTTTCGCGAGAGCTGTTTCAGGGTGATAACACGTTTTCCCGCAAGCTTTCTCTTCACCATACTCCAGACATACTCCAGCGAAACACCATACTCCAGCCAAAGGTTCTCTTTGGCGCGACACAGACGAACATCTGTCCATTTTCCGGGGTTTTGTCACAAGGTTTTTCATTCGCGGGGTCATGATCTACAAAATGTCACAGTTATAAAGTGCTAAGTGTTTCCAGTGAGCGTAGCCTCTATGTGGCGTGCATGCTACTCCAAAGGGTCCCTTTGGCGCGATGCAGACGAAAATCTGTCCATTTTTCGGGGTTTTGTCAGAAGGATTGTTTGTTCGCGGGGCCATGACCTACAAAATGTCACAGTTGCAGAGAGCTAAGTGTTTTTAGTGAGCTTCGCACCAATAGCTTCTATGTAGGGTGAATGCTGGTCTGAAGGGGTACTTTTGGCGCGGTACAGATGAGAATCTGTCCACTTTTCGGGGTTTTGTCATCGTTATTTTTTGTTCGGGGGGTCATGTTCTACAAAATATCAAAAAATTATAAAAATCCACCGTGACCTCTTTTCAATACATTTTGTGCGGGGTCCTTTTATAAACAAATGCACAGTTCCGTCATTTATAGGCAGAAAGTAATTGTTTTTTTTCTAATTGTCTTCAAATTAAATAAGTGGTGATGTTTAGTGACGAATACTTGTCAATAGATATTATTTGTTTATGCCATACACAAATGTGATACACAAAAGCATAGTTTGACCATTTATAATTAGAAAGTGTTCGTTTTTCTTTCTAATCGTCTTCAAATTACATAAGCAGTAATATTTAGTGACGAAGAATTGTCAATCGATATCATTTGCTTCTGACATAAACAAATTCAATAAACAAATGCATAGTTTGACCATATATAATTAGAAAATGATTGTTTTTTATTACTGCCTTCAAATCATATCACTGAAAATATTTTGTGATGTTCCAGAAGAATTAGCTTCCAAGTAGTTTCTTAAATTTGTTTGCGACATAAACGATTAGAAAGACGATTAGAAGGATAAAGTATTACTTTCTGTCTATAAATGACCACACGCATTTGTTTATGAAGAAAAAAAAAACAAATAATATCGACTGACAATTCTTTATCACTAAATAGCACCACTCATGTAATTTAAAAGTACTAAGAAAGAAAAACGATTACTTTGTGCCGAAAACCGCCTAAACTATGCATTTGTTTACATCATTTGGTTATCATATAAACAAATTATATCATACAACAAATTTCCATGACCTAACATGATCCTGTTGATAAAATGAAGCAATTTCAACTTACAAAGATACTTTGCAAGCAAAATTTTCAATATATAGACATTTTGTTAATATAATTCGTTTATAACAATTAGATTCGATATCCTGTACATTTTATTCTTTATTCTTTATTATTTTATTCTTTGCATACTTCGACATTTGTTTCGAGAATGGGATTAATTACGTATTGATTTTAAGATGGAAAGTAATAATTGAAAAATGTCTCATTTTTCTCTCTTTGTTTATTTATACAAAAAATAGAAAATGACAAAAATTTAAGAATGTAAGGCATGGATCCCCTCGAAAGAAAAGTTTACAATCGGAATTGTAGGCTGCATGCGATTTTGAATAGTATATCCCCGATTTAGCCCAGTGTACGCCGCGCAGCCGCCGCCATTTTTTGACATATTTTGATATAATTCGACCCCAGCAGCTCGAAAATAAAGTTTTTAAACAATGTCCGTGTGTGCGTGTGTGTAACTTTTTCCTCTTCACCATATCGCGAAAAGGAAAAGAGCTGTGATCATGAAATTTGTGCTTGAATATTCTTCTTTTTTCATATTTAAGATAATAATAAAATAGATCAAAATTGAAGGATTTTTTTCCATTTTAAATTAAAATTGAAAATTATTTTACCTTTTTCGTTGAAAGTTTCTTGAAAATTCGTCTTTTTTGGCAGAAAATTAATTTTCTTGCTTCAAATTTAATCTTTTTTGGTTACAAATGCAACTATTTGGTTAAAAATTAATCTTTTTTATTTAATAAATCAAGTATTTCGTTGAAAATGCGTCTATTTGGCTGAGTTACACTATTTTTTATTTCCGATTAACATCTTCTTTGTTTGAAACATGAAACATGTTTCGTTCACAAGTCATGAGCTCTTTTAGTTCAGAATTAAACTATACTTTCAACTATTATACTTCTTCATACTCTTTATACTTTACACTTTTAACTTACTATAATGAGTTAAAAATTGAAAAATTCATTTTTTTTGTAGAAAATTAATCTTTTGAGTTCAAAATTCATGTTGTAGGTTCAAATGCAACTATTACTTCAAAAATGAAAATATTGGGTAGAAAGTTGCATAAAACAAATATCTTTTACAAATTTCGTCTTCTTTGGCTTGAAAATTCATCTATTTTGGCATAAAATTCAAGTATTTCGACAAAAATTAACTTTTTTGCTTAGAATTGAACCACTTGAGTGACAGTTCATCTTTGCAGCTTAAGAATTGAAGTAGTTAGTTGAACATGTAATTGTTTTTTGTTGAAGTTTCGTATATTTTGTTTAAATATTCGACCGTTTGCATGAAAATGTATCTTTGCAGGTAGAAAATTCAATTATTTATTTTAAAATACCACTATCTAATTGAAAATTTGCTTATTTTTATGGATATTTCAACTATTTGGTTGTAGATGCAACTCTGTATCGAAGCTTCATTTTTTATAGAAAATGGAAATATTTGCTTGAGCATTATTTTTTACGTTGAAAATTTGTCCTTTTCGGTTTGAAAGTCAACTGCTTTCCAAAAGGATAAACTTTTTAGGTATAGGAGATGCAATATACTTCGACTTGACTTACACTGGGCTGAATCGAGGATATACTATTCAAAATCACCTGCAGCCTACAATTCCGATTGTAAAATTTTCTTTGGAGGGCGTCCATGCCTTACATTTTATAATTTTTGTAATTTTCTATTTTTTGTATAAATAAACGAAGAGAGAAAATGAGACATTTTTTAATTATTACTTTCTATCTTAAAATCAATGACGTAATTAAAATATGCACTTATTAAAAAAGTCAGTACATCAGAATTAAGGGCTCATTTTAGGCTCTCCAACGACCCCAAAAACAATTTTCCAAAACCATCCCTTAACATTTGAAAACTACCCCTTAACCAAAAGTACTCACAAAGTGCAGGAAAAAATATTGCATCAGTTTGGAATATTTTTTAGTTGTCCGAAAACATAAAAAACTATTTCAAAAACCACCCCGTGAAGGAATTTGACATTATACTGTGAATGAAATGTATCAGCAGTTTTTGCTTTTCTTGGACCGTGCACAAACAGTGTATAACCTATGCTAGAATGAAGGGCTCATTCAAGGCTCATTTCATACCCAAAAGTCAAATTTTGGGCCCTGCCTTTTTTTTAAATGCATGGTACTGCCAGCTTTACGTAAAGCTAGCAGTACCATGGTAGAAATATTTGTTAGATCAAGTTTTTTTTTCATCGGAATTGATGGCTCGTTCAGGACTTCTGAATGGCCCAAGGCGCAATCTTTAAAATACAACCCCTATCACAGAAAAACTACCCGAAATGTACTAAAGCAGTGACACTCAGTGGTAGCTGTTTCTGTGCTTTCGCTGCGTAGCCCTGTACCATTGGCGACGCGTTCCAGGCAGATGACCCGCGGCGAGTCGAATCATCTGAAATGAAAGACCCTTTTATTTTTATGAGATTATTGCTTGTTACAAACATTGAAACTATGAAAGCATGGCTTGACTGAATTATAATAAGCCGAAATAATTAATTTATATAATTAGAAGAAAGTGAAAAAAAGATTCATGAAAATCAGTTAATATTTGCAGTATTAGTGGAAATAAAAAATGCATATAAAAGTATACACTTTTATATGCACAAAAAGGCATACAAGTTTTGCATACAAGCTCTGATTTATATACATTTTATTCTTATCTGAATGTTCATTATTTGCAATTCAAGTGTGCAAGGTGAAAATGATAATTTTTATCGCTCGACGGATAAACATATAACAGGCATAGTTTTGTAGTACTGCAAAATTGCGAAGTCGTTTATTAATTGCTTTATTAAACATAAGAATTTCTCACCATCTTTAGTAGAAAACTGCTAATTTATTTAGTAAGGCTTGGTATTCGAATTACTAAGACTTCTTAAGTGAATCAGTAGTTTTCAACTCATTACTAATAATTCAGATTCAGAGAGCAGTGTCAACTTTTCAGCACAGCTGCTATACTTTTGTATGCACTTACACATTTCCATTAATACTCCAAATATTAACCGATTTTCATGAATCTTTTTTTGACTTTCTTCTAATTATATGAATAAATTAATTCAGGTAATTAAAATCGAATGAACCCATCCTTTCATGATTTCTGTTTTTGGAACAGGTCCTAATCTCATAACAATAAAAGGGTCATTCGTTCCAGATGATTCGACTCACCGCGGGGTTTTTCCCTCGAACTTACGTTTTCGATTATTAAACAAAATAGGAATAATTTTTAGAAAAACAGGCTCTGAACTTCAAAGCATACTATTTATAATCTAAATAGTATACGTATACAAAAAATTAGACAAAAATATCGAACCGTTTGGTCTGAAACTTGTTAGCCGTTTTCTTACTCTAATAAATCCCCTCAAGTGGAGAAAGAAAGAAGGCTCGACTGGGTATAGGTCCCCGACACTGATCCTAGCCCGCAACTCGAGAATGCCCCCCGTCGATTTTAAGCATAGATTGCAACTCGAGTGCACCGGTCCAAATGGTAACGTTTGTAATATGATACGTCTATAAATCGAACTGAGATCGCTCACGAACTGATTGACTTATAGCCTAGTTTTATGGCTTACGAGTCCCAATCGCAGTGTAGGGCCTACGTGAGTTATGGTGAACCAAAAATGTTTACGTTTGTCTTATTATATCTTGAGAAATATTTAGAAGAGACTTCGAAGCAAGTGGCATCATGTCGCCACCGAGGTCGCTACAAGAAATCGTTGAAGCAAAACCTGAAAATGATTTAACAATATATTGTATCCAATCTCAATAACCTTTTTACTTTTTTCGGATATTTAGTCATATTTTTTTTCTGTAATGATTTTGATCAATTTGAGCATTTTCACTCTGCTGTAATGCCCCGATCACACCGAAAATTAATTTAATGTGTTCAATGCACTCTGCTGGCGTTTTTGAGCATTTTCTCGAGCAGAATGTGGTGCCTACACAGTGGAATAGTTTCTTGATTCGGGCCGCGTGGACGAGTCACGGTCCTTTCGAGTTTTTTATATCAAGTTTCGAAAATGTCTAAAGCGGGAAGAAAACAAAAAGTGTCAGAAAGTGTAGTGCTTGAAGCTTATTTAAGAAAAAAATCAGAACTTTTTTTCGAAAATGGACAAGTGGCTGGCAAAGACTGTGATATATGGAGAACTTTGTCGAAAAATTTACAAGATCGGCTTTCGGCAAGAACTCTATATTCAAAAATGTTCAATGCTGATTTTTTAAAAAAGCTAAACTTAACCAAGAAAAAAGACAATTTATCGGTAATGGAAACAAGTGAACCTGAGTGTGAACCTGGTGAAAGCTGCTCTGTGGAAGAACACGTGTTTAAGTTCAAGATTTACTGTCTAAAAAATGAATTTTTAAAATTCATTGTTGAAAAATTGTATGCATGCCAGGACGGTCATACAATTAGGCAAATATATTATTACCGACTTCGTCCGGGTGCATGGCAAGATTGGCTTGCGGATATGATCTATGGTGAAGCAAAATTAAAATGTGGCTTCAATTTTGCCAACCACCAAACCCACAGAGATAAAGGAGGAGGTATTATAAATGGTAGGTGAAATACAAGAATTATTTATGCTTCTATATGTAACTCCACACCAAACAAGTGGGCCCTTTCCTTATGAAACTTCATATTTTATCCGCAAAGTAAAATAGATGAAATATTGAGAGAGGAAATTAATTTCAGTTCAGTAAATCACACCTATGATCGCTAGGGTGGCCCAAAAAACGCTTTTCACCCTAGAGGCCCCCCCCCCCCCAAAGTTTCCATTTCCGGAGAAAGAAAATCCGTCATTTTTTGGTTTCGAAATTCGAATATTAACACGTACCACCGGGCACTTCAAAAGTCCATTCAATTAATATGGGGAAATTTTGGATTTTCGAAAAATTGAACTCATACTTCAGGGTTTGATCGAAACGTGCCAAGTTTTTTAGAGAAGAAGGAGCAGAAGTGGATGACGTACACGTTCCAGTTGCGTCAGGATTGGTTGCTTTAAGGAACCATGATCGTAGCTTCCGGAGCCTAAAACTTCTCTCACAATAAAAATCTTCTTGGACAGATTCGTTTAGGGTGGTTCAATGGACGAAGAACGTGCTTACGGCCCTGGATATCGCCACGCGTAGGATCATGCATATGCATAAGAGCTTGCATATCAATTCGTCTGTTACGCAATGATACATCTCACGCTGCGCCGTCAAGGCGGACGCGGACTTGTGAATCTCTAATGTCTTCATAACCGAATTGATCTGAGTACAGCTGGCATCGTCGCAAATAGCAGAGATTCTCAAAAAAAATGGTTAGGAAACACGAGGTGATTGGCAAAGGAGTGTTCCTTTACCAAGTCATGGTATAGGCGGCCGAATGCCTTGGCCTGAATTCTAACTTTAGAAGTAAGGAAAGTGCGTCACTTCTGAGAGCCGAAATAAAGAAAGCAGATGTTGAAAAATTCCGCCAACAGCTACTCGACAAGAAAATTCACGGAAACTTTCACAGAAATGCAGAAAATCACTCCTCGTCAAAGGAGCAAACTTTTGCTTTCCTCAGATTATAAGGACTTGATTCAGGTTCAGAGAGTTTAATTTTGGCATGCTAGGGCGGTGTAATTTTAAACCTTAGTATACCATGACCGAATTTTACGTCAGGCAGTTCTCAGGGATAGGAACAGAGCATGTCATGCACACGGTGAGTACCTAGAACACATAATATTCGGGTGTCCCAGTTATGCGGGAACGACGTATCTCTACAGACATAAGGCGGCCCTGGGAGTGCCTTATTACCATTTCTGTCACTCTTACGGTGTTGGCCACGACGCTGCCCTGTCGAACGCTCTGAGGGACACATAGTCAATTTTTCAAAACGAGAAATGCCAAATTTTCTGTAACGACGATTTTCGGTCAGCAGTCTCCGTTGAACAATCGAGGACTCATATCGTTCTCCAAGATTTCGAGAAACGAACTATATTCCTGATCGAATTCTTGCCTCCGGCTGACTAAAACATCACTGCTAAGGAGAAGGAAAAGGAGGCGAGGTATGAAGATCTTAAGAGGAAGCTGCAATGACTGTACCCAAAATATTCAGTTCAAGTAATTGATGCGGAATTGGATGCAAAAAGCTGCCATCCTACGGGGTCGCTTCGTGTTCTCAAGACGTCATGGCCACGTCTTACCACCGTGAGATGGGTAGTCATAGGACACAACGAAATCTTAACGACAGGCCGGCGAAACCCTAGTGTGTTTTGAGGACACGAAGCGACCCAAGGATGACAGCTTTCTGCATACATCTCGCAAGTGCTTCGGCATATTTTTGGCACGCGGGTATGTCTTTATGGTTACGAACCAGTGATAGTTTCGCACCTCCGAGAGCACCTATCACAAGAACAATTATCTGCACCAAATATTTTGGGTACAGTCTTTGCAGCTCCTTTTTAAGGTCTTGATACCTCTCCTACTTTTCTTACTCCTTGGCAGTTATGTTGTATTCGGATGGAGCCGAGAATTGGATCACGAATATAGCTCGTTTCTCGAAGTGTTGGAGAACAATGTCAGGCCTTGAGTGTGCGACGGAGACTGCTGTCCGAAAATCGTAGTTCCAGAAAATTTGGCACTTCTCGTTTTGGAGAATTGACTCTATCACCCTTGGAGCGTTCGGCAGGGCAGGTTCGCGGCCAACACCGTAAGAGCGCAAAGATGATAATAAAGCATTCTTAGGGTCGCATTATGTCTGTAGATATATGTCGTTTCTGCGTGGGCAGGACACCCCGATACTATGTGTTCTAGGTACTCAGCATGTGCATGATACGCTCTGTACTTATCGCTGGGAACTTCTTAACATAAAATGCGGTCACGGTATGCTAAGTTTGAAATGACACCGTCCTGGTATGCGAAAATAAAACCCTCTGTACCTGAATTAAGCCCTGATGATTTGAGGAAAGCAAATGTTTGGTCCTTCGACAAGGACAGTTTTCCTACATTTCTGTGAAAATTTCCGTGCATTTTCTTGTCGAGTAGCTCTTGATGAAATTCTTGAACTTTTGCTTTCTTCACTTCGGCTTTCAGAAGTGAAGCATCTAGAGGGAGTAATGCACTTTCCTCACTTCTTATGTTAAAATTCAGGCCAAGGGTCTCGGCCGCTTGCTCCGCGGCTTTGTAAAGGAATGCTCCTTCACCAATCACCTCGTGGTTCCTGACCATTTTTAGGAAAGGATCTCTGCCATTGGCAACAATATAAGCTGTACTCAGAATAATTCGGTTATGAAGACACTGGAGATTCAAAATACCACGTACGCCTTGACGACGTCAAATGCAAAATCGCGGAACTGACGAATTAATATGCAAGCTTTCATGCCTCTGCATGATCTTACGTGTGGAGACATCAAGGGTCTTAAGTTCGTTCTTCGTCCATTGAACGACCCCAAATGAATAGAGTAAAATTTATTTTATTATTATTTATTTATTTATCCAATCCAAAGTCTATTTCAATCTCTCCTGTGTACTTCTTGACGATATTTATGGCGGTTTGAAGTTTGCTTTTACCAGAGGCATCGATATTCACGTCATCCATATAAAATACATGAGTACCCTTATGCTCGCGCTTGTTGCTGTCGCCACAGAGGAATCCAGAAGAATTTCGTAGTGCGAGAGATAGAGGCAGAAGTGTGATGCAAAAAAGAAAACGGCTCATGGTATCGCCCTGAAATACGCCTCTCTGGAAGGTGACGTTGTTCGTTGTCACATGATAATTCCCAGATGAGATAGTAAATATAGTTTTCCAAAAAGGCATCAATCTCTCTATGCATCTCACTACGTGTGGATGTACCTTCGAGCTTTCCAACAGACAGATGATAAGTCTATGAGAAATTGAATCGAAAGCTTTCCGCTAGTCAATTTAGGCCATTGACATGTTGCGTTGATGGGCTGCAACGTCTTTACAGACACACCTGTCAATAAGCAGGTTCTCTCGACAGCCAGCTACAACTTTCTTTCGAGCCACCTTGTTCGTAAAACTCACGCCATACAGGCTCAATTCGCCAAACAATCCTGTTGTTTAGGACAGCTTTAAAGATCTTATACAGTGTGTTCAAACAAGTTATTGGCCTGTAATTCTCTGGGTTGGACAAGTCGCCTTTTTTCGGTGGATTCAGCGACCCCAAAAACATATAGATATGCCGGTGTAGTCCGCCGGGCAGACCACTTTTTTTGTGTGCTGGTGTATTTTTCGACGTTCTATCGATTTATACTAGTCTCATTGCAAAGTCAATGTCGCAGAGCAGGCCTTCCCCTTGTCAGTCCCACTGTTCGCGAGATAAATTCTTCGGGACTAATTTATTTATACTGAATGGCGCTCGTCTCGAAACACATTCTTGGGACTTGTTATTTACTGGCTAACAAGCCGCAATCGTCTCCCCCCCCCCATCGGGTCATCGTGTTTGATGAGAATTCTCATCAGAAGAAATCTTGAGACATAACATCCTATGCTAATTTCTGCCAGGTATTGCCAATTCTATGTGTAACGTATTTGGTTCTTCTGTGTATGAGGTGATACCTTATGCTGGGATTGTATTGTGGTGACAAAACTTATACTTATTATGACTAACTTTCTTACTATGGAAAATTTCTGTACCGCAAATGCTTTAAGATGTGCTCGTAGACATAACTTCCGTATGACTGAATTTCGACTTGACTGATCGACTGTGACCATTGTGCAGCATGAATCTGGCTTGACGCAGTCAGATGCCGTGTGTTGCGCCTACGGGCCATGACTATGACTATTGGGTAGCATGCATCTGGCTTGACACAGATGCCATGTGTTACGCCTGCGGGCCATGACTATGACTTTGACTAGCATGCACCTGGGCGGACGCCGTCACATGGCATGCGAATAATGCAACTGACCGGACGTGGTCAGATGATTTGTGAGTGCGCCGAGTAGGCTATGACTATGGCATTGAGTAGCTAAAACTGATACAATACTCGCCTGAATGGTAAGACATAATGATCGACATTAACTGCTTACATTATTACATGACATTTTTGAATTTGTGAAACTGACACTTGCTATGACTGCAAACTTGAATAACAGACTGACTTACAATGAATTATGTAAAGCAGATTTCAAGACGGTGCGTTACTCAGAGTGCAACCTAGCCGGAAACGTTGTATTCTCTTTTGTGTCAGAGGAGTCCTTTGTGGTGAAATCACTGTCGGGGACCGTATCCTTGTCACAGGGACGCCTGGGATGCTATCACTCCCGGGGACAGTGTACTGATGCTTGTTCACCCACGCCTCTAGTCGGGAATTTGTTTGTTGTATTGCAGGTGTCAATTAATTTTAATGGAGCATGCGTCGATCGTTGAATAAATCAGAAATGAGCAGTGGAGCACTTCGAAACATTGAAGGACGAAATTATCTTTGTTAATAATCAAAGATTCCATTCTTTAAGAATGTCATCAGGTGAAACTCCGTTCATCATAACTAGATTTAATTGTTGGGAGGATAGTACAACTGTGTCACTAAGTTCTAAGAACTTTCGAATCAAACAACTTTTCATTTGCAGGACGACGTCTGAGATGCAATGGTTCAGACCGCGTTGTCCTTAAGACTCCCATCTTCCTCGAGCAACCAAGCTAACATTATGAAGTCCGTTTATCGATTCGCATCTAGAATGATTCGAAATAATCTGATCCTTTCTGACTATCTATCTAATTTTTAAATATATATTCTGGCGATTGATTCAGTTCCATGCAATAGTATAGATTTGTAACATCTCTGGGGCGCTTTCTTCATGAGTGCACGCATGCGGGGGGTGTCACGGAGTTGACTTGTGGTACTGTATGTGCTGGTTTATCGATGTTGTAGAAGTTGAATTTCGGACATGATCATACCTAATGCATCAGTCCTACTGATTATTTTCGATTTATGACATGTGTAGACGAACTGGATTTGTATGAATGGTTACATTTATGTGATCTCTACAACATTATCTTCTTGCGAACGCTGAAATGTGTCGACGTTGTGGTGGGGTGCATCTTCTGATCGAGTTTTGGATTATGCTGGTGCTTGAGTTAATGGCTCGAGTACGGTGATGTAGTGATGACATTTTCGTAATAATTTTTTTAGAGCTCAGTTGGGATTTGACTGTTTTGGCCCTTCCTACAACTGTTTCATTCACGATCTCCCTGCTATGTTCTTCTCACGAGAACATTTCAGTCTTTATGCTGAAGACTTGTGGCTTGTATGGACCGGATTATATCTCGATTTTTCTGATCGTTGCTGCCTCAACTTGCGACTCGGGAATTTGGATGGATTATCTGTGTCTTGCATATTGGTGTCTGTGGACGGGTTGTTGTTTCCCAATGCTTCTGGATTCGCATATCACTGATAATTATGGATATACTATGTCACTCATTGATCACGATCCTCAGCGCTTAGTTGATCGTCCCTTCATCACGAGTAAATTCCATATTGTGCCTATCCATCTGCTTCATTCAGGTCTTTAAACCTTACTTTCTGGCATCGCTGGTGTTCCTTGTCGCCAGTTTCATGATAGATTGATCACACGACCGCGGGTATTCAATTTCAAGGGAAGTGTTAAATAATGGCCCTCTATCCGCATAGTTTTTGCGGCGAATATTGGCATTAGTTGAACAATCACTGGCTATTTTCTTCATTATGATCTCTGTGGATGACACAGCAGGGGCTGCGAATATTCTTCCCCTGCTGCGAGACACAAACGTCTAAGAACGTGATCTGTCTCTAGGAGACATGGCTCCGCAAAATGTTGGCAACGCTACTTCGATGACGAGCCGTCAAATGGACCTTCCTGGCACCTAAGTTGAAATAAGGTGTTGTTTTTCAGTCAGTAGTGTCGTGGCCTGGTAGATATACTAATTATAGTTTTCATCATTTATTTTGTTATAAAGATTGTTTAATCAAAGGGTTAGTAGATAGGTATATAAAGCTGAGTGAAATTAAATTTATAAGAGAAAGTTTGGTTGATTTAAAAATTACCGTAGTTCAGAACAATTATCTGCTTTCTTTGATGAAAAGTATAATTAAAGAAAGAATTCACGAAATCTACTATGCTTCCAGTAACGCATGGACTATTTATCAGGCGCATATCGCAGACGTCTCTTGCTTTATTTTCTAAGATTTCATGAGTTTTACGCAAGACATGCCCTATTGCCCTAAACGCACGAACGCTTATGCAAAGATCCCACGAGTTAGTGGGTTAATAGCAGGCTCTAACACCGAAAACTTCACCGAGCGAAATTTCCAAGAGCCTCCACGCACTTTTTCCGTGAGTCTCCTTGCAATTTGCCTTTAGGCCACAGTGACCGACTTCTCTCTAATTGAATTAGTGAAATTTCATTATCAATTAGTGAAATTTCACTAATTCAGATTTAGAGAGAAGATAAACTTGTTCATCTTTTCATAAAACAATTTTGATTTGACCAAGTTTAGAAAATACGATATCGTTGCCATGTTTGACAATCATTTTTGGTTTATAAACTGTGCCATTAGCTTTTACCGAGAATACTGTAAGATAATTATCAGAATCTTCGGGGAAAAATAGGTCTAATTTTGAGGTATGAATCAATTTTTTAAAGTCTGATTTAACTTCGATTCCCTACTCAAGACGAGTCTCAAACTCTCTTTTATTGCGAAACTTTTCGATTAGTATAAGTTGATGATTCGTTGCTAGAGTCTCTGCTGGATTTTCACAAGAACTCATGATTTTTGCGTAACTTTTTGCTTCCTTATGTTTAGCCTCGAAACGAATGCTTGATGTTAATTTTGGAGGTTCATTTTTCTCAATAAAAGTCTTACATAATATATAATAAGATAATAGGATAATAGTTTTTACGTGTTATATCTCCTTGAAGTTTTACGTACAATGAACGATGATCATAGATTAAATTTGGTGGAAATGATGCACAATTTTTTTGAAAAGCTGGAGCCATTATCATGCAAATTATTTGTCTCAATATTACATGCAGTTTCGAATACTCGTTATTTCCAGTAATCAAATCGTCAATAATTAAAACAAGATACTGCACAAGTAATTTCATTTCAGATGCTGAGTATACAATACACACCCTTGTCGCAAACTACTCGTATCAGATTTTAATATAGAAGGTTTGTTTTCTGAATTCTAAGAGTATAACTGAGTTTAGAATTTTACCCAAATCGTAACGCAATACACCTTCTGGCACATCATGCATTACATCTCAGAAACTATTCGTGCCAATGTGGTAACTTGAAATGGAATTGAAAACACATTCTTCACGAATACCATATGCAAGTTCTTTTAGGTCTTCAGTGTAATTTTCAATTGTACATAAAATCGTTTCATCTTCCTGGCATTGTTTGTGCATTGTATTTTTATCTGCGAGGCAAATTCTGTAGCAATGATCTATATTAAAACTTTTTGTAAATCCCATGATCTCATTCAATCCTAAGTTATCTGCGGTGATGACCAATAATACAAAATAAACTTTACCCTGAAAGCCTTTAGTATTTATTACCATACCCTCAGTTTCTAACTTCCTAATTTCTTCAATTACTTCGCTCAATATTATTGCATTTCCCATACGTTTATGATCAGCAGTAACCGATTCCAATAAAGCAATATTCTTAATCTTATTCGTGTAAGTTACAATATAATCAAATACGTTTCGTAATTCTAGAAATATCTTCAAAACTAACCTTAAAGGAATTATTGCCATATTTTTTACTTCATTCATATCTTTTTGTGTATTATTAAACTTTGTAAATTCTAACTTCATAAAATTTGAAGAACTGCATATTCTATGATAAGGTTTGTTTTAATCATACCGTCATTAGGTTCTTCCAAATTCAGTATATTAAACTTCCACCGTGAGCAAAGCTGCGAAGAACTACGACCAATTTTGTGTTGGTTCTAATTCAAGACAGAGGTGGATGAAATTAAAATCTGTTAGAATTAATTAATGTGCAGCAGAAAGCTGCAGAACTTTCCACTTCTTATAAATATCTTGAATTTTTGTGATTTTTGTTGATCAGCTTTTTCTTTGCAATATTGATCTGTTATCTTCCAGTGCATGGCTACTATTTCCCATGGAGAATTGTGACTGTTTCAACAGTATCATTCACTACTGTTAAATGTTTAGCAATTGTTAAGCCTCGCAAGTAATCTTCATTCTTCATCCATTCTGATGCGTTTTCTTGAAGGAAAGATGTCGAGATTCCAAATCGCAAAAAAAAAGTTAGGTGAATTCGTCGTGATGAAGTGCTAAATTTCCTTGTATAAACAATAACATAACGTTTTTAGCAGAACTTATTACTCCTCAAAATCATTCAATATTATGTTTAATTCAGAAAATGCGATTTGAAAAGTAATTGTTTAAACAATCAAAAAATTGTTAATATATTCTTTCTATACACTATACAGTCAGAAAAATAATTATATGTATTTCATTTAATTCAATTTTTTTAAGTTATCGAAAAAACTGCTTAAGCAAATCAAAATTGTGTAAAAAATAGAAATTTATTACAGATTAGAAGAAATGTATCAAAATTATATAATTATTCAGCAAAATGTAGCATAGGATACCAATTTCAGAAAAAACTGGACATCTATGGGTCAATATTTAGAAATGTTTAGAAATCAGAAAATACGATTATTTTTTACATTTTTTGGAAATAAATAATTGTTTAAATAAGTTTCATTTGTTTAAACAATTAAAAATTGCTAAAAAAAGTCATGGGAAATATTCAAATTGTCCATTAGTAATTATTTGTATGGAAAAGACGACGGGAATTGCTGAAAAGTAACAATAATACGTAAAAATGTAGTTTTTTGATTTTTGGGTCATATTTGGCGCGCTGTGGGAGGGATAAGGGTAGGTTCAAAATAAAAGTTATTAGTGTGATTTCATTTGAAGCCTCAATGGCTCAGACGATAGCGCGTCAGACTTCCATGCAAGAGGTCTGGAGTTCGATTCCTGAGCCCGGTACCAATGGAAATTTTTCTATGTACTTCTACCGGGGCTTCGGCGGTTCAGAACCCACCTTAAACTGTAGGTCCCCTCTGAAAAAGCTAGTGCCTCACCAAGGATAAATGGGTTCTTTCGAGGGCCTAACCTTGGGGGTCAAAGCCGATTTTGAGAAGACTCGAAAATGAGTCAGCGATCTCCTTACGTAGAGACAGGCCCTCTCGAGGGACCTCCACTTGGTGGTCGCTGACCGACTTCGAGTAATGAACACACACACACATACACTTACATAACACACTAGGGCAGTGCTTCGATTCTGTGCATCTAACTGATGACCTCAAAGGGTTCGCTCCGTCCACTCTTGCCTGGCCGTATCCCCTCTCTGCGGCCTGCTAGGGAGGCTGCCGAATGGCAGAGTGGATGAGGATCACTTTGCCTGATCTACAAAGTAGGGATGTTCGATTCTTTAAAAAAATCGATCTTGAAATTGTTCCTCCAGAATCGATTCACCTAAAAAATCGAACCCAAAGAATCGATCTAGCATGAATCGTACCCGGTAATCCGGTACTCGGTAATCGCGCCTGCACTCGTATTTGTTCGTATTATCAAGCTTTCAAGTTTCAGCACAATTATTCCATTGTAAAACGCCAGTATATTACCAAACCTCAATCTGACATAAGTGCGCAAGCGCATACGTGTTTGTGAAACTTTCAAACGATTCAGAAATTTTGGTCCCATGAAACGTTTCATTGTTTCATGAAACTTTCAATGTTTCAATGTAACGTTTCATGGATTTACTTACAACCCTACACTTGACGATAAACGTTATGATAGCCGAAAATCTGCCACGAAACAAAATCTGGTCAACGTATAAAGGTGCGAGAGCTGGCTGGCATTGCAAAAATCTGAGTAGACGGTGTTCACAACGTTTTTCACGAATATTTGCATATAAAAAAGCCGTCAGCGAGATGGCTGCCGCGTTTGGCACCCGCCACGACAATGCAACCTCGCACACCATTACAGTTGCAGTCGCAAAAATGAACCTGCTGCACTTCGTGTTGCTGCCACGCGAACTGCCTTCACCATATTGACCTCCCACTGACTTCTTCTTGTTCCCTAACAAGAAAAAATTGCTTGCTGGAAGGAGACTCTCTTCATATGCACGGATCATCGCTGAGACCAACGTTTATTTTGAAGGGTCGAAGTAATCTTACTATACTGAGAGGGTTAAGAAGTTAGAAAATTGTTGGTCTAAGTGGATTGAATTGAAAGGAGACTAGGAAGAAATATAACACAAACTTTGGTTATAATTCATTTTTTGTCTATGTCAGGCCGAGAACTTTTCAAACGACCCTCGTGGATGTGCTCAAAAAATAAAACTTTAACCTCTCAATCTTTACTAAACTAATCAATAATATTTGTATAGCAATGGAGAAAATGGATTGCGAAAAAATTCAGCAAAAATTGCGTAAAGCTAGGGCATAGAGGCATATAGAGTGCATTGAGTATTGTGTACCAGTATACTGTTTTAAATTTTATAACAATTTTTTGAAGGCTTAGTCATCAAGAATTAAAAAAATATTTTAAAATAATTTAAACAATTTGTAAAATTGTTAACGTCTTTGAGAATATTGAACACTTTGCAATATTTTTCGACACCTTAAATACCATAAAATAATCAAACATGAGCAAAATTGATAACTTGACGTTCCCCTTTCAAATAGAATACCTCGTCTACAAACCATTCATCTTAAACATTCGTAATGCTGATAATCATGAAAATTTGGCTCTCCTCGAGTTTGTTCGACACTTGGTCCACCTTAGAATTTCGGAGACAAAGTCTGTACATAAACTCCGGTGTGGTTGTGATTAAAAATGAATATAGCGCGAAGTTTTATTTAATGCTTAGTTAATCATGCTCTAAAGAACGGAAAAAAATCACACCTTGGAACGATCGTAACCCGAGAGCTTTCGATAGTAAGTCTGTCGACGCAGCATTCCTTGGATAGTTAGCCAAAGATCTGCACGCTAGCTACGAGCAAAACTAATGCTCCAAATCTTAAGAATAAAATTTAAAAACATTTAAGAAACCTTTCGTTAGAAAGATAGTAGATTTTTTCACGAAAATAAATTCTGTTTACAATGTAAATACTAAAAATTTCCACTTTGTGTAAAAATTAATTCCCCTAATGTTTTCGTAAAAAACGCGCACGTACGATCTCGCGCTTTGCATTCATTTCCTTACTTGTGTATAATTTGTTTAAAATTGATCTGTCATAAATATTGTAACTTAAACGACTATCCTCGAATCTTTTCATTTAGTCCGATTGTCCTCGAAAATGGCTCAAATTCAAGATATTGGCATGTAAGTGGGTAGAATATTGTTTTTCAATTTGACAAGTTTGACCTCAGGTTTAGGTTAAAAAACTATTTTTTGGTAGTTTGAAAAGAAATGTAAGTCTTGTCATCTAATCAAAATTATAATTCTAATTTATAGATCTATAGAAAGGTAATAATTTTGAAAATGATCTTACTTGCTACATTTTTGTCTAACCGAACAATGTCATTAACATCATTTCCAAATATATTTGCTATTTACTAAAAATTTCAAAAGTAACTCTTCAATCTAGTAGTCTCTGCTATTTTTTGAAAATTTTGAAAATCATATAACCTTTTAAATGTTGGTAAATTGTTGTTATTATGTTGCATACAACCCAAGTCCCACATAATAACAGTTTTAGGGGTTGCCTCTCATTGGCCTTGTTACTAAATCGGTACCCTCGAACGGTAAACAGTCAGGGAGGCCTGAACCGTTTCCAATTACAATACATAATATTGCGCAATATACTCGACTAAGTATTTGTGCGCGCGGCCCTTCCGAGGCGAGATTCGCAACCGTCTTCCACCCTGCCCCCTGAGAAACTTGGTGGGCCAGCAGTTCTAGGAATTACAAAACCTACCGCCTTCTATGGGACCTGGAGTGTAAGTTTCTTTTTCATTAGGAAACCTAATTTAATTTTATTCTAAATTTTCTGTGAAGAAAGATCCTCCTTCACTCCTCTGGGAATCGAACCCAGGTCTCTAATTTGCTGGTCTGTTACTGTGATCACCACTAAGGAAGATACGAGAGAGATTAAGAATTATTTGATCTTCACAGAATCGCACTTTTAAGCTAGATATTCTTGAATTTTAATAAGTATCAAGAATCCGATCTTCAGAGGAGATTTTTCACTGACCGTGAAAGAGAACTCCACTGTATTGATTTACGTTCTACATTAACCCATCAAGTTCAGATAGTGTTCACGTTATTTTAGACAAGATGAAAATTTTACTTATTTTTTAAAATATTCGAAATTTTCAACATTTGTAAAAATAAGTCAAATTTCCACCTTGTTTGAAATGAGTTAAACATAATCTGAATTTGATGGGTTCATGTAGATCGATAGAGTGTCTATTTCTGGGCTTATAGTGAAAAATGTCCTATAATGTACCTAATGATAAGGGGGCTTCCATAAACCACGAGGTCCAATTTTGGCCACTTTTTACCCCCCCCCCCCCCCCATATAGCTTATTTATTCTTTATATTTTTAAGAATAATCTGAATCAACAAATTGCGAGACACTGGCCACTAATATAAATTACTGATGACTGGGAATACATCTTCCCCACCCTGCTTAAAATGACGGATAGGATCCGATAGAGTCAGATACAAAGCCGGATAAAGGTGCAAATAGCCCACGTCGGATTTTTGGTTTGAAAATGGTGAAAAATCAACTTTTTTCTTTAAAATTAATATTTTCGGTATGAAAATCCAACCATTTGGTTGAAAATTAATTTATTTTGTTAAAAATTTAAGTATTTTGGTAGAAAGTCCAAATATGTCGAAAATTAACTCTTGTAGAAAATTCGTTTTTTTTTTGTTTGAAAATGCTAGAAAATTCCACTATTTGGTTGAAAATTTACTTTTTTGTTGGAAATGTAACTCTTTTTTTGAAAATTCGTCTTTTTTGGTTTGAAAATGGTGAAAAATCAACTTTTTTCTTTAAAATTAATATTTTCGGTATGAAAATCCAACCATTTGTTTGAAAATTAATTTATTTTGTTAAAAATTGAAGTATTTTTGTAGAAAGTCCAAATTTGGTCGAAAATTAATTTTTTTTTCTCGGAAATTTAACTCTTTTGTAGAAAATTCGTCTTTTTGGTTTTAAAATGCTAGAAAATTCAACTATTTGGTTGAAAATGTACTTTTTGTTGAAAATGTAACTATTTTATTGGAAATTAGTCTTTTTAGTTTAAACATGGTAGAAAATTTAACTATTTAGTTGAAAATGTACTTTTTTGTTGAAAATGTAACTCTTTTATTGAGAATTCGTCTTTTTGGTTCGAAAATGGTAAAAAATTAACTTTTTCCTTTAAAATTAATATTTTTGGTATGAGAATTCAACGATTTGGTTGAAAATGTACTTTTTTGTTGGAAATGTAACTGTTTTGTTGGAAATTAGTCTTTTTAGATTGAACATGGCAGAAAATTCAACTATTTAGTTGAAAATTTACTTTTTTGTTGAAAATGTAACTCTTTTATTGAAAATTCGTCTTTTTGGTTTAAAAATGGTAAAAAATTAACTTTTTTCTTTAAAATTAATATTATCGGTATGAAAATTCAACCATATTTGTTCGAAAATTAACTTTTTTGACGCAAATTTAAAATTCGTCTTTTTGGTTTGAAAGTGCTAGAAAATTCAAATATTCGGTTGAAAATGTACTTTTCTGTTGGAAATGTAACTGTTATGTTGGAAATTAGTCTTTTTAGTTTGAAAATAGTAGAAAATTAACTTTTTTATTGAAAATTAATATTAGCGGTATGAAAATTCAACCATTTGAATGAAAATTCATGTCTTTTTGTAAAAATTTAAGTAGTTTGGTAGAAAGTCCAAATTTGTTCGAAAATTCACTTTTTTGTCAAAAATTCAACTCTTTTGTAGAAAAATCGTCTTTTTGGTTTGCAAATGCTAGAAAATTCAACGACTTGGTTGAAAATTTAACTGTTTAGTTGGAAATTAGTCCTTTTGGCTTAAAAATTCATTTTTTTCCAGTAAAAAAATTTCATATTTTTTTGGTAAAAATGCAAATGTTTGATTAAAAAATGTGACTGAAAAATCTTACTTTAACCATTGTCTATTTCTTTTTTATTTAAGTTTTTATGAATTATCATCTTAGTTATTTGAATTTTTAGATTATAAAATTAAGGAAGAGAAAAGTAACCTATCCAACACTGTGACTAATAAATAACTATTCAATGAATTGCATTTAATCACTTTGTCATTCCATTTTTGTTGCAGAACACTATTCAAGAAATTAATCAAATAATTTCTGAAAAGGAAAGAGCGATCAGTGATATCAAAAAGAAAATAAACGACCTTGATGACGAAGTATTTAGAAACTTCTGTCAGGAAATCGGGTGTACGAACATTCGTGAATACGAGAGCAAAGATTTGAGGTAAGTGCATTAATAAATAGTTGAGTTAAAATTTTTTGTTTGAAAATTAATTTTTTTTAAACTGAACTTGTAACTATTTCAGTTGAATATTCCATCATTTTAGTTAAAATTTCATCTCTTTGGTTGAGCATTAATTTTTTTAACTAAAATTTTATCTAATCAATTTTTGGTTGAAAAATGACATTTTTTAGTTGAAAATTCGTCCTTTTTGGTAGATATTAATTCAGGGTGGCAGGACGTCAGGGAAAACCTGTAATTGTCACATAATTTTTATATACCTCCAGGCCTCGGACTCACTACACTATTAACACTATTTTACACTTTTTTTGAACGATTACACTATTTTACTACTATTTCGAACAAAATTTCACTGAAGACACTATTTTCTCACAATTGTCTGCTAATTCCACTATTTACATTTTCATAAAAAAATTTTCTCAACTTATTTTCAAATTGGCTATAAATTGTCTGAATGGCTGATTAGGGCGTCAAAAATTATGTATTTTCAAGTCAAAAAGAGGAGCTTTAAACAAAACAGCTGCATTTGCAACCAGATAGTTCAATTTTCAACCAAAAAGTTGAATTCTCAACAAATTACATACATTTTTAATCAGATAGTTCAATTTGCAACCAAAAAATACAAATTTTCAAGTGAATATTTTGAACAATGGATGTGAAGTTAGTCCAAATTTTATTTGGTTAGTTTTGTCTGTATTATTTTCGTTTCTAAAAATTGTGGACTAAATAGTTGACTTTTTAAGCCAAAAAAGATCAATTTTAAACTAAAAGTGGTGTAATGTACTTTTTATTAGGGAGAATTAATTTTTAAGAAAAAAAAACGATTTTTCTACAAAACTGTTTACTTTTATATCAAACAGTTCAATTTTATACCAAATTGTGATATTTTCAAGTCAAAAAGACGATTTTTCTATAAACACAGATGAGATTTTTACCCGAAAATATGAATTTTCAACACAAAAGTTAATTTACAATCAATCGGTTGAACTTTCAACAAAATAGTTCAATTTTCAGTTAAAAAAAGATAATTTTTAACAACAACAACAAAAAAATTTTAATAAAATTATAAATCTTCAATCGAAAAAAAAAAGAATTTTTAAGAAAGTAGTTCAACAAAGGAGTTGAATTTTTAATCTAAAAAGATGAATTTACAACGAAAAATTTAATGGTTGGTATATAAAGAAAAAAAAACAGATTTTAATTTAAAATAAAGAAACAGTTGGATTTAACCCACCAAGAAAAATTTTTAACAAAAAAGTTATTTTAAAATCAATCGGTTGAATTTTCAACAAAATAGTTAAATTTTCAGTCAAAAAAAAATCATTTTTAAAAAAAAAAAAAAAAAAAAAACAATTTTTTAAAAATACAATTATAAATCTTTATCAAAAAAAAAAGAATTTTTAAGAAAGTAGTTCAACTTTCAACTTGATTTTTGTTTGGAAAATTATATTTTCCAGTAGAAAATACAACTATTTCGTTCAAAATTAATCTATTTGGTTTAATGTTCGTCTGTTTGGGTGAATTCAACTGTTTTTTTATTTCAAAATTAAGTTATTTTTAGGTGGAAGTATTGACTATTATATTTTTCGTTGAAAATTTCTCCTTCTTGGTTGAAAGTTGAACTAATGTATATGCATAGACGTTGATAGTTTTATGAACTAGTTGAACTAGTTTCTTGAAAGTTCTTTTTTTTTACATGAATACTCGTCAATTTAGTTGAAAATTCACCTTTTACATTAAATATTAAACTATTTTGTTAAATATGTTTTTTTGTTTCAACATAAATTTATTCAACTGAGAATTCAACTACTTGATTTTTATTTGGAAAATTTTATTTTTCAGTGGACAATTGAACTATTTCGTTCAAAATTAATCTATTTTCTTTAAATTTTGTCTTTTTGGGTGAATTCAACAATTTTTTCATTCAAATTTAAGTTATTTGTAGGTGGACGTATTCACTCTTATATTTTTTGTAGAGAATTTCTTTGGTTGAAAGTTGAACTACTATATATACATGGATGTTGATTTTTTTATGAACTAGTTGAGCTAGTTTCTTGAAAATTCTTTTTTTTTTAGTTGATTACTCGTCTATTTAGTTAAAAATTCACCTTTTTAGAAAAAAATTAAACTATTTTGTTAAATATGTTTCTTTGTTTGAAAATAATTTTATTCAGCTAAGAATTTAACTCTTTGATTTTTGTTTGGAAAATTATATTTTCCAGTAGAAAATACAACTATTTCGTTCAAAATCAATCTATTTTGTTTAAAGTTTGTCTATTTGGGTGAGTTCAACTATTTTTTCATTCAAAATTAAGTTATTTGTAGGTGGAAGTATTGACTATTATATTTTTTGTTGAGAATTTCTTTGATTGAAAGTTGAACTAATATATATACATGGATTTTGATTTTAATATGAACTAGTTAAACTAGTTTCTGGAAAATTCTTTTTTTTTAGTTGAGTACTCGTCAATTTGGTTGAAAATTCACCTTTTTTTAATTAAACTATTTTGTTAAATATGTTTTTTTTCTGAAAATAATTTTATTCATCTGAGAAATTAACTATTTGATTTTTGTTTGGAAAATTATATTTCTCAGTAAAAAATACAACTATTTCGTTCAAAACTAATCTATTTTGTTTAAAGTTCGTCTGTTTGGGTGAATTCAACTGTTTTTTTCATTCAAAGTTAAGTTATTTGTAGGTGGATGTATTGGCTATTATATTTTTCGTTAAAAATTTCTCCTTCTTGGTTGAAAGTTGAACTAATATATATACATAGACGTTGATTTTTTCATGAACTAGTTGAACTAGTTTCTTGAAAATTCTCTTTTTTTAGTTGAATACTCTTCAATTCAGTTGAAAATTCACCTTTTTCATTAAAAATTAAACTATTTTGTTACATATGTTTTTTTGTTTGAACATAAATTTATTCAGCTGAAAATTTAACTATTTGATTTTTATTTGGAAAATTATATTTTTAAGTGGAAAAATCAACTATTTCGTTCAAAATTAATCTATTTTGTTTAAAGTTTGTCTTTTTGGGTGGATTCAACTATTTTTTTATTCAAAACTAAGTTATTTGTATGTGGAAATATTGACTATTATATTTTTCGTTGAGAATTTCCCTTTCTTGATTGAAAGTTGAACTATTACATGTGTATATACATGGATACTGATTTTTTTATGAACTAGTTGAACTCGTTTCTTGAAAATTCGTTTTTTTTTTAGTTGAATACTCGTCAATTTATTTGCAAGGTCACCTTTTTTTTAAAAATCAAACTATTTTGCTAAATATGTTTTTTTGTTTGAAAATAATTTTATTCAGCTGAGAATATAAGTATTTGATTTTCGTTTGGAAAATTATACTTTTCAGTGGAAAATTCAACTATTTTGTTCAAAATTAATCTATTTTGTTTAAAGATCGTCTTTTTGGGTAGATTTAACTATTTTTTCATTCAAAATTAAGTTATTTGTAGGTGGAAGTATTGACTCTTAAATTTTTCCTTGAGAATTTCCCTTTCTTGGTTGAAAGTTGAACTAATATATGTGTATATACATGGATGTTGCTTTTTTTATGAACTAGTTGAACTCGTTTCCTGAAATTTTTTTTTTTTTAGTTGAAAACGCGTCAATTTAGGTGAAAATTCACATTTTTCATTAAAAATTAAACTATTTTGTTAAATATGTTTTTTTGTTGGAAAATAATTTTACGCAGCTGAGAATTTACCTGTTTGATTTTTGTTAGGAAAATTATATTCTCCAATGGAAAATTCAACTATTTCGTTCAACATTGAACAATTTTGTTTAAAGTTTGTCTTTTTGGGTGCATTCAACTGTTTTTTTCATTCAAAATTAAGTTATTTGTAGGTGGAAGTATTGAGTAGAATATTTTTTGTTGAGAATTTCTATAGTTGATAGTTGAACTAATATATATACATGGATGTTTATTTTTTTATGAACTAGTTGAACAATTTTCTTGAAAAAATCTTCTTTTTAGTTGAGATTCGTCAATTCAGTTGAAAGTTCATATTTTTCATTAAAAATTAAACTATTTTGTTAAATATGTTTTTATGTTTGAAAATAATTTTATTCAGCTGAAGATTTAACTATTTGATTTTTATTTGGAAAATTATATTTTTCAGTGGAAAATATAAATATTTCGTTCAAAATTATTCTATTATGTTTAAAGTTTGTATTTTTGGTGGATATAAGTATTTTTTTATTCAAAATTAAGTTATTTGTAGGTGGAAGTATCGACTCTTATATTTTTTGTTGAGAATTTCTTTGATTGAAAGTTGAACAAATATATATACATGGATGTTGATTTTAATATGAACTAGTTAAACCAGTTTCTGGAAAATTCTTTTCTTTATGTTGAGTACTCGTATATTTAGTTGAAAATTCACCTTTTCTTTTTAAAATTAAACTATTTTGTTAAATATGTTTTTTTGTTTGGAAATAATTTCATTCAGCTGAGAATTTAACTATATGATTTTTGTTTGGAAAATTATATTTTTCAGTGGAAAACTCAACTATTTCGTTCAAAATTAATCTATTTTGTTTATTGTTTGTCTACTTAGGTGAATTCAACTATTTTTTCATTCAAAATTAAGTTATTTGTATTCAGTTACTTAAAATTCACAGAATATTTAACATATTAATATTTTCAATAAAATATATTCAGAAATTCCGGTCGAACCTCCTGAAAACTGTGTAATTAGATCAGACATAAATTTCGAACATTTCACTTTAAAATTAAGATGAAAAAAATATTTATTCATTATTCATTATTTAAAGTAATTAAAATAAAATAATTTTCAACACAATTTCGAATTTTGAATAATTTACTTACTCTTAGAGCAGACATAGAACGTAATTTAATGTCTTCTTAGGTATCACGACTTGTCAGTGTCTAAACTCTGAAGGAGTTAAGCCTATAACAACATTTTTCGTCAAACAACGCTACCATTTACTGGATTGTATTTCCCCAATAATAATTTATATCTGAAGCTTTGTGAAACTTATCATTTACGGGGAGGCCGCTGGACCGAAAACCGTAGCATATCACATGATATAATTCAATTCAAAATAAGTTCAATATTAAGTTCAATTGCTAACTGTTCCAGTTACTACATCATTCAGTTTACAACACTTAATTCTAAAATATTTTACTTTACAATTTTTCCATTTTATTTCCTTATTTTTAAACGTAAATTTTTAATCAAAGAATTTAAAAATTCAGTTTGAAGACTTTAAGAATAAAAAATTAAAAGCGTTTAAAATTTAAAATTGTTTATAAAAAACGTTTTAAGTTTATCAAACTTTAAATATAAATTAATTAATGAGTTTTAAAACTGAACTGTAGTTCGAGTGTTAAAAAATGCACAATAATTATTTTACAATGCGATTCTAAATCTGTTTAAAATTAAACAATTGGCAGATTGTAACGTTGAAAACTCAATTTTTTCCATACAAAAGCCTTAATAATTAGGCAAATTGAAATGTCTGATTGAAACTTTATAAAGTATTTTCAACGTAAAAATAACTTAAAATTAATATATTCATAATTGAACGCTTTTATTCAATTTAAAATCCCATTCAAATATTGTTTCAGTCTAAAATATTCAAATTTTAACCCAATCAGTTCGAAATTTTTTCATTCAAAAAATTTCAAAATAAGCAATTATAAATCAAATTTTCAAAACGAAACAACTTGAAACTGAATTGTTTGAAATAGAAAGCCTTGACAAGGTAAAAATTTCAGAGTGAGACATTAAAAATTATAACGTTAACATTTTTGTTTCAACGTTAAATAACAATTGAAAATGATTAATTTGAAACGACCAAAATTAAAATAAATAAAATAAATTTGGGTATTTTTTTTCAATTGCAAGAGAAACTTTTTTGGTTTCTAATTTTTATTCTGTGTAAGAATGGGAAGTATTGTATTTTCAACATTTTTATCAAGCTTGAAATGAGGATATTTTAGTTTTTAATTTTTGCTACATTGGCAGTACATTTTATATTTTTAAGGTTTTTATTGAGTTGGAAGAAATACAATTTTCTTTAATTGAAAGAGGCCATTTTTTTCGGTTTCAAGATTTTTATTGTGGTTAAGGAAATAATGTTGTATTTTTGATTTTGGTCTGAATTGGAAGAGGGAAATTTTTTTATTTTTAGGATTCTTATAGAACTGGAAGGGAGAAAATTTGTGGTTTCAAATTTTTATAAATAGAAAGAAGCACCTGTTTTGTTTTGAACGCTTTTATTGAGTTGGAAGAGGTACATGTTTCATTTTTCAACATTTTCATTAATGCAAGTTGAAACGGAGGATTAGTTTTAATTCAGAGCATTTAAAACGATAGCGTGGATTTATTTTTTTTAACCAGAAATCTTTGAACTGTCCAATTTATAAAAGTGTAAAAGTTTCAGTTTTGCAGTTTAATTGCACCTAATGGTAAAGTTTTAATTGAAAAGTGTTAAAAGCTTCTATTATATATGTGTAAATGATTGAGAGTTTGAATTAATAATTTCCAAATTAAAATTTTTTCGAGCTTCAATTCACACTGCAATAGTTGCAAACATGTTTGTTCTACAAGCAGGTATGATTGAAACTTTTGGCGGAAAATCGCAGGTCACGAAGTGGGTGCAGTCGGTCTTCTTGTCTGGTCGTCGTGTACTCGGCTATAGACGGAACAGCTCGGAAACCTTCGGGCGTTTTTAGTATGGTCTTTTAGAATGCTCGCAAATCCCAGTTGCAGATATTGCTAGCGGCTCTCATTACAATACGCATTCTTATTTAAGAATACTAAAATTTTGTACACTTCTTATAACTCATGTTATTTAAAATATTTACTTTTGACGATGTTCCGAATTGACTGGTATAATTGATTAAATACATTGTTTTATTTTAATTTCACTTATTTAGCATCGACTTTTCATTTTGACTTTAATTTCATATGTTTACATTTTAATGGAATTCTAATTTTGAAGCGTTATCGATTTCTTCTTCTATCCTTATTCGTCTATCGCTGAGTCATATTCCTTGAATGAGTGAGAGCTTTTCGTACCTTTTGCAAGCAAATTCAGTCGTCGTCCCAACGTTAAATTGAGAACTTGTCTCGTCGTTTCGGTAGACAAGTTCAAATTTGATTGTATAATAACCATAGAAATTATTTAAATATAGACAAGTTTGATTTTTTTTTTAGCAATTTGTTACCATGAAAATAATTCAGTCGTGTTATTTCTTCTCAGTGACCTGTCCTTTGATGTATTTGTCGTCAAAAATGTTTTTAAATATTGCATCTTTTTTTCTTACATAAACTTTTCTCGCTCGCGAACATTTTTGGTCCTTCGACAACCGAATAGAGTGAATCTTATCTTCCGTGTAGTTCGAGAGTGCAATTAACATGTGTGCATCGTGATACAATTATATCAAGACAATTTTCTACTCAGTGATACCTCTCGGGATTATTCGAAGTGAAATAAGAGAATTTTAGTGAATTGCATAGTGAAGTTCAAGGTACACAGGAATAACAAAGCTTCATACAAATCATACATTCAGCGAGGCAACCAGGAGTAATGTATATTAAAATCTAATCATTTTTATTGGTTTCGACAGTATGGTCTCAGCAATTGTGTAACGTTTCGAGTCAGTATACGTAATTTCTCGGCACGCGTATACCCTTGGCAGCTGAATACTGTTTACACCTGCCAATCACACGGAACGATTCGTATTTCGAGTGATTATTACTAAATACTTTCGAGTCGGACAATTCGATCACGTCACCTATCTCTTTTATTTTTATTTTAACTACTTCGATTTTCTTGTGAAAATTATTTTTTTTAAATTCATCCCTTTGGTTGAAATTATATCTTTTATAGTTGAAAATTCAACTATTTTTTGTATATTTGCATTTGTCGGTAGAAAATTAAACTTCTTGTTTAAAAATTCATGTTTTTTGTTGAAAATCAATCTAATTTGTTGAAAATCAAATAGATTTGTTAAAAAGTTCACTATTTTTTTGAAAATTCCTCTTTTTGGGTTGACTTCATTTGTTTTTAATTTTTAATTAAAATCTGTAATTTTTCTGTTTCCTTGTTAATCTTTTTTGGTTAAAAATTATTCTAATTTGTAGAAAATTCATCAATTTGGCTGAAAAGTCAGTTTTTGGATGAAGATTTTTCATTTTAGTTGAAAATTCATCTCTTTGGTGGAAAATTGAACTATTTCGTTAAAAAATCATTGCTTTTTGTTTGAAAATTTATTTTATAACTAAAATTTAAACTAATCCAGCTAAAGATTCACAGTTTTAGTTAAAAATTCATCTCTTTGGTGAAAAATTGATCTTTTCCAGTTGAAAATTGAGCTGTATGATTAAAAGTTGATCTTTTTTAGTTGAAACTTCAACTACTTCATTGAAAATTCATATATTTTATTTAAAATTCGTCTTTTTCGGAAAAAATTAATCTTTTTGGTTGAAAATTCAACTATTTGGTTTAGAGTTCATCTATTTTGTTGAAAATCGAACAATTTTGTTAAAAAGCAATCCTTTTTGGTTGAAAATTCGCATTTTATGTAATCCAGAATAATTCTGTATATAAAAATAATCCAGGGTAATCAAATATAATCCAGAGTAATCAACCTCCGCTGGACCATATTTTTAGGATTTGTTTCCCCTCGATTATTTCTGATAGTCTCGGACAATTTTTCATGTTTCTCAACTTCTAACTTCTAACTAGTCTTAGAAAGATTCTTTTCATAAAAACATACCAGAAGCAAGACTCCTTGATATTTATCTTTACTAACTTGAAAAATATTTTATTTCTCAACTGCTAGGTACTATGTTGTATAAAATGCACTTTATAGACTGCATCGAATCAAAAATTCTATCAATTGGGTCTTGGGATCCAAGCAAGAAATTCGACACGCGCGTTGGTCTTACTCGTCTCGCTTCTTGTAGAAAAGAATGAGAATGCATTCTCCACCCCGAAAATTGTCGGGCCTGAACCTTCGATCTTAAACGCTGTGGGTGCCGCCTCTCTTTTCCTGAGATAAATCCCTCACGAGTGCCACATGTCGGACATGACAGGGCGATCTTCCAAAAAGCATTTTCCGATTTCTCGAGAGCTGAGCGAAAACCAGATGGCAGCGCGTGCGCGCCCTTTTTATTTAAAAAAATTCTAGAAGATGAGCCAGGATTCTAAAACGGTTATAATATGAGTTTGTAGATTCCTGCGGGTCATCCGTCGCCCTCCAGCTGCTATTTTCAGGACATGCCCCAAAATTTATTGCTCTTCCTTGAAAGCTCGAGACGACCAACTCTTCGACTAATAAGGGTGGATAACTCGGCACAACACGTGCATATGCACATGTGGATATTTCTGGATATTTTATATTTATGAACTGTTCTGTAAACGAGGACGTTGTAAGACTTAAGTGCCTATATAGAAGTATAGAGTGTAGAATTGTAGATACTGAAGACGCGAAACACATGTGACATTTTTTTTTGAGTCAAAGGATCATGAGTGGTTCACGGTTCATTATGGCCAATTAACAGGCGGCGAAGATCTGACGAATTCGCGTCCTGCGTGGTCTTCGTACCTCTTTTTCAATCTCATCCCACTTGGGGAAAAACCTGGACTTTTTCTTACCTGGATAGATTGATCGAACTCTTCTATTTTTTCTAGACCTCCTAGTAAGCCTGCTTTTCGTTACAGTGACTTTTAATTGTTCCTATCGAAAAAATGGGTAGAACGCAATTACCGAAAATCTCGCACTCATTGTTGACTACCTGAATGGTTTCATACTACGTGAATATGAATTTAAGTGGCTGTTTTCAGTTTGCTCTTTTGAATTTTCTCGACTTTTGTTAATCACAATTTTCAAATGAGGAGTGTAAATTCTAAAAATTTATTTCTAAAAGAGAAATTTCAGTTTGTAAACGGTTCTTTAATAATAAACGCAACAATTCTGTTCTTAAAGTTTTGACTCGCGTTTGGACTGGTTGTTTTAAAACTGACATAAGGATTCTAATCATGACCTCTTGATTATATTAAATTAGATTATATGTATTTATTCATTAATAAAGATTAAGAATTTTCTGTACCATCAATTTATTCAAAATTTTCAAATAAAACCAACTCTCGGATTCTGTCCCCCCGGTCTCGGCCTTCCTAAAAGCAGCGTAGTGGAAAGGGACAGTGCGCGGGTACTGACATGCGGAGAGTGCGCAATATTATGTATTCCAATGGAAAGCGGTTCAGACGCCCTGACTGTTTACGTTTGGATCCCCCCGATTCGTGGCTAAGGCTATTTTCAGGCAACCCTCGAAACTGGACTAAAACCGAGAGTTCGCTGTAAGTAATTATAAAAATCGCTGAGGGGATTGTATTGATCCTCAATAATAAAATTTGTAGAAATGGTTGATGTACGTTTTTTTGAGGATAAAAATTATTTCTGAATGTTTCTAAACATTATTAATAAGAGAAATAAATTTAATTCAAAATATTTCTTAATATTTGGAAATAATTTCATTCTTAACATTTTGTTACCGGACTATAATTTGTAAACTTTTACACATCTTCAACGAGATGAGAAAAATGAAATTATGGACAAAAACTTAGAATATCTTAGTTTCGAAAATGTGTTAGAGTATAAAATAGACTGTAGGTAACAATAAAAAATGGTTGATACCGTTAACCAAAAAATTACCCTGACTGACAAATTTTAAACAAAATGTAAATTTTTGAAGAATTTGAAATCAAATTTTGAAGCTTTTTGAAGATTTTGAAAGTATTCAGTTTAAGCCAAGCAATCTTTTTTCTTAAGATTCCAGGGGAAATTTAAGTTAATTTTTTTGTGTGGAAAAATCACTTTATAGAAAATAGACCCCCTCATCAGGGGTTATTTATAGGGAATAACTAAAGGTATGGAAAATCAATAAAACCTGTAAAGAAAATATTTAAAACAGTGTTAATACAAAATTTGATTAAGTTTAATGTCATCAATTTTCGTTAGGACTATTACTTTCGTTTTAATTCAAGGTACAAATTTCAAATCTATATGTATAGCTAACTTCTGGGTCGTCTTAATTCGGCTTCTAGCCAGCATTTGAACTCCATACTGGGACAGTACTAAGCCAGTGCCGCGCCAACGCTCGGCAAAATTCCTTAATTCGGCTTCCAGCCATCACTTGAACTCCATACTGGGGCAGTACTAAGCCAGTACTGCGCCCACACTCGGCAAAACTCCTCAATTCGGCTTTCAGCCAGCACTTGGACTCAGTACTGGGCCAGTACTCAACCAGTACCGCGCCAACGGACGGCACGGTACAGTTGATCAGCACTGGCATTGCTCTTCATTTATAACTGGCGCGGTACTATGCCGTTCGTAAGATCCGGCATAAGTCATACTTTTCCGCCTGGATATTCAAAGTGACGCTTATTCAAGGCAAATAAACCGAAAATAACTTTGAAAATCGAAAACATTATTTCAGAAAATCTTGAAGAAGCACAATATCATTCTATTATTTACTAGATTATTAAAGTACTGGAAGACTTTAACAAAAAGAAAAAAGACTAAAATTAATGAAAAGAAAAGTTTTTACCATTATTAAAATTTGTATTGATTTTTTAATGCTTATTAAATATATAGTGCATATATTTTCTTATAAAAATGAATTTGTTTAAAATTTTCAAATGTTTATGATTTTAATATTATAGTTTAGATAGAAAAGTTGTACTTATTATTAAAAAGGTTATAGCTACATGTATGCTTTTATGCATAAGCTAAAAATCCTATTCATTGAAAAATAGAAAACTCTGAATTTCCTTACAAAAATTGTTTAAATAATTAATAATTCTAGGTAATTTGCAAAGCGCCATAGAAAATAGTCATTGCAAAGATATTCTTAGCCAATTTTGTTATCAAATTGAGCCTATTCGTTGAAAAATAGACAAACTCTGAATTTTTTAATAAAACTTCTTGGGAATTTTCTCGGTTCGCTAACATTTTTCACGGTCGATAAAATTAAAAAATTCGAACTCTAAAGCTAACTATTTTTTCATTTGAAATAATAAAAAATAAACCTCAAATTAAAGCACTCAAAGTGGAACTCTTGAATATGAAACTTTTTAAATTGAAGTTCAAAAGTTTTTTAATTAAAAAATTTGGTATTCGAATGCTCAATAATTTACACGTAAAAAATAGAAGGTTCTAACACTTTGCAATTAAAGAATTTTTAAGGAAATTCAGATAAATTGCGAAATTTAGAATTTTTAACTTTTATAAATTATAGAGATAAAAGATTCAGATTCAATGCCCGAAAAAATTAAATCCACGTTATCATTTTCAATGCTTTTAATTAAAGAAACAATCTATGAACTTCAAAATTTTCATAATTTTATTATTTTAAGCAATCTTAAGCTAGAAACATTCAAAATTAAACAATTAAATGACTGGACACTTCGTAACTTAGAAGTTAAATTATTTTCATTTCAAATAATTAAAACATCCTTGAAAAGCTTCAAAATTTTATTTCCAAGTCTTGAGAAATCAGGAAGTTGTTTTAAATTTTTAAATCTCAAATTATTTTTGAAATGTTTTCAGAACTTCTAAATAATTTAATAAATAATAAATTTAAATGATAAATGTTTTCTATAACAAATTTTCAACTTTTTAAACGCTTTTAATTTTTAATTGTGCAAGCCTTGAAGACTGAATTTTAAAATTCTTTAAATTAAAAATGCAACCTTAAAACTGAAAATGGCTCAAAATGACTGAATCAGACGACACGATTAACCGCCGAGGGTACTGCCTGCTTTGTTCATAAATGTACTCCAGCGTTGTTGTGGAATTGCTCCCCTGACCTCGCAGCGCCTCTCTCTCTCGCCCCCTTGAACCGCCTTGTCCTGTATACCGGGAACCAGTATAGCGGGACTCTAGTGTAATGCCTACATATTTTTAAAAACAGTTTTTATGAACTATCATCTTAATTATTATGATCTTCTAATTACAAAATTATTGAAGTGAAAAAAGTAACTTTTTATGTAACTTTAGGTTACTTTATATAGTAATTATAACTAGTTACACTCACAAGTAACGTAACCGTAACCAGTTACTCAAAAAAAGTAACTTATCCAACACTTAATGTAATAATAGACAACAACTTAGGATCATTTATTCACTCTTTTATTTTTATAAACATTGAAGAATTTACATGCATTTCAAATTTTCAATATTTTTGAATACAAACGTTTTGTTTTGTCATCTCTATTTGTTATCATCAGGTCCAAGGGAATTGCGTGAATTGCGATTTCCAGGTTAACCGGAAGTACGTGAATTTCTACTATCGACTCTAAAGAGCTTACTTGAACTTGCGCCTTGCAAAGCTTGCTCGGGAGTGACAGAGGCTTCAGCGGGTGCTCCACGTCTCACACCTTGGTTTACAAAGAACTGGTTATGTAAAGGTCCAAAGTTAGGTTCAAAGTTACTTTGATGTTGTTGATGTTGTTGTTGATGCTCATGAACATTATTGTTATTTGAATGAGGGTTTATAACTTCCGGGCCGGCAAGCGAATTTACCCTGTAAAAATATGACAAAGAAAATTATAGACCAACCAAGTTAAAAGAGACAGTCCACGACTCGTCCTCACACCTGCTTCAGGACGAGATTATACGGTCGACTGGCCCTTGTGGACCCCTCCTGGTGATGACAGGCAGTTCACCACCAGCGCACTGTTACCTCTCTAGTCTTTTCCTTACCCGGGAAAACCTATATCAATGAAGTAATTGATACTGGACTGGCGAAATGAAAAAGGGAAATTTTGTAACTTTTAGTACCTTACGAAACTATAAACAGCTCTCAGGATGATAATAGCTTTTCAGGATTTCGACTCGGATGGTATTTAAAACTTGTTGGTGCTTAAGCCAACAAAACTGTTTTCTGAACGATTTCTCGACTTTCCAGTCCGATCAAAATTCTGCTTCTTCCAGACTTGAGATTGTAAATTTTTAATTTTTTCACTTTATAATAAAATGTAAAGGGAAATAAAACGTACAACGTTGTATTAGTTATGACAACGTTATAACTTAAGGGCATGTGATACTTAGAAAATTATAGATTTTAACAGTGTTAGGTTCCCCCGGCTTTTTTTCTACAATAATAAAGATTTTGCCTTAAAATTTTGGGGAATGATAGCGAACAAATTGCGAAATTGTCCTGACATTTTGAATATTTGACTTTGAAACTAAAATATTTTGAAATTTAAAATTCCAAATTTAAAAAAATTAATCTAAAAATTAATTTAAGAAAAAGCTTTAGTTTCGAGGACTTAAAGATTCAACTTTTAGAATTGCGCATTCAAACCCATAATTTTCAATTAAAATTATAGAAATTTTAAAGACGATAAATACATTATTAATAAGTATCATTTTTACTAAAAACTTACAAAACGCGCGAATTATGAAATACGGGAAATCTCCCAGTTTAATATTTTTCTCCCGGCTTTCTCCCGGTTTTCTCCCGGTGCAATTTTCTCCCGTCTTTTTCCCGGTTCTCCCGGTTGAGTGGCCACCCTGACGGTAATGTTTAACCAAGACAGCGGAATTTTCAACCAAATAGTTGCATTTTCAACCCAAAAAGATTTAATTTTCTACCAAAAGAGATGAAATTTTAACCAAAAAATCGAGTTTCCATCTAAAAAGTCGAATGTTTTAGGCAAAATTTGTCTTTAAATCCCAAAAAGATAACTTTTAAATAGAAAAGTAAATTTTCAACCAAGAAAGATTTCAACCAAATAGTTGCACTTTCAAGCAAATTGATACAAAATTTCAACAAAAAGGTGAATTGTTAACCAAAAAATTGAATTGTTAATTTAATGGTCGAAATTTCGAACAGAAAAGATTAAACTGCAACCAAAAACAGTTGTATTTTTAACCAACCTGTTGAATTTACAAGAAAAAATACTAATTTTCTGAAAGACAGTTAATTTTGCAAAAAAAAGGTAATTTTTAATCAAGAAAGATGACTTTTCTACCTAAAATGATGATTTTTCGTATCCGAAAAGACGCATGTTCAACAAAATAATTGAATTTTCAATAAAAGAATTAAATTTTCGAAACAAAAATAAAATTTTTACGCAAAAAAGATTAATTCTGAACGAAAAATACAATAGTAGACTTTGCAAACAAAAGGAAATTTGATGTCTGATATTGAATATCATTTTCATACCATAGACATAGATGACTATTGATTTCATGCGCAGATTGACTAAATGTTCTTTTTTTTTACATAAAATCTAAAATGAGATACATTAATGTGACTTAAGTCGCCTTTTCCTTGAAAAAGTGACTAAAAAGTGACTTAAAAAAAAGTGACTGCGTGGCAGCCCTGGGTATGCCATTACGTTGATAGAAATTTTTTGACCTGACTCTCAAGTCAGCTACAAAATCAGAAATGTACAAAAATGGACTTAAAATAATACGTGGAAACTGATAATGCTGTTTGAGAATACGCATTGCATAGCGTTTATCTCAATTCAGATGTGCATATGACGTCAACCATAGACATAAAGACGACCTTAAAAGCGAACAGATGGCAGTTATAGTAGTGGTAATAACACCGGAATTCTCTACCTTCCGAAACCTAATTAACTGCAAAAAAGCCCTTCTTATTGTAGAAATATAAATATTAATTAGTACCAACACTAATAAACTGACCATCCCTATTCCTTAAACCAAACAAATCCACTTAGAATTCGAAGCGATTAATTCTGGGATTCATCATTGCCTCACGTTTACTAAGATTTTCAAGTTATAAAATATAGTAACATTTAAATAACTTTCGCCTTTTCACTTTTATAACAAGACACAGACATCGAAAACTTAAAAGATTGTCATAAAAATACGAGATAAAAAGTAGTCATCCCGGCACTTAATCGCATTCAAAAAAGGGATATTGAAACCGAGAAAAGGAGGCGTCAAGAAAATAAAATGGGAATTCACAGCGATGAAGAGGAAGAAAAAAGAACTCCCAAGAAATGAAAAGAGAAAGAGAGCCGTAGAAGCATGTGGACAAAAATACGACTACTCACGGCAGAAACTTGCGACCGCAGGAAGCTGTGAATCAAAGAGACAGCTGGTTCATGCCAGTCAGGCAATATGTACCAAAATTTGATTTCATCCCTTTTTCAAACACCCCTTTCCTCCAGCTCGTGATCGAAAGAATAATAATTGCATGTCTCGCAGTTGGATATTTCAATTGCAATTTTTCAACTAATTGAACAGTACGTTGACAACCGAAAAATCATATGCAGTAGGAGTGGGGTGTATCGAAAATCAAAAATTGCCGAAAAGACTTCCTAAAAGTTTAATCCAGAAAAAATTCTCTCCGTTCGCACAACGCGGTTAAAGGTCAAAATAAAAAAGAATTTTATTTTTATCGTTGTTTTCAAGCGAATAATTTTCTTTCTGATTCGGGTGAACGGTAAAAGTTGTATACTATGATGATATAAGTGCCTATCTAATATAGACCTCATCAAACATTACCTTATGTTCGCGGATTAAAGTTAAATTACCGAAAATCGTAAAAATCACGACAAATTTAATTTTCCTCGTTATTTTTAAACCAATAATGTTTTCTGATCTAGCTGAGCGGTAGAAGTTGTGAACTATGATGATATAAGTGTCTATGCACTTACAACAAGTACTGTTCGCCCGAATCCAAACAAAAAAATACTGGCTTGAAAATAACGAGGTAAATTACATTTTTTGTGATTTTTTAAATTTTCGGTAGTGTAACTTGAGCGTGCGACCATAAGGTAATTTTTTATGCGGTTTATACAGTAAAGAAACCTATATTACCATAATGTACAACTTTTACGGATTATGGTTCGCACGGGTCAAGAAAAAACAGTTATTGACTTGAAAATAACGACAAATATACTTTTTTCCCCCGCTTTTTACTGTTTTTCGGTACTTTAACTTGAGTTCGCGATCATAAGATAATTTTTGATGAGATCTACTGTTAAATTTTTTGGTGAAGACTTCATCTTTTTTGGTTGCAAATTTTATTATTTGGTTCAAATAAATTGAATTATTTTGTTGAACATTCAACAATTTTGTTAAAAAGAATTATTTCTTGGTTGAAAATTCAACTGTTTTGTTAAAATTTCATCTTTTTGGCTTGAAAATTCAACAGTTCGATTAAATTCTTTTTCTTTTTTCACTAACAAATCTTTTATTCGTTAAAAATGCAACTGTCTGGTTAAAAATTATTCTGTTTCAATCGATTGAAAATTAACTTTCTTGTTCAAAAATTCGAAAAATCAACTATTTGGTAGAGAATTGAAATATTTCGTTGGAAATTTACATATATATATATATATATATATATATATATATGCTATACTTAAAACTTAGTTCTCTCATTTGTAATAAATCTATTATTTCGTTGATATTCGTATATCATTATCAATCCTCTTAATAATTGCTCATTTCTTGCGTATTCTGATTTTACTTTAAGCTTTTTGAACTTTTCCACTCGAGAAATTACTGGTCTAGACAGTATTCAGTAAAAGGGTCTTAGTGCCCTAAAACTTTAGTTCTCAAAACGGCGCATGCCGTTACACAGGTCTAGCCACGCGCAAGTAAAAAAAATGTCAGTCAATCAGAAACGATAGCAGCTACACCGCGATACTGAATCTAGGTTGCATGGCACCAAGATGGCCGTGGAGGTGGTATGCGCGAGTTGGATGAAAGTGGAACATTTTTCGGCTAGACCTGGTGTGGATTGGGTCATGACATGACTGCTGGTGCGCGCGCAGATTTGCATAACACAATGTGAATCTGTCATCTTTGCCGTGTGGATGATGATGTGCATGCAATGATAAGAAGTAGCCGCTTTTTGCTTTAAATAAATTAATCGACTTTTTATTGCAATTTTATTAAGTATCAGATGGAAAAAGTTTTTTAATCCGTGGTATTTAAATATGTTTACTGCTTTGTAGGATTTGTAGTAAAACTACTCTAAATGTCACTGTAGACAAATTTGAGGTTAGGTATAAAAAATTTAAATTTCGTATTAAATCATATCTTTAAACATTTATATGGATACCAGACTTGATATTCATATTTATAATCAAATTCTTTATCTGGGGAGAGTTTCTTATATTAATTAATCAGTTTTAATACAACAATATGCTATCTTTCTTTACGTCAACAACGTAACCTCTTAAACATTAGATGTTTTTACTAAAGTTTACATTTTAATATAATTAATATCACAAGTAATAAATACTGCAATAGCTCGCAATAATTGGATCTTTTCATTTATTAACGGCAATTTTTGTATTGAAATTGCTCATTTCGAACCCAAAAGTTTTTTGATTTTTAGGGGGTTTAATCACAAGCAAGAAGGACAAAACTTCTGATAAAGACTCATTTATACAAATTTTATTTTACAATCAATTTTTACAAAATGTATATAATTGTCGCCTTAGATTTTTTTTGCATGTGAATCCCTCGGAATTCAAGTTTTCAATTTTAATTCTTTATCAGATTTTAAAATTGTGAAGCTTAATAATTTCATAAATGATTTATTGGAATGTATTCTCTTGACTCATTTCTTTAACAATTGGTTTGTTTAAAATCTGAGACTTCTTTATTTAAATATATATATATATAAATTAAAAAAAAAAGAAGTTTACACTCCTAATTTCTTTTTTTAGTTTATTGCAATCAAATTTACATACTATAAAACATAAAGTAGCATTTTAATAGTTGTTTCTATTCATTCATTTTTTATTCTTGTGTACTAAAATAATTTTACTAGAGCGAAGCTTTTTATATGTCGAAAGGTTACTAAATTTGGCTTTAAATAAGCCCAAGTTCAAAGGATTTCATTAATCCTGTGTTACAAAAGATGAAAATTTCACTTTTTTATTCAATTTCGAATAACTTGATAATAACCATTTTCTAATGTTCTAAGCTTAATTTTTACATTGATAATTAAACCGTCTTTTTCCTAAAAGTCAAATCTTCTAACTGGAGATGGTTATATTTGGTATGAAAATGCTAAATTGTAACAGCTTTCTGCTATAAAAAAGACTTATAAAAATGAAATTATCCAAAAGTCTAAAATTTTCTATAACTTTTATATCGAATTCCTGATAGACATATTTTACAGAATTTTTGGACCTTTCGACGTATAAAAGTGAAATTTTTTATATTTTATATTAGGCCGTCTCCAGTTTTGTTGTCCGTTACTCTGCATTAAATATTGAGCCTCATCAGAAATCTGATATAAATGGATAAAAATATATTTCTAAGTTGCTTATATGTTAATTTGTTTTGGCCTTCCAGGTGGTCAATTGAAGCAAAAAAAAACATCACCATGACGTCGATTATTAAACTGAGCGCTATTAGCGGGGCAATGGATGAAAGTCCACCATGTTATCTGTTGCAACTCGACGAGTTGAAAATTCTGCTAGATTGCGGGTGGGACGAAAATTTCGATCAAGATTTTATTAAAGAATTGAAAAGGTAAGATTAATTCAAGAAAGTAGTTCAACTTTTACCCACGCAGTTGAATTTTTAATTCAAAAAGATCAATTTTCAACAAAAGAGTTACATTTTAAACCAAAGAGATGAATTTTCAACTAAAAATATGAATCATCAACAATCAAATTATTTCTTAACAAAGTTGGTTAACCAAAATTTTCTAACCAAATAGTTGAATCCTCAAGCAAAGAAGACTAATTTTCAACCAAACCGTTGTATTTCCATCCAAAAAAGATTTCATTTGACTTTTCAACACAAAATATGCATTGTAAACGAAGAGTAAGTTTTCTACGAAATAGTTGAATTTTCAGCAAAAAGGATAATCTTTTAACAGAATTGTAGAATTTTCAACTAAGTAGTTGCATTTTCATCCAATAAAGGTGCAAGTTCTAGTAAAACAGATGGATTTTTAAATTAAAAAGACAAATTTTCAAAAAAATAGTTGAGTTTTCATCCAAAAAAGATTTCAGTTTGACTTTTCAACATCAAAATATAAATTTTAAACCAAAAGTAAATTTTTAACAAAGTAGATGAATTTTCAACCAAAAAGGATGAATTTTAACAAAATTGTTGAATTTTCAAGTAAATAGTTGCATTTGTATCAAAGAAAGATGAAAGAATTTTGGGATTTCATTTTTTTCTTGTTGCTATTTTGCAATGTTATAAACACCAAGAAAAAAAGGTTTCCCTTGAATAACAAATAATAACATGTTTCTCTGGTTCAAGCTGAAGAAATTTCAGTTTCGAATCAATCCAAAAAACGTGTTTTTGTACATTTTCAAAGAATTCTAAATAAGGCAAAATTTATTTTTGAATTTAAAAAAGAGAACAGAAGATATTGACCGATTTCAAAGTTTTGGTCTCTACTTGTTTTGGATGTCGACCCACAAATTGCTATCCCTTCAGCTCAAACGATTCGATTAATGTTAGCATTTTTACTTAACTCTACTGAAGAGTGCAGTTTTAAATTTACATTGAAAGTATTAATTATAGTAAGGAAGAAATGACAAATCTTGGAAAGAAATATTTATGAGAACCAAAAATGGAATTTCAGTTTAAAAAATCAATTTTCAACCACATAGTTGAATTCTTAACAAAAAAAAAAAGATAAATTTTAAACCAAAAATAGAATAGTTAAATTTTCAGTTAAATAAAAAGATTAATTTTCAATAAAAAAAAACAATGAATTTTCAACAAAATAGTTCAAGTTACAACTAAAGAGATGAATTTTCAACCAGAAACATGAATATTCAAACATGAAGAGTAATTTTCTACGAAAAACGACGAATTTTCAATAAAATATGTAGGAGAACTTCCAACCAGTAATATGAATTTATAAAAGAAAATTAATTTTCTGCCAAAAAAGTTGAGCTTTCAATAAACTACGTGAATTTTCAATAAAATACGTGAATTTTCAAGCCAATAGTTGAATTTTCAACTAAAAGTGATCGATTTTCTCCCGAAAAATGAAGTAGTAAAATTTTCAATAAAAAAATTAATTTTTATCAAGAAAAAAAAAACGAATTTCCAACAAAATAGTTGACTTTTCAACCAAGAAAATGTGTTTTCAAACAAAACAATTGATTTCTAGTAAACAGACGCATTTTAAGCTAAAAAGGTGATTTTTCAACCAAAAATGGGAAAGTTAAATTTTCAACCAAGAAACGACGAATTACCAAAAGAAAAGTTATCTTTAAAACCAAAGAAATGAATTTTTAACTAAGAAGATTAATTTTCTACCAAAGAAGTCGAATTTTCAATAAAATACTTCAATTTTCAAGCAAATAGTTGAATTTTCAAGTAAAACATATAAATTTTCAATTCAAAAAATAAATTTTCATCAAGAAAAAAAAACTAATTTTCAACAAAACAGTTAAATTTTCAACCAACGAAATGAATTTTCAACCAAAAAGATAAATTTTCAAGCAAAAAGAATAATTTACTGCTAAAAAAGATGAACTTTCAACAAAATAGTTGAATTTTCAACTAAAGAAATGAATTTGCAATTAAAAAAGATCAATTTTCAACCAAAAATGGGAGCTACATTTTCAACCAAAAAACAACAAAAAGATTAATTTTCTACTAAAAATACGAATTTCAAACTAAAAAAAAGAGAATTTTTAACCAAAAATAGAACAGCTACATTCTCAGTTAAAAAAAGTAATTTTAAACAAAACAAAAAAAAACGAATTTTTGACAAAATAGTAACATTTTCAACCAACGAAATGAACTTTCAACCCAAAAGGTAAATTTTCAAACAAGAAAAATAATTTACTACTAAAAAAGACTAATTTAATTTACTACTAAAAAAGATGAATTTTCAATCATATAGTTGAATTCCTAACAAAAAAAAAGGTAAGTACATTTTTACACAAAAATAGAATAGTTAAATTTTTAGTTCAATAAAAAGGGACAATTTCTGGTAGGTCTGGGGCGCCTAGAGAAAATTTCTGAAATTTGGAAAGGGCGTGGGTTGTTTTTCTGTGCCTACGAACATTTTTTTTTAGTTTAACAGGATATCTGTGGTTGTCGCAAGCCTAGGAACAATTTGTAAACGTTGGACAGAGCGTTGGTGGTTCTTGAGTGCCTAGGAAATTTTTTTTTAGAACTGAACAGAGCGTCTATGGTTCTCAAATGCCTAGGGAATATTTCTGAAAGTTGGAAAGGGCGTGAGTTGTTTTTCGGTGCCTAGAAGCAATTTATAATAGTTGGACAGGGCGTGGGTTGTTCTTCGGTGCCTAGGAATAATTTCTGAAAGTTGGAAAGAACGTTGCGGGTCTGGGGCACCTAGGACCAAATTTCTGAAAGTTGGGAAAGGCGTAGGTTGTTCTTCGGTGCCTAGGAACAATTTGTAAAAGTTGAACAGGACGTTGATGGTTCTTGGGTGCATAGGAACAATTTTTTAAAAATTGAACAGGACGTCTTAGGTTCCCGAATGACTAGGGACAATTTCTGAAAGTTGGAAAGGACGTCGTTTGGCCTCGGACGCCTAGGACCAAATTTATGATAGTTGGACAGGGCGTGGGTTGTTCTCCGGTGACTAGGAATAATTTCTGAAAGTTGGAAAGAACGTTGCGGGTCTGGGGCACCTAGGACAAAAAGTCGGATAGTTGGAAAGGGCGTGGGTTGTTCTTCGGTGCCTAGGAACAATTTTTAAAAGTTGGACAGGGCGTTGGTGGTTCTTGGGTGCCTAGGAAAATTTTTTTAAAAATTGAACAGGACGTCTTAGGTTCCCGAATGCCTAGGGACAATTTCTGAAAGTTGGAAAAGACGTTGTTGGGCCTGGGACGCCTAGGACAATTTTTGCGAGTTGGACGTGGCGTTGGTGATTCTTGGGTGCCTAGGAACAATTTTTACCGAAAATTTATTTAAAGTAAGAGATGAGAGCTCTGCAAAATGGATAAAGACAGAGGATGAATAGAATTAAATTGAACATAATTAATATTGCAATTTAAAAAAAAATGGAACGAAAATTGTTACACGTAACTAACCTCTTCTTCGCTACAATCTGGCCGTTGTTCAGCGACGACGCATATTCTCTCATCTCGCAAGACTCGAACACTAAATACTGCGATTCGGCCTCGATAGATGAATTTGGTCGGCTCAACTGCTAACACAGTGGCGATTATGTCATCCGCATTGTGTTTTCTTCCTGTGACAGTCATGAGACCGTCTCGAGATCCGCAGATGAAAACTAGACCTCCAGGTCCCAGGAAGCCGAGGAGACCAGAACGCGCGTATTCTTCGTTGCCGATTGTAATTCCGTCCGGTTGCTGCGGCGAGACCTTGAACGTGTTGTTGGTCAGACCCTGCAAACCCCAATACTGGTTTCCGGTTGTTGGACTGTGCACACAAATCTCGCCGACTTCGTCCGTCTTGCAGATGTATGCCTGTCCCTCCATTTTCACCACAACGACGATACCTGCGAATTTTTGGGTTTGATTTAAATATATATTCTATCAGGGTGTCTACTCAAATCCTAGACAAAAATTCCCTGACAATTCCGGGGTTCTTTCCAGGTGCCCAGGGCTCGGAACTGTTCAAGCTTCAAAAAATACTAAAATAGTAACCATACTTCTCTCAAAAAAGTAACCGAAAAGTAACAATAATGTGGAAAAAAGCAACAAAAAAGAAAGATTTTTTACCAAAAAAGACGAAGTATCCACTGAAATTATGAATGTTCAACAAAAAAATGTATATTCAAAAAAGTATTGAACTTTTAACAAAATGGAGGAGGAGGAGGAGGAGGAGGAGGAGGAGGAGGAGGAGGAGGAGGAGGAGGAGGATATTCTCATTTCACTGCACATTTGCTTTTGATGTTAAATCACATTTCATTACTTATCACAATTTATTTTATTTTTTACCTAAATTTGATACTTGTTTCGTATTTTGCATTCAGTGTTATTACTTGTTTTATTTCTTCTTAAATTGCTGTTTTTTGTATGTTTATTTGATCATGCTTTCAGTAAACAATTAAAAATTTTCCTGAAACTATTTCACTTCGAAATTTTATATAATTTTTTTAATTCGAAGAATCCAAAAATAATATCGATTCAGGTCTCAAAACTTTTTTCATATATCTACTCTATTTTTAAAAACAGAACAGTATTATGTGATTCCAGAAAATAGGATCTGACCTGTTTATTATAAAACTTACAACTCTGAATCATGCTTTGTATTTGTCTGAACATTATTATTAAAATAATATTTAAATAACTTTTAAAAAGTTAAAAAAAGAATAACTGGAATGCTGATTAAATTTCTTTGATCCGGACTTGATTCGTGATCAAATCCGAAAATGCAACCAATCGGATGTTACCATGCCCGATATTTAAATTAGCAATGACCCAATGTGGAAACCTTCAAAGTTCAAGGTTATCAGAGCTGATCGATATGATAATACGTTCGAATTTTTTCCGATTAATCCTTCTTTTGTGAAAATATTAGAATACTGAAATGATACAAATTTTTCAAAAACAGACACAAACACACCTTATTTTCTTAATAATTATAGTTCTATAGTGCTTGTTACGCTGTATAAGTAATAGTCGAATAGATCGCTGATTATGCTCGTCATAGTGAAAATTGTTTCGAAGTTTGGCTGCACTTTTGAAATTTCACATTTTTTCGATTGAATGCTCGATTCAATTATTACTTTTCTCTAATTGGCTGGAACGAGACCAAGAGGCATGGCGATACATTTTTTCATGTCGATTTCGACTAAACTCTTCCCTTGGCGAAGATTTGTTTTAAGATTGACTTTTTTTATAAATACTGATTATAATATTGCATTTTTATTACGAATTTATCACATTTTCTTTCATAAACCTGTGACCCTTTTTTTATTCGACGTCTTTCCTCAAAAGCAATGATAACTAAAGATAAAACTTTCATACTGTTTACTACACAATTTACACAAATAAGAACATTTTTAATACAGTTTTCGAAAACTGTTATGATTGTTAATACGGAAAAAAAATTTAATTCTGAATGAGAAACTAGAATGTGAAATAGGGCGGGTCGAAAATATCAATTTTTTTTAGATCGAGATGTATTTTAAACTATTTGAAATACAGTTGAATTCCTTTAAGTTCGCATTGAATTCCTTCGAATTCTTTTGAATTCACATTGAATTCCGTTGAATTCACAATGAATTTCTTTGAATTCTATGTAATATTCTTCTTTATTTTTATGAATTGCTTGCAATGCTTTTAAGCTCTGTCAAGTAGTTTTGAATTCTTTTATATTCCTTGAAATCTACTGAATTCCTCCGAATTCCCTGATATACCTGAATTCCTTTAATTCGTGTAATTCCCTGATTTCCAAAGACTTCAAAATAATGCAAAGAATTCAGAGGAATCTATAAGAATTGAAAGAATTCAGGGATTTTAGAGAATTCAAGAAATTCTGGGATTTCAAAGAATTCAAGAAATTCTGGGATTTCAGAGAATTCAGGAAATATAAGGAATTTAGGAAATTCAAGGAATTTAAAAAAAATATTCAAGGAATTCAGAGAATTCAGAGAATTCAGAGAATGCAGAGAATTCAAAGAATTTCAGTAAGTCAGGATATTCAGGGATTTCAGAGAATTTAGAGAACTCTAGGGATTTCAGAGCCTTCAGGAAATTTATGGAATTCAAAATATTCAAGGAATTCAGGGAATTCAGGATATTCCAGGAATTCAAGATATTCAGAATATTCAAGAAATTCAATGAATTCAAGAATTTTGAAGACTTCAGGGAATTCAGAGAATTTTAGGGATTTCAGAGCGTTTGAGGAATTCCAGGAATTCATAAAGTTCCAAGAATTCAGAGAATTCAGAGAATGCAAAGAATTTCAGGAAGTCAGGATATTCAGTGATTTCAGAGAATTAAGAGAATTTTAAGGATTTCAGAGCCTTCAGGAAATTTATGGAATTACAGGAATTCAAAATATTCAAAGAATTCAGGGAATTCAGAATGTTACAGGAATTCAAGATATTCAGAATATTCAAGAAATTCAATGAAGTCAAGAATTTCGAAGACTTCAGGGAATTGAGAGAATTTCAGGGATTTCAGAGCGTTTGAGGAATTCCAGGAATTCAGAAAGTTCCAAGAATTCAAGGAATTTCAGGAATTCTGAATGTTCAAGGATTTTAGATAATTCAGAAAAATTTGAGTTTCACATGAATTCAGAGAATTCCAGGAATTCCTAATATTCTATCAATTCGGAGAACTCTGGCCGTTCCTAATATTGAATGAATTCCAGATATTCAAGGATTTTACAGAATTTCAGAATATTCAGAGAATTCAGAATATTCTAGAATTTCAAGGAATTTAAAGAATTTCAGGAATTCAGTATATTCCAAGAATTAAAGTAATTCAAAGATTTTCATTAAATCAGTATATTCAAGGAATTGAGGAAGAAATGCAGGAATTCCCTGAATTTTCTGAGGACCTGAAAATCTCTGAATTCCTAGAAATCTGTGAAATGCTTGAATATTCGGTATTCCTGAAATTCCTTGAATTCTCTGAATTCCCTGAATTACTTGAACTCTCTAAATTACTGAAATGCCTTTAATTTCTTCAATTTCCTCAATTCCTTGAATAACTCGAATATTTTGAATTCCTGGAATTTTCTCAATTCCTTAAACTCTCGGAATTCCTCGAATTCTGTGAATTCTTTGCACTTTTCAATTTCCATAAATTCCTTGAAATCGTTAAACATTCTGCATTCTCTGAATTTCTCGAATATTCTTAATTTTCCAAATTCAATGAATTTTCTGAATTCCTTGAATTTTCGAAATTCCTGAATTCTTTAAAGATTTAGAATTCCATGAATTTTCAGGATTCCTTGAACTCTCTGAATTCCTTGAATTTTCTGAATTCCTTGAATTCTCTGAATTCCTTGAATTCTCTGAATTCCTTGAATTCTCTGAATTCCTTGAAAAATTTAATAAAAATTTGAATTTTTGATTTTTCAAAAAAAAAGAATTTTTAAATTAAAAAAAATGGGGAAATTTTGAAGAAGGGGGGGGGGTACATTTTACGCCAATCTAATACCTTCTCCGATAGGAATGTAAGCAGTTCAATTTTTATCCCAAAAAGATAAATGCTTAAACTAAAAAGACGAATTTTCAACGATAAAGGTGAATTTTCAGCCAAGAAAGATTTTTTACTCAACAAATATTTTTTCAGTCAAGAAAGAAAAAAATATCAACAAAATTGTTGAATTTTCAACCCAAAAATATGAATTTTCAACAAAAAACTTCATTTCCCACCAAATAATTCAACTTTTAACCCAAATAGACGAATTTTCTACAAAAAAACTAGAATTTTAAACCCGAAACTATAAATCATCAACAAAAAATTTCATTTTCATCCAAATAGTTGCATTTTCTAACAAACTAGTTAAATTTTTAACCCTAAAAAATATTAATTTCCAACAAAATAGTTGCATTTTCAACAACAAATAATTGAATTTCCAATACTAAAAAAGATCAATTTTCAACCAAAAACTGAAGTTAAATTTTAAATGAAAAAAATAAATTTTCAACCTGAAAAAAATTAATTTACAACAAAATAGATCAATTTTCATCCAAAGAGAAAATCTTCAACCAGTAAAATAAATTTCTCAAAAAGTAGTTTAACTTTCAACCAACGAAGATAAATTTTCAACCAAAAATGTAATAGTTAATACTTCAACCAAAAAAGATTAATTTTCAACCAAATAGTTAAATTCTTAACCGAAACTGACTAATTAAAAAAACAAAGTTGCATTTTAACCAAAAGAGGTGAATTTTTAAACCAAACAGCCAATAAATGGAATTTTCAAAAAAAAAGGTCGAATTGTCAACAAAAAAGTTAATTATCAACAAAATAGTTCAAATTTCAAGTAAAGAGATGAATTTTCAACAAAAAAAAAGGAATTATATACAAAGTAATACAACTTTAAACCAAGTAGTTAATTTTTCAGCCACGAAAGATGAGATTTAATTTTCAACAAATTAATAGAATTTTTAAGCAAGACGGAAGATTTATTATTCAAAAATAGAATAGTAGACTTTTCAATTAAAAAGAATTAACTTTCAGCCAAAAAAGATGTCTTTTCTACAAAAAGGTGATTTTTCAATCCACAAGAACGAATTTTATATGTAAAAAGACAAATATTAAACCCAACAATTGAGATTTGAACTCAAAAATATAAAGTTTGCACCAAAAAGTTAATTTAAACAACAACAAAAAATTTCTACCAAAACAGTTGAATTTTCAACCAAGAAGATTAACTTTTCAAGCAAAGAAATGAATTTCCAATTAAAAAAGATCAATTTTCAATCAAAAATGGAATGATTATATTTTCAAATTAAAAAATTCATTTTTAACTAAAAAATGAAATTTTTAACAAAATAGTCCAATTTTGAATCAAAGAGACGCATCTTCAACTAATAAAATGAATTTTAATCAAAGCAGTTGAACCAATTCAAAAATATACATTTTCTATTATAAATTTAATTCTCAACAAAATAATTAAATTTTCTACCAAAATCGTTGGTTCTTCAACCCAAAAAGATAATTTTTCAACCAAGAAGATCAATTTTCAACCAAAAATGGAATGATTACATTTTCAGTTAAATAAATTTATTGCACAAAGTAGTTCAACTTTCAACCCAGTAGTTTAATTATCGAGAAAAATATATGATTTTTTGACAAAATAGATTCATTTTCAACTAAATAGTAGAATTTTTAACTAAAAAAGATGAATTCTTCATCAAAAATATCATTGTAAACTTTTCAATCAAAAAGAATTAATTAACAAACAAAAAGATGACTTTTCTAACCAAACTGTTAATTTTCAAATCACAAGGATGAATTTTTTATCCAAAAAGACGAATTTTCAACAAAAGATTTGAATATTCGACCTAACAAGATTACTTTTTAATAAAATAGTTCAATTTCCAACGAAATAGTTAATTTTTCAACCAAAAGAGGTAAATCATCAAACAAAAAATGAATTTTTAACAAAGAAGTTGAATTTTTGAATAAAAAGATGACGTTTTAACAAAATAGTTGAATTTTCAACAGAATAATTAAATATATTGCAATATAAATATAAATATTAGAATAAAAATAATATTTAATTAAAAAATAATCATAACATTGTTATAATGTCAAATTCAATCTTGATTTAAAATTAAACTGTTGTATATTGTATAACAATTGTACAATTTCAAATACTTTCATATCTTTTGAAGTCTAATTTTAATATACAACTTCAGAAAAATGAGAAAAAAACCCCATTATTTCTTATATTCCCAAACATTCCCAAGCATTCTAAAGCCATTTATCTCCTTAATTCACCCCTTCAATGGTACCCACAACACCACCCTTCTTCCTAATCACCATATTTTTCTCCGCACAAAAACTTCCTTTTTAGAAATCTGATGAACTACGTATATACTTTCCGTCCCATCTGCGCCGAGAAATTTATCCCACGGCACTATTTTAGGAATTAGAACAGCTCAAGACACTTTTCATTTTACCCGACCATATACCCGAAAGAGCTTCACTTGTGAAATGATCTCATTGAAGAAACGATGAAACAAAAAAAGAAATAAATGCCCGGATAGCGTACGTGTCATCCTAAAAGTCATTTTTTCTTGATCACGTTGCATGCGTGCTCATTACCCAAATGACTCTTTCCCAAACCGGATCTTGCAATAATTATTTTTGCCGTTTTCGGTATCGCGACCTTTCTTAATCGCAAAAAAAGTACAGAGATCAAAACTTGTACCCACGGAAGCTCCTTAACGGGATTGACTAGCAGGAATGATTGACATGAGTTTTAGTCTCAGGGTGTCCAGCGATTCTTAGGAACGAAATTTAAGGTCTTTTCCAGGTTTTCCAGGTCAAGAAGTCAAATTTTTCCAGTTCTACTTCTTTTACATCGAATAATGAAATAACCGTTTGTTATAAATGTAAAAACTGAGCCATCTCATTCTTATTGGCCAACAATTTTTGTACACTGTTAGAAATGTTTGCAATTTTAGTATACATGGGCATATTAAGTTTCCTATATGTTTACTAAATTCATTACACTTTGTAATTTTAGTATACTTACGTATACTAAATTTCTTTTATGAAGTGTATCAAAATCAATTGGTGCTGATTCCGTTGACTTCTTCAGGGTTGTCGCGGCTAAAATAAGTCAACTAAAATAATAAAAAAAATACGTTAAAATGTTAATGGAATATGTTATTTCAGCATAAGTGATGATATCTGACAAATTTCAAGTCGAGCAGACGCTTTAAATGAAAAAAATGTACCCACAACCGGTTGCATTTAAGTGCCCACAACCGGAATTCACGACCATTATCGGTGCATCCAGAAAATGTGCGATGTTTCATAACTTGCAGATAAATCAGAAAAGATTTTGGAATATTTCAGATGTGTCAAGAAAGAATCTAGAAGATAAAAGTGTGTTACTTTACAGGATTTTACAAAATAATAGGGAAAATTCGAGCTTCTTTAAAAGATATTTAGAACTTTTAGAAGTTTGGAAGAATTAAAAAATATTCGATAAATTTTTGGAAATGCTTCCAAGTTTTTAAATATTTTAAATCTGTTTAAAACCTCCTAAATTCCTTAAAATATTTGTAGCTGATTCGAATTTTTCTTCAAATTTTGAACAATGTTTCAAAATGTATAATAATTGCCTTAAAATGTTCAAAATTTTACTAAGAATTTTCAAAAAATTTGTTCATTTACTTGAAACCTTTTAAGTTTTTGAAAGCTTCTAAAGTTTTGGTTTTTTTTTTTAATTCTGCAAAATTAAAAAAATTTCTCAATATCTTTCAGAATCTTCTTTGATAATTTTAGAAATCCTTTGAAATGTTTTAAAATGTTTTTTAATATTATCTTAAAATTAATTTTTCAAAATAAAAAATCATTTTAATTTTTCCTAGGAACCTACAGATTTTTTTTCGTTTGCTTTGAAACCTTACAAAATTTCTAAAATATCTTATAAGTTTTTATTATTTTTGAATCGTTTCGAAACTTCTAAGTATCTCTTAAATTGACTCAAAGATCTAAAATTATGTATCATCACAAGATTTTGTTTTAAAATCTTTCCCAATTTTCTCTTAGAATTTATTACGGAAAATATCATTTGAAATTTTCCCATGAATTTCAAGAATATTTTTTTCGTTCTCTTGACGCCCTGCAAACATGAGTTAAGAAATGGTTAAATCCTTAAAAAATATTCTTCTTCCACGCATTTTGAAATCTTCAAAAATTAAAATTATTCTTTTAAAATTAAACTTGAATCATTTAAAATTTTCCGAGAAATCTTTTAACAAATTTAATATGAAAATCATTCCAAATGATTAAAAAGCTTCTAAATTTGTTTTGAGTTCTTCAAATTAAGTTTTTCCCTTAATTTAATTTTTCTTATCTCTTTGAAAATGTGCAAAAGTTTAGAAATTATAGCGTGGTAGCAAAATATTAAGAAAAGAATTATTTCCCAACATTTACAATTTGAATCTCTTCTTCTATCAATAATGTTTTGAAACATTTAGAAATAAATTTTATGATGAAGTAAAATGATTTATTTGGAAATTTCGATTTACAAAATAGACGGTGCAGAAAATTCATAAATATTTATTAATAGATAAACCATGGACATAGGAAGGTAGGGGACTAGGCACGTGCTCCCAAAGTAAGGCGAGGGGATTGACTATAAGTTACAAGGGGGAGTTCACCACCTTACCATAACAATTTTGGAGAGAATTTCAAACAAGAAACATGACGAAGCAGTTTATTTAAGTATTATACAATAATAAATGAGTAATGAATATATATATATATATATAATAATTAAATATATATTAAATAAAATATCAAGTATTTAATATAAAAAATAATATGAAGTGTTTATAAAAATAAAAAATAAAGTAGGAAAATTAGTCAGTAATAAAGAATATGGAACTGTTGAAGGATAAAAAAAAACTTTTTTTCCGGAATATAATTCTTTTAATATTGAAATATTTGGTGGAAAATTCGTTTTCGGTTAAAAAGTATTTTTTCAACTGAAAATTGAATTCTGTCACTTTTAGTTGAACGCTTTTCCTTTTTTTTTCTTAAAAATTCATTTCTCTTGATAATTCGTTTTTTTTTAGTATTTAACTAATGGCGATATTATATAAAAAAATTCAACAAAGTAGACAAATTTTCAATCAAAGAAATAAATTTTTAACTACATATTAAATATAGATTTTTAACCAAAAATGAAAGAGTTAAATTTTCATCAATTTCATCAATAAATAAATAATATAGAAGTGTTGATGGCCCATTCTTGTTTTTTGACTGGATTTTTCGGAAACCTTTGAAATATTATAGCATAAGATAATAAACAAATCTCAAAGAAAGCAAGTAGGAACTTCTCAGTTTATGACCTATTCATAACCTATCAAGCTTCACTAACTTTGATAGGTTATGTATAACTGAAAGCCTTTATAAGATAATGTCACACGGTTTCATTAAGTGCAAAAATCCTTTATTACAAGTGGCTTTTACCCGTTTCTTTATATTTAACATATATTTAGGTTTATTTAATAAAAAAAATACAAATATTTTTTACTCACATGTGCAACGTAACCTTCCAATCTTTCTTCTTACTCCTCTTTCCTGTATAATTACTGTAAAGTGGTACTACACAATTCACCATTTTTCCTCTTGTCGACTTTTTACAGTTCAACAAGAGAAAATAAATGCAAACTTGTAAAAAAAAAACAATGCATACGATATCCTTCGTACTTCGTACGATTGCAAATACACAATATATATCTATACATATGATTTTCGTCGTGCTAAGATGGCGGCCTTCCCCTCTGAACCAATCCCCACCGCAACGAGATGCCTAGTCCTCTACCCTCCTATGTCCATGACTAATTCGGAAGAAAGAAAATTTAGGCGCCAAATTTAAATTTAAAAAAAATTTTAAAAGGTAAATTCCATTAACAAACTTCATCTAAAATCATATTGTAAGAAGGATTATAAAGTTTCAAATCAGTAATATTGTTCAAAGCATTGCCATTCTCATTTTTAATATACATCATCTCTACAAAGGTTCTTTTAAAATAATTTGACTCCTTATGTAGTATTTTAATGTCTTCGCATTTGATATAATTTGAATTTCCATTATGAACAGCGTGAATGTGTCTAGCAATTTCTTTATGGTTTTTAGTACAATGGTTAATATTTCTAAAATGCTCATTTCTTCTAGTCTCTAGCGATCTTTTAGTTTGTCCAATATAGGACATACCACAAGAACAATCCAATTTTTTACTGATGTCACGTCCTGAATGCGGCTTTCAGGCACGCCCAGGTATGTATAGGTCTCTCCAGTGTTAAGATGTCTGACAACACTTATATCCACAAGCTCAGAATGCTTGGGAACGCCAACAATCATTCCTTTCTTCAGATGAATTTTGGCACATTTATCCAATCCAAAGTCCATCTCAAGCTCTCCTGTGTACTTCTTGGCGATATTTATGGCGGTTTGAAGTTTGCCTTTACCAGAGGCATAAATCTTCAGGTCATCCATATAAAATACATGAGTGACCTTATGCTCGCACTGGTTGGTGTCGCCACAGGGGTATCCAGAAGAATTTCTACATACGTTTTTGGAATATCCGAAATCTTCAAACATCTTTTTAAATTTTCTCAAGAAGCCTAGGAAAATGATATCTATATAATCATAAAAATAAACATATTCAACATAAATAACTCAGACATCTCAAAATAATTTTCTGAATTTTATCCTCACGTTATATTTTTTTATAAATTAACGACCTGGCAAAATGAAAATTTTTGAGAATACTATCTTACAGTTTTGACTTTCTCATTGCAAGAAGACTATTGAGTCCAACACATATAAAATGCTTTGTTTTTATTGTGAATAAAGTAAGGCTCAAAGTAAAGTAAGGTTCAAAGAAATTGTTTTTTGTGGCAATGAAGATTTTTGGATGTTGAATGTATTTTTTTAAATTATTGTTCAAAATTCAAATAACACCAATTTCAATACTATTTCTCAATGCATAAGAACAATACAAGAACAAGATTTTTTTCACAAGAGCAATAATTTAAAAAAAGACCACTGTGTACATTAAAAAAGGTTTGAATTGAGAAAGTTTTTAAAAATTAGTGTTACTCTAAATTTTAAAGATAATTTATAAAAATATATTGAGCCATAAAAAATGTTTTTGATCAAAATATTTAATTGATGTATTTATAATAAATAATATTATTTCAAAGTAATTTTTTTTTAATTATTCAAATTCGGGAATTTTCTATTATCGGGAATTGGCCAGTATCGGATATCTTATAATTCGGCAATTTTCTGTTGTGAATTTCATTCTTGGGGAATTTTACAGTCTCGGAATTTTATTGTTTGGGGTTTTTTAGTTGCCTCATAAAATTTATAATTATTTAATGAAATTGATAAAACTCCCGAAAAAGAAAATATACGAAATATAATAAATCCGTAAACAAAATTTCGGGCATAGGAAAATTTTCGAATTACATACAATTCCCGAATATGAAAAATTAAAAAAACTGTTATATCATGAAACACAAAATAATAAATAATAAACACCACATTTTTGAAAACATCCTATTTTTATAAACCTAAGGTGACATTATTTCTTATTATAATTGTTTGCCTAATTTATAATTTTTCGAAAATGTGTAAAAATATGTTTTCTTTTTAACCAAAAAAAGATAAATTTTCAACCAGAAATGAAATAGTTAAATATTCAGTTAAAAACGAATTATTATCTAAAATGATAAATCTTCAAGTAAAAAAATTGTTTTTACCAAAGTATACTAATTTTTCACCAAATAGTTTAATTTTTAACTAAAAAGTGAATTTTCAACTGAACAGAGGAATCTTCAGTTGAATTTTTAACTTTTTAAATTAATTTTTTTGGTCGAAAGTTCATTTCTTTAATTCAAATTTTGAATACTTTGAAACAATTTTTTTAAATTAATCCTTTTGCTTCACATATGATCTTATTTTCGAAAATTCAATTCAATTAATTATTTTTTTGTGTGGTTAAAACCAGAACCGTTGGTCAAAAAATTTGAATGATCGATTTTTCAAAAAATTTCAAAAAGTTGTTATAATGATCATGTACTAGGGCATCTAAAAAGAAAAAATGTTCTTTTCTTGACTTTTTTTCATATCCTGCAATGTTTGGCTTAAAATTTGCATTTTCGTTTTTTTTCAATTTTGAAAAGGCTATAACTCTGAAAATTTAGTCTTTATAAAAAAAAGCTGTTAGGAGAAATTGATCGGATGCATTTCCTGTCTTCTTTGAAATTCATTGACAATTTTTTAAAGAACATTAAAATTGAAAAAATGGCGGTGGTTGTTCTGGAAATATTCAAACTCAATTTACTGGAAGAGAATTTTTTTTGTCTAGAAAAAAATTCACGTTTTTGCCAATGCGATACCAAATGACAAATAAGCCGAAGGAATAACACTGTTTCTCTACAAAAGTTATAGAAAAATGTCTCTCCATACTTCTATCTCGCGTTGTTTTTGATATTTTTTGTGACATCAGGACATTTATCTTATTGAATTGTATTTTTTTTCAAAAATATAATTTTTTGGTGTCATAAAATATGAAGAAAAATATAGTTTAGTTGTCCCAACAATTTTTATATCCAACTCTTACCTTCGAAAGCAATAAATTAATTAATTACAATAAAAATAATGAATTACAAAACAAAATCATAAACATTTTTCAAGCAAACCTATCCTGTATTTGACTAATTCCAAGTTCAAAGTAAGATTTTATTGATTTTTATATATTAGCTTCTAAGTGAGCCGCAACTGTTATTGTTTGGAAGCATATTTTCCTCTGTTTTTCCATTCTACGTAATTTTTTACATAAAAAGATTAATAATTTTGAAATTGTGTTTCTCATAATATTTTGTTAAACGTGATCAACTTGAAGAACCCCCTCATCCCCCATGTGTTTATCCGTGATATTTTTTCAATGTAGGGAACAAAATTGAAAAAATACATTTCAAAATATTTGAAAAGTTATTTCAACTTCTATAGTCAAATTGCTTCTTTAAGAAAAAAAACCGCTGCCCCCATGATTTGAAAAAAGTTCTTGGCTTGTCCAGTTTTTTTGGACGAATATGAAATCTGTTCATCAAATATAATTGATAAATATCACGATTCTCATCAAATAGAATTTAAACCTGAGCTCAAACAAAGAATTTAAACGGTAGCATAAATTAGGAAGTCGAGAAGATTTTTAAAAGTTTTATTTGCCTAAATTTAAGATAAGAGTTTAAGTATTCATAGAACGATTTTAGTTTTTGAAATTTTGTTGGCTTCTCATATATTTCGGAAAAAAATTACAATTATTTATAGAATAAAAATACATTAATTTTTTTAATGCTGCATAATATATATTAGTTGAATTCTTGTACAAAAATACGAAAAGTAATATATAGAGAAGATGAATTTTCGACCAAAAAAATTAACTTTCTATAAAAAAATAATCATTTTTCACAAAACATATGAATTTTCAACCAAATATTTTATTTTTTAATTAAATTTTCAACCTAATAGTTGAATATTTAACCCAGAAGATAAATTTTCTATAAAGGAAAGACAAATTTTCAACAAAATACATACATTTTTCAACTAAAAACAAAAAAATAGAATAACTTATTTTTCATGTAGAGAAATAAGTTTATCGGTAAATAAAATCAATTTTCAACGAAATAGTTACATTTTTGACCAAACAAATGAATATCCCACCAAAAAGGTGAAATGTCCATAATTTTTTTTTTTCAATTTAATTAAATTTGTAGTTAAACAAATTAATTTTCAATAAAAAACTCATTTTTAACCAAAAAGATTAATTTTCTATAGAATAAAATCATTTTTAACAAAGTATATGAATTTTCAACCAAATGTTTTATTTTTGAATGAAATTTTCAACTTAATAGTTGAAATTTCTACCAAAAAAAAAAAGATAAATTTTCAACAAAATAGATCAATTTTCAACTAAAAAAATCAACAAAAAATAGAATATTTTATTCCTCAGTTAGAAAAATAAGTATGTCAGTAAATACAATAAATTGTCAACGAAATAGTTAAATTTTTTAACCAAACAAACGAATATCCCACCAAAAAGATGAAATGCCTATTGAAAAAAAAATTTTTATTTAATTATATTTGTAGTTAAACAAATTAATTTTCAATACAAAAACCAATTTTTAACCAAAAAGATTAATTTTCTATAAAATAAAATCATTTTTAACGAAGTATATGAATTTTTACCCAAATATTTTATTTTTGAATGAAATTTTCAACTTAATAGTTGACATTTCTACCAAAAAAAAAAAGACAAATTTTCAACAAAATAGATCAATTTTCAATTAAAAAAAAAATGACCATAAAAAAATTTAGTTAAATTTGGAGCCAAACAAATTAATTTTCAATAAAAAAAACTAATTTTTAACCAATGAAATAAATTTTTCAACGAAAAAGATTAATTTTCTACCAAAAAATAAGACTTTTAAACAAAATAGTTACATTTTTAACCAAATAATGAATCTTCAACCAAATAAATTATTTAACAAAGTAGTTTCACTTTCAACTAAATAGTTGCATTTTCAACCAAAAAAGTTTTTTCGGTCGCTATTCACGATTATCGAAAATCTCGCAAATTTAATCAAACAGTTGTATACTAAAATGTATACTAAAATGTAAAGTTGTGAAATTAAATTTATCATATTACAGGAAAAGCTCAAATTTTTAATAGAACTAGCAAAAATTAAGCCTTTCTGCTAAATTTCACCATGAACATAAATGTCACAATTTTCTTACTCTTGAACTTTAAAAATAAAATTCTGATATAAAAGCAAAATAATTGAGTACATTCATAAATGATGAATAGTTCATCCGGAAATTATGTTCTTTAAATGTTAAACAAATATTAAAAGTACGGTGTCAGATTATGAAATGTATGTTATTATCGTTTTTACTGAAATATATATAAACAATAAGTTTATTGTTCTCCCACTGTTTCTTGTTTTTGACGATAAATTAAAAATATTTAAATAAAAATTGAAAGTGAAAAGATGAAATAAAGAAGAGTCATAATTCTGTAGTACAAATTACTGAGTATTTTTCAGGCCCATTGCTTTATTATTTGGTTATTAACAAATTGTATGATATTAAAAATAAGGAAATAAAGAGAATTTTCTTTTTCTTTATAAATTAAACATTAAAAGATTGCAAAATTTGTCTCATCTAGAGATCCAAAACAAGATAACAGTTTTTCTTTCTTGCGCAATTCAAAACTCATTCAATGTTTATGAGTTTGTAAATAAGTTCGAAAATTCAGCAACATTTTGATTCCTTTTATAAAATATAATACGTTTCCTAAACTTGAGTTCAATGTCAACGGCGCGGCAGGTACATCATTTGTTGAACAAGCGAGGAATTTAAATTGTGTTTAAAAAAATAATTATTAAACAGGATATTATTATTTTCTTGAAGAATGACGTCTCTCGAAAAGTATTTTATCAATTTTGTATTTCGATTTTCAATAGCTACTTCAAACGTAATTAAAGACTAATTACTGTCTCTTTCCAGCAGGGCCTAGAATTTTCAGTTAATAAAATTAATTACAAAAAAAAATTATTTTCAACAAATTAGTTACATTTTAAACCAGAGAGATGAGTTTTCAAATAAAGTGAAGAAGCTTCAACCAAAAACATGAATTTTTAACAAAGTAGTTGAATTTTCAACCAATAAAGATGAATTCTACACGAAAAATATAATAATTGATATATTCACATAAAGATATTTTTATTTTATATCAAAAAAATCCAAATCGTGGAATTTTCAACATAAATAAATGAATTCTCAATCAAATAGTTGCATTTTAACCAAAAATTGAGTAGTTGAATTTAGAGTTCAAACAATTGATTTTTAACCAAAAAATAACGATTTTCAACAAAATAGTTACATTTTCAACCAAATAATAAATCTTCAACTTAATTAATTAATTTTCAACAAAATAGTTTAACTATAAACCAAGTAGTTGCAGTTTTAAACAAAAAATACCAATTTTCAACAAAATAGTTGGATTGTTTAACAAAATTGTTGAACTTTCATGCTAGAAAGAAGAACAGTTGAATTTTGAACACAAAAACTTGAAATTTCAACCAAAAACTTCGTTTTTAACCAAATAATGAATCTTCAACCAAATTAATTAATTTTGGACAACGTAGTTAAATAATCAATCAAATAGTTAAAGTTTCAATAAAAAAATACGAATTTTCAATAAAATAGTTGAATTTTCAAAAAAAAGTTCATTTTTAACCAAACAATTGAATTTTCACTATAAACAAATTAATTCTCAACCAAATAGTTGCAAGTTGAACCAAAAATGGAATAATTAAATTTTTTGTGTAAAAACATCAATTTTTAACATACAAAAAGACGATTTTCAAGGAAATAGTTACATTTTCAGCCCAAAAATAAGAATTTTCTACAAAAAAGTTATTTTTTAACTAAATAGTTGAATTTTCAAACTAAAAATTAAAATTTTCAACAAAATAGTTACAATTTCAACCAAATAATAAATCTTCAACCAATAAATTAATTTTTCACAAAGTGGTTTAACAATAAAAAATAATTTTCGAGATTCGAGGTCTGCCTCAAAATTTTCTTTGGAACTAATATAAGAAGCAAATATAAAAATATTTCGTTTTTCACACCATTTCCAAATTTCTCTAGCTGTCTTATTTAAATAAACATGCTGAATTCCTCTCATTTTATTAATGTAACAGATAGCTGTTGTATTATAATACAACAGATACAACAGATACAACAGATAATTATCTATTCTCAACAGAACATCACAAGAAGTCAAATTTCTAGCAAAACAGTGGAGGCCAAAGAGAGCAGCTTTTAATTCTAATGCATTTATATTTAGTTGATGCTCATCTTGAGTCCAAAAACCGTGAACTTTTTCAGAACCGCAGACAGCACCTCAACCAGTAAGGGAAGCATCTATGAAGATTTCGATAACAAATTCGATGTTTCTTAGAGATTTGAAACCCGACATTATATTATTTTCCCACCATGATAGGTCGTTCTTATTTAATCTTAACATGATTTGAGCATCAAAGTTGCCTTCGTTATGAAAATGCGCACAATTCTTTTGTCTCTCGAAGTCTTTGGTATATAACCAACTGTAAGATAAAGCATGACAACAAGATACGATGGAATCGATAAACTGGACAAAGTCTCGAATTTTACATTTTCTTATTTTTTGAAATTTTCCAATCTGATTAAAAATAGTTAGTCCTTTTGACGCAAAAAGGTTCAGAACCATTGTGAAAGAATCGAAAATGTAACCCAAAAATAGAGAAGTGGTACTTGGAATAACCTGGCTCATTTCCTCGTTGATTAAAAACCTTAACCTTTGCAGTAATTCACGAGTTTTGCTGAGATTTCTTAAGCATTGGGAGTGCGTTTCGCCAATCAGTTTTAAATCAATTGTGTTAAAGGCATCTTTTAAATCTAAGATTGTCATGCAGCAATCTTTACTCATTAATCTAATTGCAGTTTTGTGATCTTCCAATTTAAAATGTTCTGTGTGAACAAATTCGTTTAATTTTGTCAAGTTTAAAATAAACTGTGGGATTCTATGGAAGGGTATTTTGTAACCCAGAACCCAAGATAAAGTAATCGGGTCTGAGGAAATTGTTTTCCATTAATGTATAAAATACCTGAGCCTACCATTGACCGTACTCACTGAATTATTTAATTCCTCCTGAAATTCCCCTTGTTCCTGTTGGCTGTCTTCAACTGAGACTGTGGCTGATAAGGTTGTTGAAACCGACGATTCTTCACAAAATCCTGTCGAGGAGTCTCTAGCGGTTTCTGCCTGCCTCGCATCAAAAAATTGTTCTTGTGTTGGTAACGAGGCAGGCTCTTTGGGTTTTTTGAAGCCGTTTGAGGTTTGACCTTTACGGGTTTAAATTCGTTCGTCGTGCGTTCGACTAGCTTTGCCGATTTAACATTTTCGACAAGATCGGAGCCGAACAGAAACTCTTCTCGAGTAGTAGCAGCTAAAGCTTCTTCAAGAGTTTATTTCTTTCCATCGAACTTCAAAGTCATGGCGGATTGGTGGAGCTAGCGTCTTATCTTCGGTTAGGCGCTTTCCGAGCATTTTCTGAACTCTTGTTGTAAGAATCTTATCAGCAGAGGAATCGATGTTGGCAGAAGCACTGGTGCCAGGAACTGGATCTGAAGTCGACCCAGGATGTGTGGAAGCTACATTTGCAGTGTTGTCTGTAGTATTGGTTTCTGTGTTGTCAGACTTCTGCTTAGGAAATAATGTGTTCTTATTCCCACTGTCGGAAAATTAGAGATCTGCTCCGCCGGTAAGATCATAATCAAACCATTATGAAGAAGGACCTGAATCAAGGCAACAGGAAAAAATAAATATTTTTTACTGGAAAATAAAAATGTGTTCTACAGATAGCTTAAAGCTTATCAAAATATTAAGTTCTTTTTTGGTTAATACGATTTACTCATCAGCATATAAAATTCTTTTCATGTTAGAACCATCGAATTCTAGCGGGTGAGAGCCCGCATTAAGAACAATATCTTAAAAGAAGTATTTTTGGTTAGACCAAATATTTTTAATGGGTTAGAGCCCGCATTAAGAACAAAGTCTTGAAAGAAGTATTTTTGGTTAGACCAAATATTTTCACTAGGTTAGAGCCTGCGTTAAGAACAATGTGTTGAAAAAAGTATTTTTGGTGAGACCAAATATTTTTACTGGGTTAGAACCCGCATCAAGAAAAATATCTTGAAAGAAATATTTTTTGGTTAGACCAATGATTTCTATCGGGTTAGAGCCCGTAATTAAGAAAAATATATTGAAAGACAGGATAGATCTTGTCAAGCAATTTCTCATGTACCTAATCGTAACATAGGATGCCATCTAAGGTCGAATCGATATGCTCATTGACAACATTCAGGTTAGAGCCCGAAAAATTGACTCAAGCAAACATTTTACAGGTTACAGCCCGATAAATGTTACCATCCAGGAACCTATTTACAACTAAAAGAGAAAATTAGCTTACCTGGATTGAATGATTCTGACATAGACGAATCAGAACCAGACACTCTGTGGCCCCTTGCCTTTACTACCATTTGATATTGAGGATGAAACGCGAAATACAATTTCATGTTTTCACTTAGGTTTAATTTTCAGTTCATTTCAACTTCAGGTTAAGAAGGAAATTTTTTTCAAAAAAAGGAGATGAAACGAAAATTTCATTTATTGTTAAAAAAATGTTATATCATATAGGTATCTTGTATATATTGTAAACGAAAATCCCCTTGAACAGTAGCGCCTTTTCTTTTACAAGTTTTATAGTAATTTTTGTGCAAAAAAAAATTTTAATCAGCTTTTCTATTGAGATCAATTGAAAATATGTACCTTGGAATCTTTCGAAAATCCTAAAATCTTCGAAATCCTACGAAAACCCTCAATACCTGTGAATAAATTCATAGAAATCCATCAAAATATTATGAAATTCCGTGAAATTACATGAAATCTGACATTTCCTCAATTCCTGGAATATTTAATACAATTGTCACGTCCAGTGACTATTATATAATAATTATCGCTAATATTATTATTACTATAATTGATAATAATAATTATTTGTTGAGTAATAATTAATAGATAACTATTGATAACTACTGTTGAATGGGTTACAATATATATATTATATTATATTTATAATATATATTATATATTATTTTTCCTATTTTTTATTTTATTATTATATTATTATATTATATCTTTCTCCTTGGCAGTGATGTTGTATTCGGAAGGAGCCGAGAATTCGATCACGAATATAGTTCGTTTCTCGAAGTCTAGGAGAATAATGTCAGGCCTCGAGTGTACAAGGGAGACTGCTGTCCGAAAATCGTAGTTCCAGTTTTATGATTTTAAATAAAAAATTACTGCGAAACTTATTTTGCATTTGTGTAAAATGAAATAACCTGATTTTTCCTGTAAGTGATTAACACGAATGTGAATGCAATTTAATATACTGACTCTTAGTGGCGATTTAATATGCTTGATATAATAATTTTAATACAAATTGGCATAATTAATTTGATATTATGTTTAACAGTCTACATGCGGCTCAAAACAATCGAACGCGCAGAGCATCCGAGAACGGGTCGGCAAACAGTGCCGATCGCTCTAGAATTCGGGGTGTTGAAAATAATTTCGATGGAAACACAACGACGGACCGGCGCAGCGGGACGCTCACACTATTGAGTGGACGAATTGACTCAATGATGACACGCTGGACTGCTACCGGTCTGCCAAAAACATGTCAAGGGACTCGCAAAATTGATGCATAGAGCTGTCAATCTTGGGACGCAACTTGTACTCAAAACATACAAGGGTTTCGTCAGTCTGTCGTTCTTATTTCTTTGTGCCCTGCGCCACCCATATCACGTTCGTCAGACGTGGCCATAGGTGTGATTTACCGTTTTTCATCTGGGAGCCAGTGTCATTATCATGGATGGTAGTATCTCCTAGGGGAACACTGTGGTGGTTGTCTAGCCTATTTTTTAATTATATATAATATATATTGTAGGGTGATTTATTTTACAAGGCAAAAGAAACAATTTTCGAATTTGCACACGATCACTAGCCTAAAATTGTAACTTTTTAGTCCACAATTAAAAAAATTACAAATCGAATATTAAAAAATACAATAAAAATATTACAAAAAGTAGCTTATTATAGAAAAATGTAGAATAAGGAAAAACAAATTATCACCTTCCATAAGAATTAGTTTAAAATTTTAAAGTAGATAATTTACAAGTATGGTAACATAAAATGGGATAATTTCATCTGTAAACAGTACATGCATTTCTAAGATATTGAGAACATGAAAACCACAAAAAATTGACTTAATAGGTACAACCTAGGCTAGTGTGCGTGCTCAGATTCGAAAATAATTTTTTTAAATCACAAAAAGTACAATATGTATTTTTTCCATAAACATATATTATAGCAATTTTGGGTCAGTGTTTTTGTACAATATTATATCACCTGTTTCAGAAACATATGGAGGGTCACAAATTTGGGTTTATGTTTTTAATGCAGCAACAAAAATATGCGGTAATATCACATGGGATAATATGGAATGCGAGGCCATATCGCACGTAAGACAACATGTCACATAAGGTAATATAGCACATGAGGTAACGTGGTGCATGAGGTAATGTGGCAAAGTGGATTTATGTTTTTGGTTAGGGTAGTATATTTGGCGGAATCAACTCAAGGATGACTTGCTAGATTGCTACGATGCCAGTATTAACCCTCTTCGTCACAATGTTCACGGAGTCTTTGTGGCGAGTATGCACACACTGTGGTGTCAGAAACACCCAGAGCTTCAGAATGTTTCGCATCAGTCTTTTCGAAATCAAGTTGTATACCTCATGAAAAAGGATTATGTACACTCAGCGTTTCCCCAACCGCTGCTTCAACGAGCTGCAGATGAAGATGAGGAAGCTACAATAAGACCAGCCGCGGAGGGCAGGCACCTTCTGAGAGATGATCGCGATTTTAGGACAAGGAGGATCATTGACATGCAAGTTTTTCTTAAGCCCCAAGATCCGGCTGAAATGGATGCCTTTCTTCGTAAGAATATCTCAGAGGAGTACGATATCTGGACCATCAATTGTTCAATCAATGGTGCGGCGAGAGCTTTGGCTGACTCAAATCGAAGGCTAAAACCGATGATGGATCAAAAGACCAAAAGACGCGTGCATTAACTGAACAATAAGATTGAATAGACAAGGCAGAATGCGTCCCGCGTTCATTGTGGGATTGACAAGAAAACATCTGGTAGACCGTTCACGGAAAGGGTTCGAAAGTTCGCCCAAGAACTGAGAATCTACAATCACACACTGAAGAATTCAAATCTGCTGACAATCAAGAAGCATATTGTTGACAATATACGGGTGCTATCTGATGCAAGTAGGAAAATACAGAAGAGGAAGAGATAGGTCAGGGAGAATCAACAGTTTCTCGCTGACCCATCGCGCCTCTTCAACGATCTCCCTGTTTCTGCCAGAAATCCACCTAAACCCGACGAGGTGGAAAATTTTTGGAGAGAGGTATACAAGATCCCGAAAACACTGGAATTGAAAGAAGATATTGATAATATCATCCGCTTCAAGGTGTTTTGCGACAACTTCATAACATCTGAGGAGGGATGACCATCAATCACTGCCGAACAGGTGAAAAAAGCACTTAGGGGCACGAAGAACAGTTCCGCTGCAGGACCAGATGGCATCAAAGAACTTCTGGTGCTAGAAGTTTACTTATCCATAGCAACATCTGGCCCGCTTATCTACCTCATATTTAATGTCGGGAACGCCTATTCTTCAGTGGCTGGTATTAAGACGCACTATACTCTTACCGAAAAAAGGCAACTTGTCCAACCAAGGGAATTACAAGCCAACAGCTTGTTTTCACACGCTGTACAAGATCTTTACAGCTATCATAAACAACAGGAATGTTTGAAGAATTGAGCCTGTGTGGAGAGACATGTACGAACAACGTGGATCGAAAAAAAGGTGTAACAGGCTGCCGCGAGAACCTATTAATTGCTAGGTACGTCTGAAAAGACGCAGCAGACCATCAGCGCGCCCTGTCAATGGCCTGGATTGACTACCGAAAAGTTTTCGATTCAATCTCTCATAGACTTATCATCTGTCTGTGGGAAAGCTTGAAGGTTCATTCCCACATAGTGAGATGCATAGAGAGAATGATGCCCCTTTGCATAACTAGATTTACTATCTCATCTGGAAATTATCGTGTGACAACGAACAAGCTCACCTTCCAGAGGGGCGTCTTTCAGGGCGATACCATGAGCCCTTTGCTTTTTGGCATCACACTTCTGCCTCTATCTCTCGCACTACGAAATTCCTCTGGATACCTCTGTGGCGACACTAACCAGCGCGAGACACTCTTGGGCTCAAAGCTTAACTTTAACCGAGCAAGGGAAATACTCAAGCTCGGGAGAAAAGAGATCAAAGTCCTGACAGAAATGTTTATAGGAAATGGGAACCTCGGATATCACAGACATAAGATAGGGCTTGCGGAAAGTCCCTTCTGTCGTCTGTGCGGAATGGATGATGAGACAGCTACTCACATCCTTTGTCACTGCCCTGCGATTGCTGGGAAACGTCTAACACTCACTGGCAGTTACTGCATCAGTGAGCTAGAGATATCAGCTAACAGCGTGGCTGCGGTCCTCTCCTTATTGAGAGGGCTTTGGGGTCACGCTTAGGCTCACAAGGGGACGCAACGGGATTACCAAAGCGTCAGGGGCTGTTACGGTCTCAACCCAACTAATAATAATAAAAGGTCTATTAGTTATTTTCACTTAACCATCAGCTAACTTCACTTCGTTTGAGTATTGGGGGAAAAACAATGGACCAAATGCATGGGACTGAAAGCCATTTTCTTAACACCTTCGTGAAAAATAATTTTTTCTAGATAAATGTGTTTGGAAACTAGTTTTTATTTTTGAAGATCTATTTAATTAAATAACAAAAATGATAATAATTATTATTTATCACGGAGATATTACAAAAATAAAGTTTCGTCCTACTAGATTTGAGAATAAATCATTACAATGACATTTTTACTACGTCGCTCTAAAATTAATATTTCTGTGAAACTGACTATGTAAACAATGTTAGCTGCATTACAAAACGATAATTCTCTGTTAGGTATGTATTATACCGACGGGGCATGACGTCACACTCAAAATGCCTAATTCTTTGCGCTTTGACGCAAGGCGACACGCGCATACTTGTCTCGCCTAGCGTCAAGATGCAGAAAAGTCATACCAAGAAAGGAAGGATTACGTGCGTTTTTCGTATGGTGCCTGACTATTCTCACATTGATTACTTTCGTACTATAATCGCATTATTCCATGCAAAAATCCGAGTGGACAAATTTTCTGGCGCTGGCCCGGCCCATACGAGACTGACTGGTTTTCAGTCTTGATGCCTGGGCCTGACCAAAAGTGTAACGTTTTCTTTGGCTAGACCCAGGCCAGACAGTATGTTCGGCTACCAGTTGGAGGCCGGTCAGTCGCTGGCTGGACTACCTTTATTTTTTTAATGACTTGGAAAAATATAATTTTCACTATAAGTGTATTTACCTGATCAGCGCCAGTCCTAGGCCAAACCAGACCTTTCATACTGAACTTAAAACTTTTATTGTTCTTGGATAGCTGAGCAGCGCCAAACTTGGGACAGACTAGACTTTTGCGACTAAACGGTTTAGAAAAAACCAGACCTCAGCCAGACATGACACCAGAATGCCATTAAATTTCTCCACAAGAGAATGCCTCACTTCTTGTGTCTATATCGCATCTAATCTTAGCTCACGAAAATAGTAATAGCGTCCCATTCGAAATTCTGGAGAGATTTTTCTCTGTGTAGAACTATGTAGAACTGTGTTAAGAAAGCGGGAAGTGGCTGATTTCAACCCTCTGATGAAGCATGTGCACTTCGCTAGTGTGAAGCTATTCCTATGACACCAGAAACGGCCAGAAACTTGCCAGTTTCTGACTGCTCTTTAGACATGAAAAGGCCTACATTATAAAAGGGAGTTGGAAAAGAATTCCTTTTACAATAATAAATCGAAACATGGATGTAAAGTAATTTTTACCTAAGCTTATAAAAAATACAAACTATCCTGAGTCAGAAATTTTTCTTCATACAGCAAATAATCTTGCCCTGGCTTCATTACTAAACATTGATACTTTGTGCAGCTGAAATTCTTTCCTGTACAATTTCACGACGTCGAAAAATAATTTGTCTTCTAATAAAACACCGCAAAAAAATCTTTATCATCACTGGCAGTATTTTTTTAGAAGACAATAAATTTTTACGCAATAGATTTAAAAGTCTTCTGAATAATTATTATTAGTCACTGAGAGAAGAAAGTGGACTTTGCCTTCCCGATTTTTAGACTAATCGGTAAGCTATTTTTCCAAATCCGTCGTGCGAAGATTGGTATCTATTGTGTAGAGAAATTGTACTAAGTTTTATGTGCACTTTTTTATACTATACAATATCGCAGTGCCTAATTATTTACATTTCAAAAAACATTCAATTTGGAATATTGAAAAAAAAACGGAAAATGTGTGTTCTCTTTGACCCACTGCATTGTCGCGTTTTAAAAGCAGAAGCTTCGTCTGGCTTAATTTGTCCGCAAAGGATCAGCTCTCAGCATAAGCACAATCTTTACTTTACATAGAGACAATACATTATAGCTTAACAGTGAATGCGAGGTGATTCTCCTATTACAAAGCGGCGGATACACTTTGGGTTTATAAACACATGTGTGGGTAAACAAAATTTAACGAAAATTCCTTTAGCGTTTTAACGTTTTATTTGGGGAAGCTTCTTATCCGTGCAAAATTTAGAACTATTCTTTTAATATTTTAGACTAAAATAAGTTAACAAAGTGTACTCGTTGAATTTTGAAAAAAATCTTGAATTTTGAGTTTTGTTGTTAATCTGCATAATATACTGAAATTTAATTATATAATTTGTTTTTGTTTATCTAGTAAAATATCTCTGTTTTTATGAGTTCTTTTGAAAGAAAAAAAATAGTTTAAATATGTGCGAAAATTATACTAATATCTTTTTAAGCTATTGGACACTTACAAAGGTTCAAAATGTACCTTCACATATTGGAGAAGCGGAATCATTAAAAAAAGCCAGATTCTGGATCTGATTGTTGCCTGGAAATAAAAATGATCGATTTCTTTCAATAGGGGAGAGTTGGGTATGGTGTCCCGCTCTGACTTAAATGCCATATAAATTATGATTGAAATGTGATTTTGATGTGTGTATTTTTTAATGTAAAGCTTACATTACAAGGGAACATATGTTATTACTCCAAGCCGCTTTTTAATTTCTTCATTATTTGATATTTAATTAATTGATGGATGCTGCATTTCAGTCAGTGTACCACATACACTTGGGGAACGGAGACTGTCATATCACTGCCGTTTATTTAAACAATATGACCATTGTAAAATAAAAATTATATAATGTAATAATTCTGGAAAGTGTAATGTAACGAAAAAAAATTACTCCAGGCATTTTCAACACTAATTTAATGTTTTATTATCTAACTATGCACTGAGAGTCTCTCAGACATTTATTAAAGTGAAACGATGACCAGTAATCTACACGACTTTTTATTTATATCTTCAAGTATTTATCTGTGTTTTCTCATGACTTGTACGCTTGTATGACGCTTCTAGTTCTCCATCCTCGTCGTTGCGTCTGTTCGACGAACAGATTCTTAGCTTAACTGGTCTGTATTTGTTGAAAAAGGGGGTAGATTAATGATTTCATCATGTGAATCATATGGATTAGGATACCCTATAGTTTGCAACGGAGAAGTTGGAAAATAAGGGTAAGGATTCAATGTATGTGGATGCTTGTATGGAGGAATATGATTATATGGAAAATATGAAAATTCTTGCGTATCGGAAATTCTGTTTGGTTTTTGATCATAAGCTTCATAAGGGTGTGCAGTCGTTGTAAAACGAACATGAGCACTAGGATTATGATCATATGAATCTGAAAAACTGGGTTGAGAATATCTAGATTCATGACAAGTGTTTGTAGGACATTGAGAATTGAACTGCTGTCTCGCTTCGTATTCGAGCGCGACTTTTAAAGCAGTATCTAAACTTGAAGGTTTGCGTGCTTCCACTGGATCTGAAATACTATCCGGTAATCCACGTTTGGAAGCTTCAAGAGCACAGTCGCTTAGAGGGGCTTAGAGTTTCTCCACATTGGGATATTTATCTTCGAGTGCGGCTTGAGCTCCTGATCTTAAAAGAATCACGTAAACGAGGAATTCACTGACGTTTTCTTCTCGTCTCATTCTAATAGTAGAAATTTCATGCAGGTACCATGCATAGGTTTTACGAGGGAAAAAACGTTGTTTTAAATGTTTAACGAAGTCATTAATTGTCGCAAACGTGAACGAATTAACCTACTTTAGTTCTGAAGTAATTCGTATAAATTTTAGGTCTTTAGTTTCAGAATTTATTTGCTTATTAGGTTACAGAGCAGTCATCCATTCACTTTTAGCGATCCAAAAGTTCAATGGATTATAACGAATGAATCCATTATAAGAGCTCTATTTAAAGGAGATCAACCCGTGTGAGAGAGAGAGAGAGAGATTAGATTGGATTCAATGTCTGTTATACAATTTGTAAATTCTGTTCGAAAATTTGACTTCTGTTTCAAAATTAAATTGGAAATTGTGTTTATAGTCATAATAAGCTTCGTGAAAATAAAAGTTAAATATCTTTCCGTAAATGTGCGTTCGTCACTGACATGTAGTACGACTCCGTTGTTCAGTGGAAAAGGGCAGTAAAGGTTTGACCATTATACTATGACGAGTAATGAGTGCAAGAGTTCGTCTTGTTAAGAACACATAGCTTTTATGTGAAATAGAAGTTTTCAGTTAAAATGCAGCCGAATTTCTTTTATTTATTAAAGAAACTCAGGAATAGATAAGTTTATTTGTTTTGAAATGATTTACCCACTATACCGGAGAACTCGGTTAGAATTTTCGAGGTTAAGACGTTAAATTCAACAATTTGATCTAATATTGGGATTTGAACTGTGCCAATTTTTGATAATGAATTTTTTGACAAATTAGAATTTTCGATTGGTTAATTTCAATAAAGGGCGATAACTTATTCAATTGAATCAAATTAGGGTTCAAAGCTGGGTTGTACACAAAATCGCCTACGTTAATTTTAAAGTAGTTTGTGTGAACTGAAATTATCATTTTGGACTTCTAATTAGTTATAAGCTGTAATATATAATTAGACATTCACCTTTAGTGACTATCTAAGGTATAAAAGATTCTTTAAATGAGTTAATTGTAAGAACTCCTTTTCATAAAATTATAACTCTGTCTATGAGTGGATTACGTATCCGTCATACAGTTTTTGTCTCGGTCATGAACAAAGTTTCGATAATCAGTTTAGGAAATTTTCTTTTGGTTCAGAAATGAAATGATATTTTTGTTTATCAGATGAATTGGTGTTCGTCACGAAGTAAGTGAATTGTCAGACCTGACCAATTATTTATTGTGGGTTTGTGTGTCACTTATCAGCCCTACGCGGACTGTGTCAGAGTGTATTTATACTTCATATGTTTGGTTTTTATTTTGTTATTGTTGTTTTAAACTATTGAGAATATAAATACATTCGTATGGTAATATAAATGAATTATGATTATCTTATAGCGGCAGAGTTTGTAATTAAATTCTCAGTAATCGAGCATGGAGAAACTATTAAAAAAATATTGAGAACTTGAATTTCAGTCCCGCGACTAAAAGTATGTAATGCATTATTTTCCGAAAATCAGGAGAATTGTAAATAATTTTCAGCTTCGGTGGCACTTGGCCTATTTGCAAGAATAGGTCAAAGTTTTTCGTTTAAATAAGACCTTTTCTGTTTTAGTTCTTAATCGTAAAATTACCGAAAAAACTTTCAAAACATAAATTTAAAGCATGCGACTGGAAGTGATGCATTATTTTTAGAAAGTGAGGAGAAGTTGCAATAGTTCCCAACTTTGCTGATGTTTGACATCTTCTAAAAGATGGATAAGAGTTTGTCGTCAACATTTTCTGAAAATCATGAGGAATGCAAATGATTTCCAAGTTGGGTGGCATTTGGCTTATTTTCAAAAATAGGTAACAGTTTTTCGTCAGAATGATACCTTTTTCAATGTCTTTTCTGATCGAAAAAACTATTGAATAGAGCTTTAAAACATCAATTCCATTCATACCGCCGGAATTGATGCATTATTTTCTGAAGATCGTGAATAGCGTAAATAATTTTCAACTTCGGTAGCATTTCGCCTATTTTTAAAAATAAGTAAGTGTTTGTGATCAAAATGAGACCTTGTCTGTTCTCTTTATATTTTTACAACACACCATGAATTATTTTGAATGTCTCCAAGTCTCTTGTATTCTCTGAATTCTCCTTAATTCTTAAAATTCTTCTGAATTCTATGAATTTTTATAAATTCTCTAAATTCTCTGAATTCTCTTAATTTTACTGAATTCTTTGAATTCTTCTGAACACTTCTAAATTCTATGGATTCTCTGAATTCTTATAAATTCTATGGATTCTCTGAATTCTTATAAATTTTATGGATTCTCTGAATTCTATGGATTCTCTAAATTCTTATGAATTCTATGGATTCTCTGAATTCTTATGAATTCTATGGATTCTCTGAATTCTTATGAATTCTATGGATTCTCTGAATTCTTATGAATTCTATGGAGTGATTTCGTCGTGTCCTGTGACCACTCATCTCACGGTTGTGAGACGTGGCCATGAATGGGATTTACCGCGGTCCTAATGGGAGCCGATTTCATTTTTTAGATGACAGTTGCTCCCAGTGGGACCCTGCAGTGGTTGTTAACCTTTAGTTTTGAATTATATATATATATATTAGGGTGGTTCACAAAAAACTTGTTTTTATTTTTCGGCTGCCGTATCGCGACAGTTTGTTTCTCTGGGTGAGATAATACACTCCTAATTTTTTCAGACTTTTAAAACAATTTTTAGAGGTTGCAAGCATCAAATTTACGTAAAAATTGAGATTTTTGTAGTTTTCGATTTTTTTTAAGTATACAAATTTGGTTTAGAGAAATATCTTATGAATAGAAATCATAGCTAATAGAATGACAAAAACTTTCACTTTGTGTCCGATTGAAAAAAAATTATTAGGCGCCGGTAAAGGGCATAAAAAGTACGATTTCTTAGAAAGAGATAAATGTAAGGGCACAACTGTACACCTAAACATTTTTTGTAAGGATTGCCAAAATTCGGAGATCTTCCCCACACAATACCGGGAAAATATATGATAGATATGGGACGCAAAATTAAAACCGTGACACCAGAAAAATAAAAATAAATAAAAATTCAACAAGGCTTTTAATGGGGTTTTCATCAATGAAATTATATAAAATAGTGAAATATATCAATAGGAGGAAGAGTGAATAACAGATTACTCATTTTATATGAAATTATATTTTCAATATATTCTTATATTCACAACAAATACACGGTACATCATTTATCTATATTTCTTTATATTCGCAAACAGACATACAGATGAACTTTGCAATGCTGGTCTCTCCTAGTTTAAACGAAGTATGCACTTGTCAAATGTGTTCCTTATGCTGTCAGAGTAAAAGTCATTTATTGATCTTACAATTTCCAATATTATATAATACAGTCTACCATAATAAAAGAACTTGACGTAAAGTGATTTACGCATTTATGATGTTGCGAAGCACAAATGCATGAGCGACTTTTTTTCATTGTATAAGAAAATAAAACATTTATCCTTACAAAAAATGTTTACACTGTTCAACTATATATTTGTTGCGAATATAAAAAATATAGATAAATGATGTACTGTGTACTTGTTGTGAATATAAGAATATATTGAAAATATGATTTCATATAAAATAAGTAATCTGTTATTCTCTCTTTCTCCTACTAATGTATTTCACTATTTTATAAAATGTTATTAATGAAAGCCCCATTAAAAACCTTGTTAAATCATTTTTTTTATTTTTCTGGTCCCCCCTATTTTCAATTTTGCGTCTCATATCTATCATATATTTTCCCCCATTGTGTGGGAAAAATCTTAGTATTTTGGCAATATTTAAAAAAAATCTTTAGGGGTACAATTATGCCCTTATATTTATCTCTTTCTAAGAAATCGTGCTTTTTATGCCCTTTATCGGCGCCAAGTAATTTTTTTCAATCGGACAAAAAAAGAAAGTTTTGTCCCTTCTATTAGCTATTATTTTCATCCATAAGATATTTCTCTAAAACAAATATGTATATTTAAAAAAAATCGAAAACTAAGAAAATCTCAATTTTTAAGTAAATTTGATGCTCGCAACCCCTAAAAAAATTTTCAAAAATCTGAAAAAATTAGTATCTCTCACTCAGAAAAACAAACTGCCGCGATATGGCGTGAATGACATAACAAATTATCTTTTGAGTTCAATAATAACTGTTCAGTAAGTAGAAATGAAAAACGAAAGCTACAAACTGATGAAAAAGTCGATGAAAATAATCAGTACATACATCGTGAACTACGACAGAAGACCGATTTATGTATAAACATCTTCGATAAACCTTAACATATATTAAAAAGATTTCACAAAGATTTCAAAGAATTCACAAATATTTCAAAAATTTCCCAATGATGTGAAAACATTTTGAAGCTTTCCTTAACTTAAACTAAAATGATTTTAAAAAGTTCGTAAAAATTGCACAAAGATCCATATCCATATTTATTTTAATATGTACACGGAAAAAAAAGTTCATTACATTTTATAGAACTAGTCCTATAGTAGAGGATACGACGGGTAGTTTGATAAAATTTAAAATCTTCTTGGATTTACATTGCATTCAACTGTTCTACGAAATGTGATACAAAGTTCTATAAAATGTAAAGAATGAGGTGACGTAATCTCTATTAGAAGACAGGATGCGAAAAACGTAGAATAGTTCTAGAAAATCTGAAAGTCCAGGTAATATAGAGGCTTTATCGGAGAAGTCTCCAAACTATAGATAACAGTTCTATAAAATGCTGACCGATTTTTCGCCTAAAAAATTAACCTTTCTTATTATTATTATCATCATTATGCTTTAATATTTGTTCACATATTAAGTTACATAATTATTTACTATTACGCAAACAATCACTACATTAATAATTGCACGCTATTAAAAATCTTATTCGCTGTGGGTTCGAACCCCCTAACTGCGCACTCGCAGCTCCTAACAATACCTCGCAGCTAATCTAAGTTGGTTTATAAAAAAAATCTAGAATATAAGCTACAGCTGTGCAGGGCCGCGTGACAAATTTTTGTGTCCCGTTTCATAAAAATTTGTTTGGTTTTAAAATTTTAATAATTTACGGGTTCAGAATTTCTTCTTTTCTAATGAATGAATCCTTTTAAAATAAATTCGCTGTTTTTCTAGAATATCGATAATTTTTGAAAATTCTAGTTTCATAACTTCGGGAATTTTAAATTGCCTGAGTTTTATATTTATAATGTGGAGAATTTCAAGATTATCAAATTTCGAAAATTTAGTTTTAAATTTAGGGTATTACAAATTTCGGGATCTTTATCACTTTTAAAATTTTGGAAATTTTAAATGTCGAAAAATTTTGTAATCGCAAATTATTTCTTGGTTATAAGTTCTAGTAGATTGAAGATTAATAAAAAGTTAGATAGCTATATAGAATAAGTTTATATAAGTTTTATAAAGTTAAATAAGTTATAATTCACTAATGAATTATTATTCTCTAATCGTTATTCACTAACCGGCGTTATATGTTAAACACATTGGCCGGGATGGGTGCGGAAAATGTCGCTGCATGCGCACAGTAGCGACTGCGCAGCTACATTTTATATATATATATATATATATATATATATATTTAAATTTCCTTTAAAATTGTAATCTATAACCTCAACTTTGAAAGTCACAGACGAAGTTGCAAGGCTTACAATTTGAAAGAGTAAAGAGTATTAAATGGAGTGGAAACTCCCTAAAAAATACGACGTTACAGTTTCCAACGCTAACTACAACCATTTCCTTTTCTCCCTAATGTTGGTTCTTCGCCGACGATTGTTAGTAAGGCCAAATTTAATAAAACTTTGGTCTCTAATAAAAATTGGTAACAGTGATTCTCGCGAAAGAATGATTCTGGTCGTTTTCTATTGACATTTGGATAAGAAATTTTTCGCTGACAATTTGTAATCTTCATCTAAAAATTGATAAGAAATGACCTGAATAATGTAGTTGACAAGCAAAAAAGTAATTTTTTCAGAATAGTGTTATTAAAATTGTGTAAAGTGATGTTTGGTAAGGTCGACCTCGTGGTTCGGTTTTTGGGGCCGGTCTCCCATTTGTTTTTTAAAATTAGAACATTTCTGGCTGAAGACGTAAAAATGTGTATCATGTAGCGATCGAACTTTAGGCTGCAAAATATGATTATTCTTTAAACATGATGTATTGATTTAAACCAATTTTAATGCATTTCTGAAACTTACATTTAAAGTGATGCATACCATTTTTATGTTCGGAACCATGTATGAGTTTTGGTTAGAAAAAGCGCTTAAAACTAGGCTCATTTTTGGGAAATGATTAAAAGAGAGAATTAATAATGTTTTTGTTATAGCGAAACTCCCTATTGTTGTTTTTATGCATGATTAACTACGGAAAGCGTCGAATTTAGTGTTAGAATAATCGTTAAAAGTTTAGCATGGGTCGTGGCCACGAGCAATTCTTAAGCCACGCCAACGGTCCATGCATGTCCCATCCTTGAACAATCTTGAACCATTTTTGACCTATTGTTGACCCATGATTGAGCAAGGCAACTTTTTTCACGCGGGATGATATTGAATGCATTTGAAATATCGAACTTGTCCGGAATAAATGGTTCAATCGCGAAGTGGATTGAACCATGGGACTCGGATTTTCAGCGCGTTTTCAGGCCATAATGTATATTACTGTAATAGTACAATGGTATAAAGTGGAAGGATAAATATGAAAATAATAACAATTATAATATTTATGTATAGTTCTGTCATGATAGTCTGCAGTGTGAATATCGTTAACACACATATAATATTTCTTTTCATTTCAAATATCACTCATAGCTTAAGTATTTTAAAAGAAAAAGTATAATGGGGATTCAATTTTAAAGTTGATTCGCAGACAAGGTACATTCTACTTCGTGACTGCACGATCTATTCTGGAAAACTACGATCAATCCAAGGCGGACTTTCCATAGGAGATATGTCTCTTTATACACCAGCAAAATAAACTAGGGTTAAAGGCGTTGAAACCAGGACCCAACTTCAAAATTGAAATGCCTCATTTTACTTCATAAATACTAGAATTACATATTTTTTAGATAATTAGGGCCTATTCCTGTTTTGAATTAAATTTGTATTCAGAGTGAAAAATTGTCTAATTTCCATATTCCACCTATTCATTTATATAGGTGTACTCTGTGAAAAAATGTAAAATGTTCATAAAACTTATCCTTTTTTTTTCATGAAATGGGCTTTAAAATCGATATTTCTTATGTTTAGTTTCTACAGAAATATATCTTTCTCAGTTGTATTTTAAATATTTTTTCTTGTGCAGGCGTAAAAAGTCAACGGTTTGAGTGTTAACATTGTTTTATTTGCCTTTTTTTAACGATTTTTGCATTCGCGACTGTCCATAGTCTGTGACTGTACCATATATTTTTTCGTATGTTGCAGGTATAGGTGTGGTCTTAGTGTCTGTGAGTGCAGTGGCATGGCGAGTGACTTGTCGAGAAAACTGCGGGAGCTTCTGTGGTTTCACGGGGATCTCGGGAAGGATCCCACCTGCGAGGCCAATGCATCCATACGCTGCCATGATTTATCCAGAATTTCAATTCAGGACGCCGCCTCCAAGCTACCAGGTGAGAAAATCTCCTTCTGCCTTTATTTAAGAACACAATAAAAAGTCGCTTTTCCAGTTTCTGGGTTGACGTTCCCAAATTGCATTTTCCGTAGACGGTTAACGTTCTTGAATGAGTTATATTTACCCCAGATAATACAATTCTTGAGACAATTCCCTTCATGTGCTGCCTGTTAAGGTCAGAAAACGTCAGGATTCTACTTTTGAACGCGCGAAAAAAATGCTCTATTTGTAAATTTTTTTCTAAACATTAAAAAAGATATTGATGTAGGGTTTGTTATGCTTAATAAATATACTCTTAAAATACATTAAAAATTTTTTTAGTTTATTTTATGCGCTCTATATACATTTAAATGCAACTTTCTCGAAACCACGTTTTTTACTGCTTGTTAAAAAAATCTCCGAAAAAACAACAAAATGGCGGTAATTCGAAAAAGAAAATCAAATATCTCATTTTTTTGCTTATTTTTTGTAAAAAAATAATAGTAAAAATAAAATTTTTTATATAAATCTGCCACCACCCGTTGATGTAAATCTACAGAATATGTGGTACAAATTTCAGACCAATCGATTCGGTAGTTTCGGATATTTTTTCAACAAGCGGTAAAAAACGTGATTTCGAGAAAGTGACATTTAAATGTATATAGAGCGCATAAAATAAACTGAAAAAAAATATAATGTATTTTAAGGGTATATTTATTAAGCATAAAAAACCCTACATCAATATCTTTCTTAATGTTTTAAACAAAAATTTACGAAAATAGCATTTTTTTCGCGCGTTCGAAAATAGAATCCTGCCTTAAGAGGTTTTTAACCTCACTTTTTTGCTATTTCTAAACTCTTCTTTGTCTCCTGGCGTTTCTAAATAAAATATCTTTTAAATATTTATCAACATAGAGGGATATCACACCGTGGCTCATTCTATCAAAAAAAAGATACGCGTTTTTTTACAGTTACTGTGTAAACGCCGAACTTCCTCGCAAATATTAGTTTTTTACAGATTGAGCAACGGTGTGAATTCCTCATGACACGATACTTAAAAGAATACTGGGGTCCGCATATATGAAAATCATTTCTTTGATTCCATTTATTTCAGCCATGAAAACCGTTTACTTAATTGTACTGAATATTGTTTAAAATCAACAAACTCGTGCATTGATTCAAAGAAATCATTTAAACATGTTTATTCGCCGCAATCCTCCTGAATTAGTTTCTTTTTACTGGGATCGTAAACTTCAATTATCTTATTTGACAAATTCGAGTCTGGGCTTTTGGGATCGGGGGGCAAGCCGCCGTGCCCCTCCCCCCTCTGGATCTGCGCCTGATTTGCCCGCTGAATGATGTCCCTTCTTGTCTTTCACCTTTAGAATCCGATTTTCCTTAATAAGGAGAGATGTCCTGAGTAGACATTGATTAAAAGAATAGATGTGCGGAAATGACCGCAATACCAAGAAGACATGACCTGTATTATTTTAGTTTGGTAGAGGGCTAATTCTACTACCAGATTCCAGTTTGCACATTGGTCCCCTTCTTCATACAAAAGGAATTTTCGCTTTGGAGGAAAAAAATTGATAATAAATGAATGCAGGAATTTGTAGCACAAATGGTTCTGTTCTGTTGAGTTGCTTGACACTCGCTTCCCTTACATTTATTTATTTATAGATTCTCGCTCACATCTATTTGCAGCTTCGCATTCAATTTCAGACGCAACCTGATGTGCAAGAGAATTCAATACAACATACATAAATAACAGTATCAATTCAAGCCTGCCCATGTGTTAAAGGATCTTTCTTAGAGTTTGCACATCTTCCTGCCTAATCTGTGAACCACAGGACAAATGAAAATATCATAATCATTATTACCCTGTCTTTCCGATTGTCGGAGTCTATTTACTCTCTTTTTGACAATGTCCTTCTAGAGCGTGACAAATGTGCATAACAACACCATGTAAACTTATTGTTGATCTGTTACGATCGTAGATGATTCTTTTCATTGTTACAAGTTGAATTGGTGTGGTGCCACGTGGCAATGGAGAACCTTGTCTGCCAGTCAACCCCAAGTGCGTCGATTCAGAGACGGCCTGGCGCAAGAGTTCCAGGGGTTAGGGGGTGTCTCGACAACGACGGTGACAACAAAACGCCCCTTTGCCTCGTTATTGATGCAAGTGATCGCCGCAAGTCTCGTTGACAAGAGCGCACCCATGAACGCCTGCATCAAAACGTCACTCAAGCTTACGACTGGAGATCCGAGGATGAAGATGCTATCTGTGTCTCCGTAATTATTCCTCGCCACTTAGGGTGCTTAAGAATAGAGTACGTCTGTAAACGACAATCTGCCTATCGATTGGGTAAAATTATTTTTTGTGTGTGAAGTTAAACTGATATTGGCTCTATTGGCAACTTTACGTAAGACGTACAATCAATAATCCCTAAATCGTTTCAAATTAATTATATTCCCAATTGTCGTTTGTAGACACGAAAAGGTCATCGACAAATTGTGCGTCAATATTCTCTCAGAGGGCTGAGTCCCGGCTTCGAAGCGTACAGTCCTACAGTGCGAAGAAACAAATGGGGGTTTCTGAAAAGCGTAAGCCGCGATACGTTATCTGTTTTGCCAAGGGGATCCGGGAAGTTGGATCAGCGCTTGGAAGAGTGATTGAGAGGTCAAGCGTAGACCTGGAAAGGCATCTAAGATAAATCCCAGGATCATTGTCCGTCACTTTCACATTCATCTAAATGCTTCTTTTAAATTAACCGATGTCCCCTTTTTATCACTCAGCTTCAATTCCACCCTTCTTTCAAATATACTGCATTCATTTTTTTGGTATCGCCCTTGAGTATCTTTCTTTTTCTTGAGTATCTTGAGTATCGCCTTTGGTATCTTGTTGAGGTTTCATTAACCCTCAAACGGCACACAAGTGCGAATTCGCACCGGAAAAATTTTCATCTTGCTGGCATTTACGCAGGCACGGCTTCAGCGGCTTATCCCCACTATATTACATACATATGTTAAATAAAAGTAATATATGTTAGATGTTTATTATATGTGCAATATGTTCAATATTTAATATTAACATTGCAAAAAAAAAAAACAATTCGCACTAGTGTTCCGTTTACGTATGCTGGGTTGAAGTATGCCGTTTGAGGGTTAAAAATATTTTAAGTCATGCGAAAGCGGATCAAAAAGCGGAAATATAGGGTCTCATCGAACGATTATGGTTTCGAAATTCATTCCTTAATTTCTTTCCATATGATATCTCGAAAACCATTTCAGGTATGTACATTTTTGTGCGTTCATTTGAAAGCACATATGAATGTAGTTTTCCTATAAATGATCCCTGATGAGGGAGTCTAAATTGGCCCCGAAACATGTTGGTTCCCTGGTAGTATAAAAAGGACGAAGAAAGGAAAAAGTGAGAGGTTGGTTTTTGGTTGACTTTTTCTCTTTTTCTACCTCTTTTTTCATTTGGTTATTTTTGTCTCTAATGAGCCGAAAAGTGAGATAGTTTTGAATTCTGTTTTTTGAATTGTGTATCTTTTTCATGCTCATTTTGCATACAATTATTCGTGATAAAATAGATTTCTTTTCGATCTTAATTTTAAAATAAGATTCAACTACTTTGTTGCAAAATCATTCTTTGTGGTTGAATTCAAAGGTTTTTCATTCAAAATAAAAATGTGGTTGAGTGCCTTTTTCAAACAAAAATGTTGTCCATGCTCATGTATGATTGCGTAATGTGTAACCTTTGAATGACGCGAATAAATGTGTAATTTATTGAGTTTGAATTTTTTATGAATGCATCTCACATTAGGGTGGTTCAGAAACGCATTGGATTTTTTTTCTCGAATTGCCATGCATATCGCCCATAAAATTGTTTGAATCTACAAAAAAGTAGCTAAACTGTTAGAAATTTCTATAGCGATTTTACTATAAATGTAATGGAAGCAATATGCATATACGCGTAGTAAATTTAATATACCATCATCTTGTAGAATTAATATACATGTATAGTAAAACACAGTGCGTGAAAGTTTAAAGTTCTTTGATACACCCAAATCTGGTCAAATATTCCAAACTAAAGTAATAACCTTAAATTCATCGATTAAATTTTTATTTATAATCAAAGTGCAACGTACGGATTGAATTTCCTTCAAAATTCACTGTAAATGTCAAATTTTTAACGTGAGTATCGCTGCTTTTAGGTTAGGTGTCGTAATAATTCGCCTAATTGAACATTTCCACTTAAAACCAAGTATAATTTAGGTTTAACCAGAAAAAAATATTATGCCTCATCATTTAGAATTGAAAATTACTGCCATACTTATATTTAATTTGTTGAAAGTGAAATTACCTGACTTTTCTAAAATTTTTTAGATGACAGTTACTCCCAGTGGGACCCTGCGGTGGTTGTTAACCTTTAGTTTTTAATTATATATATATATATACACACACTATATTCGCTTCTACTAAGAGAACGTACTGATAAGCCCCTTCATGGTAAATTCTACGGCATTATACGTAGAGAAGAGCTATCGACGGGTCTGTTCAACATATTTCTCAAGTCTGCTGAATTGAGATCGGAGACTGAGGGATTTCTTTTTGTCTATCAAAACGGCGTTATAGACACCTCAGTTTACCGCGAGCGCATAATGAATATACTTGTAGGCGATACCAATTGAGGCACGTGCGAGCAAGAGCCAGAAACAATTGGACATGTTCTCAGTGGATGCTCAAAGTATACATGTTACGGGACAGGCTCAGTCCATCGCGAACCGGATGCAAAAGGCCACTACATGACTATTTTGCTTGAAGTCTTACAAATATATTAAATCTGCCCACACATCATCGACTTTCTAGGTCGTGCGATGATGCTTTGGGGTACAAGAATCAAGTATTTTAATCATGGACAACCAAGGATAACTAGATTAATACGCATTACGACGGGTATCTTTCAAGGAGACTCTTTTAGTGCACTGTGATTCTGTTTAGCGTTGAACCCATTGAGCAAAACACTAAATAGCATGTCTTGTGGGTTCCGAATACATGATAACGAGGATAGTCATCAAGTGACCCAACTTCTATACGTGGATGAATTGAAGCTATACGCTAGTTTAGACCAGAAACTGCAGCATGTGATCCATGTCACAAAGCAGTTCTCCAATGATGAATGGGGTTTGGACTAGATAAATGCAGAACAGTGTATTTAACCAAAGGAGAATTAGGGACCGCAGAGCTAGAGAATGATTTCGAAAATGACATCGGGGCAATGGCTGAGGGCGAGTCATATAAATACCTGGGTATTCTCGAACCTAAGGATATTCAGCATACGATAGTTAAGAAAAGCCTAACGACTGCCTTCACTACAAGCCTCAGATTGATTCTGAAAAGTTCTCATAAGTCAGCAAACAAAATCAGGGCAATCAACATCTATGCCATACCTGTCCTCACGTACTCCTTTGGGCTCATCAAATGGCCTAAAACCGACCTTGAAATGTTAAACAGAACCATCCGCGTATAAATGACGAAGCACCAAATGCCCCACAGTAATTCGGCGATTAAAAAGGCAGTTCTACCACGACATAGAGGGGCTAGGGGCGTTGTAGATGTCAAGAAACTGTGTAAGTCACAAATTATAAAGTAGCGAGATTATTTCAATAGCAAGAGAGATGTTGCGCTTTACAATACCATCTGCAACGGGGATTTTGACTACACGCTCTTGAATTTGTCCTCAGAGAAGGCCTTGAATTTCACGTAGCAACCATAGAGGAATTAGAAGCGCAATGGAGACAGAAAGCCATACATGGCGAGCACCCCAACACGTTTGATCAACATGAAGTGGATAGTGAGGCATCCAATAATTGGTTGAGAAAGGGCTTCCTGTATCCAGAAATGAAAGGATTCGTTATTGCGATTCAGGACAGGTTGTCAGTACCAAAAATGATCGCAAACACGTGTTACATCAAGACGCGGTTGACCGGTGCCGGATTATGTTGTGATACCAACAAATCCATCGAGCACATTATTAATGGTTATCGCGTACTGGCTCAAAGATAATATACGCACAGACATAATTATGTGGCGGGAATTATACATCGACAACTTGTCCTAAGCCTAGGATCTTAACAAAATAGATGCCTTTCTATAGATACATTCCAATTCCCGTTTTGGAAATCGAAGATTACATCTTATATTGGGATGTTACTATCCAGACGGATCAATACATCCGAGCCAATCGACCAGAGATCGTGATGGGAGAAAAAAAAGGTGGAAGAGTCTACATCATCGACATTGCTTGTCCACTTGACCGAAATTCGCAGGTAATATATACAACCAAGATCCATAGGTATAGCGAGGTAAGGCATGAAGTAAAGACAATATGGAGGAATGTGAAACATACATCTATTCATCCTGTCGTGATTTCAGATACAGGCAATGTGCACTAGGGTGGTCCAAAAATGCATTGAAAAATTTTTTATTTTTATTTTTATCGGGACACCCCCCAAATTTGTTCGAATCCATCCAAAAATAAATCCATTTTGTTTGTTTTGAAAAAAATTATATGTAGAAGTACCGAAAGCCCCATGAAGTTTAACATGTTATTCCTATAAGAAAAAAAGACGTTTTTGTAAATATTATTCAGAATCCTCAATATTATCTCAATCGAGTTTAAACTCGACGTTTCTCTTCAAAACCAGCCATAGAATATGAATAAAATATTACTTTTCGAATATCAGCCCCCATAAGTCTTTTTGATAGGGTCCTAAAGAAACCTCATAAGTGAAAAAATTGATTTTGCGATTTTTTGGCGCTTATTATGATTTTTTTGCGGTTTCTTCAATGTGAATTGTTTCTAATACATAAAATATTACTTTATATGAAAAATGAGATATTTTCATGAATTGTTTAAACAATTTATTATTGTTTTTAGCAATTTACTCATAGAATGTTAGAAAGACGCGGGTTCTTCACAAATTTTCCATTTGTTGTCCAGTTTTCAATTAGATGGAAGTGACAGCTTATCAATGTTAACAATAGTGGTTGTTTAAACAATTTATCATGATTAATAATAATATTATATTTGAATAATGCTAGAAAGATGCGGTTTATTTTAATTTCTGGTTTTTTGTCAAATTTTCATTTGGAGTGAAGTGATAATGAATTCAAGTCAACAAAATAATTGTTTAAATAATTTATTATTGTTAATAATATTCTCTTTGGTTAATTGATAGAATGCTGCGGTTTTTTTCTGAAAGTTTTACCTTTCTGTCCTTTTTTCACTCAGTGAGGTAATAATTAATTAAAGTTGACAAAAAAGTTGTTTAAAAAATATAATATTGTTTATAACTATCTTTTCTTAGATAATTGCTAGAAAATGGCAGTTTTTTCTAAAATCATTCACTTCGCTCCGCCTAATTAATTACTAACGATTAATAAATAAACATTAGAAAAAAAGTATATTTTAAATAATCTCTTTTATTTCTGTGAGTATATATTCTGATAATTTAATATTCTGAAATAAAACAGATATTTAAAATACGCTTCAAAATTTCTACACGGATCATATTTTTTTGCAAATGCGAAACCTAATCTGGCTTAGAACTGCCGTATTAACATCTAAAAACAGAAAGAACAATTTTCCTTCATCTTGGAATTATAATTCAATTTTTTTTAAATTTTAGAACACATAATAATATAGAAATTAGAAAATACATACGAGAACTTAATTAGACGAATAGTCCAAAAAATCAATAGAAATTGCAGACCCCAAAAATAATAACTGAAGAATATTAAAGAACTATATATAGATATTGCACTGAAAGTTTCATCAGTTTGAATAAAATCATAATATTGTAGAGCAAAAAAATTATAACTTATAAACAAATGTAAATTATAAGAAATAACAAACGCGACCCTAATTATAAAAAAATTTTATCTGATAAGCTAAACAATTTGAAGAAATCAGGATGCTTGATGAGTTATAAAGTACACTTTTTATTTTCTCATTTGGATTACTTTCCGGACAATCTTGGAAAATTCAGGGAAGGGATGGGTAAACGTTTTCACCCAGTATATCCTAAAATTTGGTTCCGTCATATTGGGTCCGCCATCTTGAATTTTGAAAATCTAAGATCAAACGCGAATTCAACAGTCTTAAAAACGTTAAGACACTAATTCTTGTACAAATTCAACAATTTGGTAAAGTTTCTGTCCGCCATCTTGAATTTTGAAAATGTGGTCTGAAATTCATATTTAGCAATCTCAAAAACCTTAAGACATCCTTTATCGATCAAATGACGAATATTGCTAAAAATAGCCATTTTTGCACTTTTAGGTTAGGATATCTCAAAAACCTGTCGTATAGGAAAAATTTGGATAATGGATTCGGTGTTAGGATACCAAAATCCTTCGGAGTAACATAATCTGCGCCTTTTAAGATTTCGGGATGAGAAAGTTTCAGAAGTTAATATTCTCCAAGTATCATTGCAAAATATTATTTAAATTTACTCAAAGAAAAAACCACGGACGTTTTTCGATTGTCACTTCCTAGATAACGTGTTCTCCGGCGTCCAAGTTCGCGTCTTCTAAGATTTGCGGTTCATGAGGTTTCAGAAGTAAATTTTCTTCAATTCTTATCGCAAAATATCATCTAAATTTTGTCAAGTTGAAAAAAGCAGAGCCTTTTTCTTTGTTTTCACTTCCCGGACGTCTTCTCCGGTGTCCAAGTTCGCGTCCCACACAGGTTCGCGAGACACACAGTTACCTCGCTAATCCAGGAACCTTGGTTAGTTCAACATTCCATAAGGGGATTAGGGGGGGGGGGCTTGTTTTCTTTACAGGGGCCCCATGGCGGCCTAATCGAGGGACTACATATTGGCGAAGGGAGTCAACGCTGTCCCGCTGCTAAAGCAGATCTGTGCGTGATCTGAGAGAGTGGGTTCGTCTGAGACTCTCTACTTCTTGACAACTAGCGGTACAGAGAGTTATGTCGATGTCTTCCTCTCTGACCAAGTTACGGAACGTCGGGATACTCCCCGTGTTAGGAATACCTAAATCAGTAGTGATAAGAAAATAAAAACTCTTGAGTTGATGTCCGTGCTGTCCCACAGAGTATGTGGGAATTAGCATCGCACCCCAGCAGAAGAGGAAGACCCCTTACCATGCAATATCCACCAGTGTAAATACCTTCACTGGAGGGTTGGTATCATTGTCATAAGGAAAATAAGCCGATCCCATGACTAGCTTCCCTATTCCTTTTAGATCTGTGGCTATTACCATCAGGTCTCTCGAACATAGCTTTAGCAGCGGAACAACGTTGACTCTCTTTCCCAGTATGCAGGCCCTTTGTTTGACCGCCTTGGGATCCCTGTAACAAAAACCAGCCCCCCCCCCCTAATCCCCTTATGGTATGTCGAACTAACCAAGGTTCCTGGATTATCAGAATACCTGTGTGCCTCGCAGCTAGGCCCCTCTGTAGAACCGGAGAGGCTATTTTGCTATGATGCAAGTTAATTTGGGTAATGGTTAGGCCAGGAGCAGTCACTTTAGGCCTGCTCCCGGTTTTCCTGTGTCCCGACAGGCTCCACCTATCCCTGGTCTGCAACCCTAAAGTTGACCAGTCCAAGGTGGTAAAATGGCCTGTTGTTGAGGACCGCAAGAGCCCTCGTCTGGGACGCCGGTGTACCTCAGACGGGTCTTCCAGCTTACCTGGGAACAACATCGTAGTCTTCACCATCTTTTGGAGCAACTCAACCCCACATACTTTTAGGTCTGCGCCTTCCCAGGTCCTTGTCTCGGCCACTGTATAATGTAGCCAAGCTTTAGCCACTGGGTTGGCTACGACAAATACGAAGGCCCCTCCCCTACGGAAGGGAGTCTCGAATTTTGGCCATTGATTGGTCCAAAAAAATTGTTTTGAGCTTGACAAGTGCAAACATTATTTAAAATTTTCAAAAGTTCAGAGCTTTCGAATCCTAGCTACAAATAATATATTTTCGATTCTGCCCTCGTCGAAAATAGCCTCCTTCGAATACCAAGTCGCATCCCTTAATAACTCTTTGTAAAAATATGGAAATTTTGAACATTTTGTCAAGAAATGTTAAACAGAGATTAGGGAGAACGCAAATGTCAACATTGCCAAAGCGCAGGCACCACGTATTTCTTTAGCTCATTGATTCCAACCTAAACTTTATAAAAAATTAACTAGGTGTTGATAACTGGGTGCTAGATCCAGCTTCATAGATAGCTACATGCCTTTGCCACTACTCCCGCTCTCCAGAAGAAGTAGATGTGGAAGCGGACCATATGTTCCCGGCGGAAAGGGCATAGCAGGGTAAGCATGTATGTGCTGCCCCCGCTCGGATCTGTTTAAGATTTTTACAGTAAGTTGACACTGATGTAAGACTAAATTTCCCAAAAGATTATACTTAGAAATAATTTTTATGCGAGTTATGGGGATTAGAAATTTTCAAAATTTTTTTGAATTTTTTTAATGGGGTTAAAAAATCTTTAAACACTGTAGAATAACATATCCGAGTCTCAAAACGATCGTAGGGGTAGTACATAGTTAAATATAAGAAAGATCTTGGGCGCGTCACGTACGGTCTCCGACGCGCTGTACACATTGTGCGACTCGCAAATACTTGAATAATTGGTAAAATTTTTTAAAAATCTTTCAAATTTGAAAAAGGGGGTTCATTCAGTACAGGGGCATTAATTATTCATTTTTTACAGAATCGCATAACTTCCCATTACTGTCCAACTTTCAACTTTCACGCACTGTGTTTTACTATACATGTATATTAATTCTACATGATGATGTATATTAAATTTACTACACGTATATGCATATTGCTTCCATTACATTTCTAGTAAAATCGCTATAGAAATTTCTAACAGTGTACCATATCTTACAAATAAAATAGTTGGCCCAACTAACCTTTTTTCAATGTGATTATTATGGTTAGAGAACTTCCATTAATTACCTGAGGATTATTCTTTACATTGTAGACCCTCCTCCCACCTATTGTAAGGATTACTAAGAAATTTGTGACCCCCCCCCCCTTGTTACGTAAGATTTTGTGTTTTATTCAATTACTTATATCAAAAATATATCAATTATTTTCTCTACAAACGAGATTTTAAAAGTTTTCAAAAGATTTGAAAGATTTCCAGCGATTTGTAAGGATTTCAATAGATTTCAAGGGGTTCCAAAGTATTTCAAAGGACTACAAAGTATATGTATAATTGTATATCAAAGAAATACAACATTTTACGGAATTTAACGTGAGTTCCAAAGCTTTTGATGAATTTCATGAGATTTCAAAGGATTTAAAATATTACAGGGCATTAAAAAGTTTAAGGGTTCAATTTTTAAAAGGGATTTCACAAGATTTTAAGAGACTTCAGAGAGGGATTTTGAGGGGTTTCAAGGAGTTGAAACGATTTCCGCCGATTACAAAGAATTTTAAGAGACTCTGAGATATTTTGCGATATTTCAAAAGAAGTCACGGGGTTTTAAAGAATTTTAAAAAGATTTCAAGAGGTACCGAAGTATTTTACCAAATTTTGAAAGATGTCAGGGGATTTTAATGGGATTTTACAAATTTTAGGGATTTCATATGATTTCATGGCTTAAACACGTAATAATTGTTCAAACAATTTAAAAGTAATTAGAAAATACTATGAAACTTGTCATTTATCAAATAAAAATAATTAACGTTAAAAAAGTTCTAAAAAATACCGTCCTTACCATGAATTTTACATAAAATTGCAATTTTGCATTTTTTGATGCATTTGACGGGCATAATATAAGGATTGGCCCGATTCTAGATACTTAGGACTAGAAATGTCGGTCGAAAATTCGCACAATAGTGCGAATTTCCTTTCGGTGCAAAGATGGGCCAACACATTCAAAGATCGGCCGAGATACCGAATCAATAGCTATAAATTGAATTTAGTAGCCAACCATCGGCCTAATCTAATATACGCTCCGAAGATTGAGTCAACTACGGGAAACCTTGGCTCAGAGTTGACCCAATAGTTGGTCCAAAATGGTAGCGTATGTTGGAATAATTGTCGGCACATAAAGTCGGTGGGGGGGGGGCGTTTAAACGTTATTGGGGGGAAATTATTCCTTAAACATTCCTTGAGAGGGGACTAAACTCTAATTTACAAAAAATTAATAACAATTACTTTGTCCACTGTTTGAAAAACTGAGCCTTTCCCTTTTAAAACCCCGTGTTAATTTCAAAAGCCTGGGGGGAACGGGTTAATATTGATGCGATTGAAAAAAATATATATAGAACGAGAATAGAATAAATATAAAGAGAGGGAATAAAGAGAAAACTTAAGATACGCTTTTGACCCCCGCTCCAAGTAAGGATTCGTAATACCCCCCCCCCCCTCTAAAACAAAAACTTACATAATTAATGGACGCTTCCTCACGAAAGACAGGTATCGGGAAAAATATTGAATGATACTTTCAAGAGTTGCAATATTATTATTCATGGTATCGTTAAAAAGATAAAAGGTTATCCAATCCAAAAATTATTAAACAAGCTGAAACATACGAAAGTTGTTTATTTAAAAATATTTAGCTTTGACCGCTGTTTTTTGCTTATCGTCTCTTATAAATTTATGAAAAATGATGAGTTTTTAATAAGTGATAGTTTATTTTCTCAGAAAAGACCTTCCCGCGTGAGGATGGTCACCATGGGACAAAACACAAGTACCATGGCTCAAGTCTTGAATAAGTTTTTTCCCAAAGTTCGTCATAGCTCGCCCGTAGTATGGTCGCTGATCAATGTCACTAGCAATCACTCCAAACGAAGAGTTTCACAGAGTCATCATACTCATCATGTGTCATAGATGTCACAAAAGTACGCAAGCTTGCATTCAAGGAAAATGTATGCTTTCTTCATTAAATATTTTGTAAGTGACTTACAAAATAGCAAGAATTATATATTTAGAAAACTCTTATATTCACCACGCCTAAGTTTTTTTTCAGCGTGTACAATACTTTTTTCAAGTCTGAACATAAACATGTATTTTGTCCGAACTTTTTTTCTTATCATATAATATTAATTTTTGGAAATTAATGATTTCATGGATGAAATAATTGAAAAGTTATTTAAAAACCCGCGTGAAAATGGTCACCACTGGACAAAAGACAAGTACCATGCCTCAAGTCTTGAACAAGTTTTTGCCCAGAGTTTGTCATAGTTCGCCCATAGTATGGCTGACGTATGGCTTGTGTCCAAATGCCATGATGGAACCATGGGAAATTACGAAATGCCTTGAGAAATGTTTGAAGTCAATTTTGTGACGAATTGAGTCAATTATTTGGCTAGAATAGTCGCTCCCACTTCAGGCCAACGATTTTACTCTAGGTGAAAATTTTCATCAGCCCAAATATCAGGCCGACTTTGTCAAACGTCGGTCGAGATACCGAAATGATAACTATGGACCGACTTTATGTGCCGACAATTATTCCAACATACGCTACCACTTTTGGACCGACTATTGGGCCAACTCTAAGCCAAGGTTTCCCGTAGTTGACTCAATCTTGGGAGCGTATTTTAGGCCGATGGTTGGCTACTAAATTCAATTTATAGCTATCGATTCGGTATCTCGGTCGATCTTTGAATATGTTGGCCCATCTTTGGGCCGATAGGAAATTCGCACCAGTGTGCGAATTTTCGACCGACATTTCTAGTCCTTAGTATCTAGAATCGGGCCATTTGAAGTGAAATTTATTACGGCGCGCTACGGCATTTTTGCACAAGGAAGGAATCCATAAGAATCGTCAAGCAGCGCTCGAGCGTCACGTTACGCGTCACGCTCCAGCAAGGTAGCGGGCTGAGCGCGCCTATTCATGTTATTATTATTATTATTATTATTATTATATCATTAAGCCGTTTCCCTTTCGGGGTAGGCGTGAATTGCTCGGTGGTTAAAATGTCTACTCTAACCATTTTTGCAGATACTGACTCCCAGTTCTTCGAAATAATTTCAAAATAAATTAAAAACTCTTCGCGTACGTTTCGGTTCTACTTCTCCAAATAGGATTAAAATCTCCATTTCCTTATAGTGACATTTTCGAATAATTATTTTTTTCTGTTTGAATAGAAGTATGTCAAAGCTCTGTGTACGTCTACAGATCAAACATTTTATAATTTTTAAAAATGTTCAAATTAAGAATTTTAAGCTCTTGAGCGACACCACTCTCCTGATAAAAAAAATCACCAATACTTTAAGGAATTGATTTTGATAATTTAAAAAATTTCAATCGATTTTGAAAGATTTCAAATTGATAAACTGGGTGTTTTTTTTAATCTTGAGACATCGAAATATCTAAAAAAAATAAGCATCTTATGAAAAAATATCCGAAATAAAAACATTTTATTTTCGAGGGGGAAAAGCGATTTTGAAAAAATTTACCTCACCCCACCCCTGGGAGGTAGGGGGGTGTGTAAGTTTGTAATTTCAAATGGGAAGCCCAATCTTTTATCACGGATTCAGATTCTCCTTTATGAAATACGTAAGTTTCATTCGAAATTTTTTTTTCGATTCGTGAAAAAAAAACATCACCCCCCACCTCTTGGGGGGGGGGCAATTTTTTCAAAGTCGCTTTTCCCCCTCGAAAATGAAAAGTTTTTATTACGGATATTTTTTTGATCGGATGCGTATTTTTTGACGTATTTCGATGTCTCAAGTTAAAAAAAAAACACCCATATATTGAAGAAAATATTTGAAAGAATTTAAGAAGATTCGCAGAAATTTGATATCTATTTTCATAATTTGAAGAAATTTTAAAGGGCTGGGCATATTTTAGGGCATTTGAAAGCGATGTCAATAATTTCAGTGAATGTCAAAAAATGTTAAGGGGTTTGAAAGATTTTAGGATATTTCAACAGATGTCAAGGAATTTTCGACTGATTTTAGTAATTTAATTGATTCAAAAGGATTTGAAATATTTCAGAGTATCTTAAAAGATCACAAGGTATTTTCGGAAGCTTTACAAAGTTTCGAGTCATTTTAAAATATGTAAAATAGATCTTTAGGAAATTTTAGAAGATTGCAAGGAATTTTCAAGAGTTCTAAAAAGTTCAAAGTGATTTTAAAGAACTGGGAATATTTTTGGGAATTTTGTAGGTATTTTTTTCAACAATTTCAAGAGATTTTAAAGGATTATGAGAGTTTTAGATAATTTCAAAGAAATGCAAGGAATTTTCAAAAGATTCAAATAATTTAAAAGAATTTATCCAAATTTTAGAGAATTCGAAAACTTGTAGAGTATTTCAAAATATTCCAAGGAATTTTCAGTTGATTTCAGTAATTTAATTGATTTCAAAAAATTCAAAATATTTTAAAGTACTTAAAAAATTTTCACGGCATTTTCGAAAGTTTTACATTTTAAGAAATTAAAACAAACGTCAAGGGCTTAAAAACTTTTAGAGTATGTTAAAAGATTCTAAGGAATTTTCAATTTATTTCTGTAATTTAACTGATATCAGATGATTTAAAATGATTCTGAGTCATTTATTAAAGCTTTGAAAAGTTTCAAGTGATTTTAAAGAATTCAAAGAACTTGAAAGATTTTACGGCAAAGAATCTAAGGCTTTTTCAAGATATTTGAATAATTTCAATGAATTTCAAAAGATTTTAAAGGATTAGAATTGTTTTTGGGTATCTTAACAGATTCTGAGGAATTTTCAATTGATTTCAGGAATTTAATTGGATTTCAGAGGATTTAAAAAATATGGAGTGATTTTACAAGATTTCCACTGAATATATATTTTAGGAAAATATTTGAGAGAATTTCAGAAGATTTTAAGGAATTTTTTTATTTCAATAATTTGAAGACATTTTAAAGGATTGGGCATATTGTAGTGCATTTTAAGAGAATACAAGACATTTCCAAGAGATGTAAATAATTTCAAGGAATTTAAAAAAAATAGTAATGAGCTCAAGATATTCCAGGGAATTTTGAAGTATTTCAAGGAATTTTGTATTTATTTCCATAAATTAAAGAAATTTTTAAAGATTAGGAGTATCTTGTGGAATTTCAAAAAAATTAGAGGATTTGAAAACTTTTAGAGTTTTCTTTAAGATTCCAAGGATTTTTCATTTTGTTTCAGTAATTTAATTGATTTTAGAGGATTTTAAATATTCTAGAGTAGTTTTAAAGATTTCAAGGCATTTTCGAAAGCTTTGAAACGTTTTAAGTGATTTTTAAAGTTTTAAAAGGTCTTGAAATATTTAGTGACTCCAATGAATTTTTTTTATTTTAATAATTTGAAGGAATTTCAAAAGATTTGAAATATTTAAGGCTGTTATTAACATTTTTATTTGATTTTAAAGAGATTAAAAGAATTTAAAGAACCCAAGGAATTTTCAATTGATTTCAGAGGATTTTAAATATTTAGGAGTATTAACAAAAAAAAATCGAGGCATTTAAAAAAAAATTTCAAGTTTCAATGAATTTAAAAAAAGTTTGAAGGATTTGAAAACTTTTAAAGTATGCTAAAAGATTTCAAGGAGTTTTCAATTGATTTCAGTAATTTAATTAATTTCAGAGGATTTGAAATATCTTTGAGTATTTTAGAAGATTCCAAGGCATTTTCGAAAGCTTTAAAAAGTTTTAACTTTTAAGTAATTTTAAAATATTTCATATAAAGATGTAAGGAATTTGAAAAGACTCCAAGGCATTTCCACGAGATTTCAATAACTTAAAGGAATTTCCAAAAATTGTAAAAGATTTGAGACCTTTTAGAGTATTTTAAAAGATGTCAGGACAATTTCGAAAGCTTTAGAAAGTTTCAAGTGATTTTTAAAGAATGGAAAGATTTTTTTTTATTTCAATAATTTGAAAGAATTTCAAAGGATTGGAAATATTTTAGTGTTATTGAAAATTACAAGGGGTTTTGAAGAGCCTAAATAAATTCAAGGAATTCCAAAATATTTTGAAAGATTTCAAATACCTTCCCAAGTGCGAAGTTAGATACGGCCCATGACTGGCCCAGTATCGACAAAAATATTGCCGAAGATCGGCTGCCAATATCGTGCTATTGCTGGAATGATAACTATGGTATGCACTTGGCGGCCAATTCTGGCCCAGACTCTGGCCGCCATCACTGATGCGTTCTCTTCTTCTTTACTTTTCTTTCATAAAATAAATGATCTGATTTGGTGCTTTTCCCCGCGTGTAGGCTTTTTTCTAAGATATAACAAACGTCACTGTAAATTACAGCCATGTCCAATTTCTCTCAGATTGTGTAATAATGTCCGAACGGGTAACGCCCGTTTCCTGTTTCTGTACAGGAACCCGCGCCTGAATTTATTTCAAACGGAACCTGTCTATACTCGATCATTCAAAGGTTCCTTTGTCGCCGCAGCTTCCATTTCAGGATCGTGCACAGTTTTCGCTAAATTCCTGCACAGGAACCGTCAAGATTACCTGTACAGGTTCGTGTGCAGGATCGTGTCCAGCAAGATGTCCAGGATCCTCCGAGGTTCCTGTGTTGAAATTTGCAGCTATCTTTCTATCTATTACGAATTTCAATCTTTCAATCTCTTCCTCTATCTTTTGTAACCGAGAACCCTTGTCTTCTTCTTCACTTCATTCTATTTCTTTAATATACATTTGAATCTTTGTCTATCTCTTTCTATCTTCCGCGACTGAGTACACTCATCAGTTTTTATCCCTCATAATTCGGGAATCCATCGAAAAGTTAGGGAATTTAAAAAAAAAATTAATTTGACGTTGACCACATAACAGAAAGAAAACGTGATGTCCATGCGTTTATACGTACAAATTTAAATTTTATTTCCATATCTTAGTTGACAACTGTGTCGAACTTGGCAAAACGAAAAAAGGGGTGGGGATGAGGGGCACCAACCATCGCCCCCTCTTGTGAGATCTAATCCCCGAAGAATGATCGGACTAATAGTTGTGTGTTATCTGTTTGGGCATTATTACACAATCTGAGAGAAATTCGACATGACTGAAATTTAAAGTGACGTTTATTATGTGTGGAAAAAAAAACCCGCAAGCCGGAAGAAAACAACAAGATCTGTGAATTTATTTTAGGAAGGATGAGAGAAGAGGGGAAAGGGGGTAGAGGGGTCTAAAGACTAGGTCTAGGTCCAAAGATCGATTTGACGTGTTGGGTACTTTTACCGTTAGCCACCTAGCGGCAAAAACCTTCAGGTTGACATGGATAGATAAAGGACAGGATAGAATATAGAAGAGATGATTGAAAAAGATAAACGTAAATTTAGATTGAAAGAAAGATAGGAAAATATTGACATGGATAGATAAAGGATAGAATGAGATAGAGAAGAGGGAATTGAAAGAGATAGACTGGAATTTAGATTAACAGAGATAGAAGAAGATGGAAATTAATAGATAAAGGGTAGAATGAGATAGAAAAGAGGGGATTGAAAAAGATAGACGGGAATGCCCAGAAAACAATATGCGCGCACGGTGCTGGCACGAGTGCGAATAAATCGTCACGCAGATCACTCAACAGATGTGTCCGCATATGCGTCGCACGTGTGTCGATGAAGTGCATTCCCTCTAGGACTAGCGTAAAATATTGAAAATCATCATGAATTTTACATTCGTAAGAAATTTTCGAAATAAGTAAGAACATAAATTTTATTAAAATACAAATACAATGTTGTTTTAATCCTATAATAAAGAAAACGTGTACAAATTTGGAGCAAAAATCGAGAAGGAAAGTAGTTCTGTAACAATTGTTAGTTTTTCGGATTTTATTATACTCACTGTAATTGTTTTAATACTGATTTATGGAGACTGCAATTTTCAATTCTTGAAGATTCCAGAAAAGTTTCCTCTGCCAGATTTTTGTCTTTGTGACCTTCCGAACTTTTTCCATATTTATCAGTAGACGTCAAGATTTTTTAACCTAACTTTTAAGTTTCTGCTATTTAAAAGAAAAAATATATATATATATTTCTTTACCTACCACCCAGATAACATTCTGTTAGCACACTGATGGCGTATGCGCACGCAGATCTGCGGATCGACGCGCAGATTGCGTTCTCACCTGATGAGAAATATGAATCATCAATTGCCTGGCATATGTCTAGCAGAATCTGACGCATAATCTGTTACGCATATCGCTTGCAGGTCAGAGGCATACCTGCGACAAATATAAAATATTGAAATATATGCAGCTTATATAAATGTAAAATAAAAAGCAAGTAATATATTTCATAAAAATTTTATTTAAATACATAAAAAGTATTTTTGAATACAATTTAAGGCATTATAAGTGCCTTAGGGGTCCACATAAATATTCCGAGGTTTTCATAAATAAACACTTGAATACGCAATTATAAATAAATAATGAATACTGTTTTAAGTTCAGGGAACTGAGGGAAACTTTTGCTACATTTCGCTACTTTGTCAGGTTGCAATAAAAAAATTTTAATCCAATCAATTTCATTCAATTCCTGTTACTAATTTAGTCCGAAACTTGAGATAAAGGAACTAAATTTTGTGAAAGGTAATTTGGTTCAACCGCAATAACGAAATGAAAGAGAGGTTTCTCTCGATTCCCTGATTCTTATTTAAATGCCAACTGGCAACGAGGTTTACATAAATAAACTCTTAATTACGGATCGAATACTGTTTTAAGTTCAGGGAACCGAGGGAAACTTTTGCTATATTTCGTTACTGCGACAGATTGCAATACACAATTTTAAATCCAATCAATTTCATTCAATTCCAGTTATTAATTTAGTCCAAAACTTGAGATAGAAGAAATAAATTTTGTGAAAAGTAATTTGGTTCAACCGCAGTAACGAAATGAAATAGGTGTTTCTCTTGATTCCCTGATTCTTATTTAAATTCCAACTGGCAATGAGTTCAGATTTTCACGCCATGGCGACCTGTATGTGACAAAGGAAAATAGTTACCTTGATGTTTAATCCGTTTCTCGTGCATAGATCTAAAATCCGGCACTGATGCAAATAAGATTTTTGCCGTCGAAAGAGCGGCGGTTCCCGGAGTTTTATTTGCACACACTATTGCACAACCAGCAGAAAACCACACAGCACAAAATGATGCGAAAATATACAAATAAATGAAAACAACGCGACTTGCGAGCTCCGTGAAATTCGCACACTGGACATTTTCCGGCATGCGCGCGCATTCCTCGAGAAATGGTTCCCGCGAATTTTAAAAAACTATAATTTTCAAAGAAATCCTTATTTGAGTAGACCAATGAATTGTTTGTAATATTGATGTTGATTTGACGAACTTCATTAATCTATTTTTATAATATTCAATACATTCAGGATGGCCTGGATGATACTTGGGGTAAATTTATTTCATAGGGGTAGCCACTTACCCCTGCAATATGGATCACATCCGAGCGGGGGCACCCAGACCATACTTATCCTGCTACGGCCTTTAATTCAAAAGCCTCAGTAGTCACACAAATGTAAACGTCCGATTGAGTCTTAATAAACAAGGTTCAATTTAAAAATCACTTCAAATTAATAGACTCATAAATAAACGCCTTCATTCAATTTCAAAATCTTATTCAAGTATGGCTTCAGTATAAAATATTCCATTCTTAACCCATTCAATTTGGAATTTTTACATTAAAAAAAAAAACAGAACAATTTTCAATATTAAACAATTCAAAACTGAATCGTCACAATTTCAGAGTGATAAATTTAAACTTTGAATGTTACAATTATAATTTTACTATTTTTTACATTTGTAATTTTGGAAGAATTAAAATGTTTTTTTATTTCGAAAAATTACACAACTTTAAGACAATTTTTTAAAATATTTCAAAACATTTCAAAAGATTTACAAAATTTTAAAGAAAATCTGGAAGCTTTTTAGGGCATTTTTTGAGTGCAGGATTTTACAAAAATTTTAGGAAAAATGGGAATCATTTTAAAAGATATTTAAAAGTTCCGAAAAAATTTTCAAAAATTATTTTAAAAGATCTCAAATAATTTAAAAGAAAATTGATATTTTCGATGATTTCGACATTAAATTTTGACCCCTTATTTTGAAAAATTACATAATTTTAAGACAAGGTATAAAAGTATGGAAAGACAAAAAAATTCCGAAAGGGAAGAGTGGATGACCAAAAAATCCCGAAAAATGTAATCTCCGACACTAATAAATTGTCGAATTGGAAAATTTCCGAATAATAAAATTCCCGAAATTAAAAAATTGTCGATGTATAAATATCCCGAACTGAAAAATTGGAAATTCCCAAATAATTAAATTGCCGAACAGTTTATAATATTACCGAATTGGAAAATTTCAGACAGAAAATATCCAAAGTAAAAAATTCCCGAATTATGGAATTCCCAAATTTAAAAAAAAATTGTTTTTTAATAAATATTATTTATTTATTAAAAATAAAATAATCAATTTTTTTTATTAAAGAATTTGTTTAATATTAAATTTTTCTAAAAATTATTGTTTAAATTTGAAAGAACAATAATTCTATAAAAATTGTATAAGAAAATAAATTTAAAAACACGTGCAATTCAGAAGAAAAAAAATTTCTCCCTAATTTTTTTCGAATCTACTAACACTTTTCAAACAAACTTCGCAGGATTCAATTCAGTACCGATTTATATCGAAATTTATTTATTTTTTTAAATTCAAAATTCGATTTTTGAGAACTTTTTTTGTATTTAAAAAAAATACTATGCACATTTTCAAACAAATTTTTTCATCCAGAAATATATATTTTTTTTAATTATTGTTATTTAAAATTCAAACAATAATTTTTTTAAAATTTTCAACATTGAAAAAAAATTATTTGATAAAAGTTTTTTATGGTATTTGTCATGAATCAATAATATTTAATGAACAACAATTTTTTTAATTGTTTAAATTCAGGAATTTTCTAGTTCGGATATTTTATAATTCGGGCATTTTAAATTCCGGTAATATTATATACTGTTGGAAATTTTATTATTCGTGAATTCAATTCGGGAGTTTCATATTTCGGCATTTTTATAAATTCGGGAATTTTGTTATTTGGTAATTTTGCAATTCGCGAATTCTACAGCGTCGTGAATTTTATTGTTCGGGATTTTTCAGTTGCCTCTTTCGAAAAATTAAATTCCCGTCACTGTATTACCAAATTTGAAAATTCCCGACAGGAAATTTTCGAATTATAAAATATCTCAATTAGAAAATTCCCGATTTTGAACAATGAAAAAAAATTTTTGTTAACGAATATTTAAAAAAATAAATAATCAAATATTTATGTTAAAGAAAACACTTTTATAACGTTTAAAGTTTGAAAAAATTAAGGTTTGAATTTAAAATACCAATAATTGAACAAATATATTTCTGGATAAAATTTTTTTTGAAAATGTGCATTGTATTTTTTTTTAATGATGAAAAATGTTCTCAAAAATAAAATTATTAATTTAAAAAAAATAAATAAAAAGAAACTTCGGGATAAATCAGTGCTGAATTGAATTCTGCAAAGCTTGTTTTGTTCCAAGCGCACGTGTTTTTAAATTTATTTTTTTTATAACATTTCTATACAATTATTGTTATTTCAAATTAAAACAATAATTTTTAAAAATACGCATTAAAAAAATGTTCTATGTTAAAAATATTTGTTCATTGTATTTTTAATAAATAAATAGTATTTATTAAAAAAACATTTTCTTAATTGCTTAAATTCAAGAATTTTTTAGTTTGTATGTTTTATAAATCGACAATATTTTGTCTGGAATTTTATTATTCGAGAATTTCCAAAATGTATATAAACTGTCCAGAATTTTATTATCAGGGAATTTTCACATTCGAAATAGGGTCATCCACTAATTTCTTTTTTTGCATATTAAAGTATATGCTCTAAAATCACTAATAATACAAGCATAGTGCAAAAAAAATTTTTTTCGAATTTTTATTTGAAATAGAAAAATTTGTACATATTTAAAATTCCTATTTCTCTCGCGCCCATTCCGCCATCTTCATGTAACGTAGCACGACGCCAAATGCTTGTAAATTAGCCGGGAGATTCACGTTTTTTAATAAAAACGAAAGAAAACAGCGCTACCATTAGTATTTTGTGCCTAAATGTAAGAACACCTATGTAAAAATTCCTGGAAAATTATTTATATCTGTACTCAAAGAATAGGAACGAAAAAAATAGTACAAGTTCGGCGTGACATGTGCTGAACCACATCTTTAACGTCAACAGTATATTGGTTCGAAGTTCATTTCAACGATATTTAAACACTTTTATATTGAATAGAAAAATATAAAATATGTTTTTTTATATAGCATAAGACTCGTAATTGACTTGTGTTCAACGGTGTTATATGGGGTGCCGGGATGTATGTGAGCTATAACCTCGCAAAATCAAATCGTTTATTTACGCAACAAATATTATAAAATAGAGTATTTATAAAAGTAATTATAATTATATTATTATATCATTAAGCCGTTTCCCTTTCGGAGTAGGCGTGAATTGCTCGGTGGTAAAGTAGTGATGTGTGGATGTCGTATCATCCTGCTCTGATAAATAGGCAGTAAAATTCGGACAATTCGTTCATTGTCAACGATACGAATAATGAACTGAATTCAATCAACGAGCAACGATCGAGTGGGCAGTTTGTAGTAGAAAATGTTTATATGCAAGAATATTTTACAAATGCAAATGAACACATATTGCATTCATATGCAAAAATATTTTACAAATGCTATACTACTTCAATAGACTTGAAGTATATACTTCCTAAGACAATCCCATATGAGATTCTCTTATTTCTCATACATATTTTATGTTTCGGAAAGTCAATGATTGAACATATTGCGTTAATATATACTTTGAATATACTCTAGCTATACTATTTCAATATACTTGAAGTATATACTTCATGAGAAAATCCCATATGAGATTGTCTTATTTGTCATACATATTTTATGTTTCGGAAAGTCAATGATTGAACACATATTGCGTTTATATATGCTTTAAATATACTCTAGCTATACTATTTCAATATACTTGGAGTATATACTTCATAAGACAATCCCATATTAGATTGTCTCATTTGTCATACATATTTTATGTTTCGGAAAGTCAATATATATTGCGTTTATATATACTTTAAATATACTTCAGCTATACTTTTTCAATATACTTGAAGTATATACTTCATAAAACAATCCCATATGAGATTCTCTTATTTGTCATACATATTTTATGTTTCGGAAAGTAAATTGATAGTCAGAGTCAATGATCCATACACTGTTAAAAATGTTTGGTATTCTATAACACTTCTACAATACAAGGGTAAGGTAAAATACCAAACAAGATATTGGAATGGCGAAACTGCAATTGATGTATTGTAAGTGTTGTAATTGGCGGAGTCACCGTAGCGCGAACTCTATGAAATATTGTAAAATTCCAATACATCATGTATTGTAGCGTTACCTCACGTTTCGGAAATAAGCTTCCAGTACATTTATTGGAAGTTTCCAACAGAAATTTTTTACAGTGTAGTTATGATTTTTACCGGTACACTCAGAGAAAAGTGTTTCCAAAGGATGCTTTCTTAACACAAATGGAATTTCTTTTTGAAGAGGTTCGGATGATTTTAATGTGTTTTAAAAATAATCTTTTTCAGCATACATTATCCTTTTGTGACAAACTCCACCTAAACCTGCAGCGAAATAATTCTGTTTGTGTAAAAAAGATTTTAACTTGGTTCAAAACCAAACAGGCAAGAGGGCAATGCTTTTGTTTCAAGACAACCTTTTTTCTGAGTGTAATTATTATAAATGTGTGGTTGTTTAGATTATATATATATATTATATATATATGGCAGTTCAAAAACTATGTCACATTGCCGAAGAGGGGGGGGGGTAAGAGGAGTTGTGGCAATTTGTGACTAAGGGGAAAAGTTAATCTTCCACCAAATAATAACATTTCCAAATAAGCAGTTTAATTTTGAATCAAGTAGTTGAATTTTCTACCAAAATGATTGCAGTTTCCATAAAAAAATTATTTTTAACCAAATAATAACATTTTCTACTAAAACGGTTGCAGTTTCAACAAAAAGGTCAATTTGCAACAAAATTATTGTATTTTCAACAAAATGTTGAAATCCTCAACGACAACGCATTAACTTTCAATTAAAAAGATTAATTTTCTACCACGAAAAAAGATAAATTTTAAAGAAAATGTATGAATTTTTAAGCATGTAGGATGAATTTTTCAACCAAATAGTCACATTTTCAACAAATAATTATTTTTTAGTCAAACAGAAAAAGTTCGTCCAAATTGTTGAAGTTCAAAGAAATGACGAATTTTTGATAAAAAAGTTGAATTTTCCACTTTTAAATTGTTTTAATAGTGTTAGCTAGTTAGTTTGATAGTGAAGACAGTTAAAAAAAGCCATCAAGTACGACGGCCTCCATCCGAGTATAACCCAGACAAGCTCTGCTTAACTTCGGTGATCGAAATAAAAGCCGTAAACAACTCCAACTGTCCAAGAGGACATTTTAAAACATTTTCAAGACGAATTTGTGGTATCTATTATTTTCACAAATCGCTCTTAGTTAACATTGTTAACTCAAAACTTAATTTTCAAAATAGTTAAATTTAAAAAAAATTTCTAATAGAATAGTTTATGTTTTACCCAAGTAATTAAGTTTTCAATTTCAAATATCAATTTTTAACCAAATAGTTGAAGTTTTAACCCACAGAAAATTTTCAAACGATTTCAATTATTCAAAGGTATTTTGAAGGATTTCAAAGGTTTAATGTTTTTTGTTAATATTCCGAGGAATTTTGAAGAGATTCAAAAGATTTCAACGAATATCAAAAGATTTCAAAAAATTTGAAATTATTAAGGTTGTATTAAAACTCCAAGATTTTTCAATCAATTTCAATAATTTGAAGGTATTTTAGAAGATTTCATAGATTTCATCGGATATCAAAAGGTTTCAAAGAATTGAAAATATTTTTGGGTATTTTAATACTCCAAGATTTTGCATATTTTACTTTATGATTCGGGTTAAATAATATTAAGGTGATGTTGAAAATCGGAAGTTTTCAACTGCGCATGTACCAAAAAGCGCGGTATTATTTGAAATTATATAATATACACTTGCAATATTACGTTAATACTAAATTGTTTGAAGAAGTTACGTATTTCTATTATTTAATTTCATTTGGCTTGAAAAATAATTTTAAAAAACGTTTGCTAATATTTATCTGTATGATTATTCATAGTTTCATTAGAGCCTAAGTTTTAAAGGATGCCAACTTTTCGTTGAGCCGCAACATTACTGAACCCCCAATTTTTTTCTGTGTAGCTGAAATGAATCTTTTCAATTTAAAATTGTTCAAAATGCAAACGTTCACACCTCCTTAAACACAGAATAATTTTATTCTTAAAATCAATTTAACACAGTGTTCGACCACGGATAATTACCGAAAACGCGTTGATCAATCGATTTCAAGTTCAAATTTCATGTCGTCTTTTCTAATGAATATTAATTTGACCAAAAATGGTTTCTCATAACTAGATGTTCACCAATATAAACATTGGCAACTCTCCTCATCCCATCTAACATATGATGATGCATTTTCACAAACCTACAAAACTATAATGTTAGAAATGTTTGCAATTTTAGTATACACGGGCATATTAAATTTCCTATATGTTTACTAAATTCATTACACTTTGGAGAGGGAGAGGGAGAGGGGGTGATATGAAAGCACGATACGATAGGATAGGAGAGGATAGGACGTGATAGGGCAGAATAGAAAAAAGTAGTGGAAAAGGTAAAGGGGCGGGGGAGTCTTGAGAGCCATCTACAACAATCACTCAATTTTGTGAGTGAAATAGAAAAAATAAGAGTGAAAGATTTTAAATACTATATTAAATGTGCTACGAAATCCTGTTTTGTAGGGGCATGTCGCCCACTTTGACTAATTTTTCTAATATAATTGAAGGGAAGATTTATGCAGAAAATAATGATGCATGCAGAAACATGCTAAGTGGTTCAGCTGGCAGAATGGAATGAGTTTAAGCGAGCGAGCGCAATTCGCCGTGAGAAATGAAAATCGTCGACGTAGAGCAACCATCTCCGTCTTTTGCACATTACCCGGGTATTCGCTTTATCATTTATGAAATATAGCCACCGGCGGATGAGAGGTACAAGTAGAGAAAATGAGAATGAGACTGAGAGAAGAGGGAATGAAATGGGATGGAGGCACAATTACACTTTTCAGAGGGAAAGTGGAATAGAGATATGAGAGCGTCAATTAATTAAGTTTTTTCTGGGGGGGGGGCTAGAAAATTTTAAAAATTCTTAATCAGGAATCGTCCACATATTACGTGACGTTATTTTCAGTTATTTTGGACTCACCCCTCCCTCTTGTGGCAATATTTGACATTTTGGGAAACCCCCCTTCCTCTCCTCCTCAAAATAAAAATAAGAATTAAAAATTAAACTGAAGCTGACCGTCTATCGAGCAATGAAAAATGAGTAGAATTTTCAAACAAAAATGGATTAGTTACTTTTTTAGGTAAAAGAATCAATTTTCAAAAGCATAATTTTTAGAAAAAATGGAATAGTTCAATTCAATTTTTAACCAAGGAAATATTTGTACAACTAATATGATAAATCTTCGAAAAAAAAGAATCTTTAACCTACTAGTGGAATTCTCAACCAAAAATATGAATTTTCAACTAGAAGCATTAATTTTCTGCCAAGAAGTATAATTTTCACACACAAAATTAACAAATTTTTAACAAAATAGTTACATTTTCAAATAAAGAAATTAATCTTCTACTAAAATGATGAATCTTCTATAAAGAAGGTACATTTTTGACATTGTAGTTGAATTTGCAGCAAGAAAGATGAAATCTCAACCAAAACAGAACGAATTTTCAAGAAAGTAGTTCGATTTTCAAAAGAAAAGAATTATTAACCAAGAAGATTAATTTTCTAAGAAAAAAGGCAAATATTCAACAAAAATCATTAATTTTCAACTGAAAATGTAATGGTTCCATTTTTACTTAACAAACCTAATTTTCAACCACAACAAAAAAAAACAATTTTCAACAGAATAGTTAAATTATTAACCAAAAGAGAAGAGTTTTCAAATAAAATAAAGAATCTTCAAAAGAGAAAATGAATGTTTGACATAAAAGTATATGTTTCAACAAAATACCTCAATTTTCTCCAAAATAGTTAAATTTTCAATCAAATAGATAATTTTTTAACTGAAATGATCATTTTTAAACCTAAGAAGTGCATTTTCAACATTTTAGTTAAATTTTCAATTGAAAAAATGAATTTTCTGCAAAATAGTTGAATTTTCTTCCATAATGATTAATTTTCTACTAGAATGATGAATCTTCAATAAAAAAAAGAGTTTTCAACAAAGAATTAGTATTCATAACGAAAAACATGAATTTCTACAAAAATAAGACACCAAAGAATTTTTACGAAAAAAATTAAATTTTCTACCAAAGAAATGAATTTTCAAATAAAATGATAAATCTTCAACCGAAAAGGTACTATTTTATCAGTAGTTGAATTTTCAGCAAGAAAGATGAATTTTCAAGCAAGAAGATTAATTTTCTAAACAAAATATCGAATTTTCAACAACAGACATGAATTTTCCTGTAGTACTTTAAAATGTATTTTTATAAATCCAAAAAATGTCATTGAATTAAAAGTCTTTGGTTCAAAGTTCCATCCAACTATTCTTAGCTGGAAATATTTTTTTCATTAAAAAGTCTACCACTATGTTTTTGGTAAGGAATTATTCTCGTTTGGTAGAAAATTCAACTATTTAGTTAAACATTCAACTTTTTTCTGAAAATCCGTTTCATTTTTGGTTGGAAATTAATTTTTTAATTAAATATTTATTTATTTCACTTTTTATCATGAATTTATCTTTTATAGTTGAAAATTTATCTCGCTGGTTAAAAATTGATCCTTTTTGATTTAAAATGCAACTACTTGGCTTAAAATGATCTGTTTTAGTTGAAGGTTCAACTATTTTTTGGAAAATTCGTCTTTTTTGGTTGAATTTAACTGTTCAGGAAGTTAAACTGCTTTGTCAAATATTCATTAGATTGGTTTCCATTTTTTGTTAAACTCATGTATTTTGTTCAAAATTTCTCTTCTTCAGAAGAAAAATAATTTTCTTAGTGGAAAATTTATCTTTTTGGCTAAAAATTCAAGTATTTGGTTAAATGAATGAATTTAACAAATTCAACGATGAAAGAGAAATTGCTGATAAAATAGACAAATTTTCAACAAAATATCCAAGTTTTCAAGCTGAAGAGTCGAAATTTCTAGAAGACAGTAGACTTTTCAACCAGAAAAGAAGAATTTTCGAAAAGAAAGGTCATTTTCAATCAAAAAAGATGAATTTTCAACTAAAAGCAATACATTTTCAACTCAAAATGCAATCATGAAATTTTTATTTTTAAAAACTCTTGTTTAAAAAGAAAATCTAATTTTCAATCTGTTCAATTCAACTAAAAAAGATACACTTTTAACAAAATAGTTGAATCCTCAACCGAAATGATTAATTTTTAACAAATAAGATTAATTATCAACCCAAACAGGCAAATCTTCAACAAAATAAATGAATTTTCTACCAAATAGTTTAATTTTTCAACAAAAACTATGAATTTTCAACAAGAAAAGATAATTTTCAACCAAATATTTTAATTTACAACCAAATAGTTTAATTTTAAACCAAGGAGATGTATTTTTATCTAAAATAATGACTATCATTCAAAAAAATGAATTTTCAAGAAAAGATTTCAATATTCAACGAAAGCGATGAATTTTCAACCTAAAAGTTTATTTTTTAACCTAGAAAATTAATTTTTACAAAAAAAGATTAATTATAAGGTATAAAAATCAACTATTTCGTATAAAATTAAACAGTCTGATAGAAAAATAGTTTTTTTTTTAATTAAAAAATTAATTCTCCTTAATAAAAATTACACTACATCATGTTTAGTTAAAAATTTGTCTTTTTACTTAAAAAATTCAACTATTTGGTTCAAAATTTTTAGAAACGAAAAAAATACAGAATAAAAATTAACCAAATAAAATTTGGACTAACATCACATCCATTGTTGAAAATATTTAGTTGAAAATTGAACTATCTGATTAAAAATGTATGTATTTTGTTAAAAAATTATATTTATATGTAACAAATCAAATTTTTGGTTAAAAATGCAATGTATGGTTAAAAATGAATGTATTTTAGTTAAGGCGTCAAGTATTTTTTTTTGAAAATTGGCCTTTTTTATTATATCCAACTTTTTTATTTAACATTAAAATCTGTTGTGGTTTAAATATCAACTATTACATTTTTTATTGAAAATTTATTTGTTTTAGTAGAAAATTCAACTATTTGGTTGAAAATTCATGTATTTTGTCGAGAATTCGGGTTTTTAGTACAAAATTAATCCTCTTGATTTAAAATTTAACTAAACGTATTTTGTTAACAATTAGTATTTTTTGATAAAAAATTAACTTTTTTGTTTGAAACTGTAACTAC
>JAABKJ010075445.1:39593546-39854915 GCA_011634705.1 Andricus grossulariae
CATATATGTATTATGTTAACAGTTATTTTTTCTTGGTAGAAAATTAATTATTTGTTTGAATATGTAACTGTACGGTTGAAAATTAATCTGTTTTAGTCAAGGATTCAAATATTTTTTGGAAAATTCGTCTTTTTTGGTTGTATTCAACTGTTTTTATTTATAATTTGAATCTTTTTCGGTTTAAATATCAACTATTACATTTTTTGGTGAAAATTCAACTATTTTTGTGGAAAATTTATGTAATTTCTTGAGAATTCATCTTGTTCGTTGAAAACGTAACTATCTTGTTGCAGATAATTATGAGAAAATAGTGTCTTTAGTGTAATTTTCTTCGAAATTCCTGGACTTTTTAAAAATATGACAAAATCTGAATGCCCAGATGTTCTAAATGCCTATGACAAATTCATAAATTAAAATGACTTACCCCAGTAATTGGAATATCGGCGAGGATTTCCGGATTTGTAATGTTACCGAAAAATTCCGAACTGGAGCGAATTTCAGGCAGAATGTGTTGAGGAACTCCGAAAAATCGACAGAGAAGAGGATCCCACTTTAAAGTTTCGATGTTCATTAACATAGTTCTCGATGCATTCGATACGTCAGTTGCGTGTAATTTTCCCTCCGTCAGATTCTGTGATAAATTTTTTTTATTTAGTTCTCTAGATGGAAAAATAGAAACCAACTTTCAATTTAAATTATAAGGAATTAGAAAAAAAAGGGCGCATATATACTGTTATAATATTAAAATATATGATTCAATTAAAAGTACTATTAAGAGGGTTTCGAACGAGCTTTAGGAACAAAATTCAATGTCTTTTCCAGGTCAAGAAATCAAGTTTTTCCAGGTTTTCTTTTTTTTTTTACATCAAATAATGAAATAAACGTTTGTTATACATGTAAGAAATGAGCCATTTCATTTTTTATTGGCCAACAATTTCTAAAGAAAGCTGAATCATAAATAAGAAAATTCTTAATTTTTTCAATGCGAACATAAGTCGACTTTGTGAAATCTTTGGGAATATTTTTAAATATTTGTAAAGTCTTCGAAATCTTTGTGAAATCTGTGGAATCTTTACGAATTCGTTGGGATTTTTTGAAGTATTACAAACCTTAGTGAAAGCTTGAAATTTCCAAAAGATTTCAAAGAAATATTTTGGAATTTTTTTGAAGCTTTTGTAAAATCTTCAAAATCCTTGAAATCTTTGTGTAAATTTTTGAAAATATTTTGAAATCTTTGTGAAATCTTTGTTTGTTAAATCTGTCTTTAACCTTTGTTTGTGAAATATTTTTTATTCGTATAAAATCTTTTGAAATTTTTGGGAATTTGTTGGAATTTTTGGAAGTATTAAAAACCTTAGGGAAAGCTTGAAATTTCTAAAAGGTTTAAAATCTTTGAAATGTTTTGAAATCCTTAAAATCTGGTGTCCCTTGTTGAAATCTTTGAAATTCTCGTATTCTTTTGAAATATTTAAAAATTTTTATGAATTTGTTGAAACTTTTGTGAAATCTCTTGATATCTCCTAAAAAAAAATTTAAATTGTTTAAAATCTTTGAAATGTTTGAAAATTAATCTTTTTCGATTCTTTGAAATCTTTATGAAATTTTCGATATATTTGGGAAATTTTTGTCAATTTTTCATCCTTAAAATTGAAGAATTTTCCATTTTAACTCTTTAAAAATGCATGAATTTGAATTGTAAATATTTAGAATTGACGAGTTTTCAATTAAAAAAATTCACATCTAAACATTTTGCAAGTTTTAAGTTTGACAATTAAAATTTTTGTAATTTTTATGATTAACATTTAAAATGATTTAATTTGGCTTTTGACTTTTGATTACCCAAATTTAAGAATTTTTATTTATACATCTTTAAAATTGTCTTCAAAATTTAATAAATTGCAATTTTATATTTTCAAAAATCAAGGATTGTCAATTGTAACTCTTCAAAATTGTAGAACTTTGAATTTCAAATCATTAAAATTTGAGAGATTTTCATTCTGAAAATTCACATTAAAAAAATCTCTAATTTTGATGATTCATATTTGAAATTTCTTCAATTTGCAAAATTTTGAATTGAATTCCTCAAAAGTTGAACTACTTTCTTGGAAGTTCATTTTTTGGTTATAAATTATTTTTTTTTTTAAATTGAAACTGTAACTATTTTGTTGAAAATTCAACTGATTCGTTACAAATTAACTTTTTTTGTGGAAAATTCATATTCTCGGATTGAAAATGCCACTGCTTTATAGAAAATGCATATTTTTGGCTTGAGAATTCCAAAATTTGGTATAAAATTGAACTATTTAGTGGAAAATGAAACTGTTTTGAAGAAAAATCGTTTTTTAAAATGAGAATTGATTCTCTTCAATAAAAATTAAACTGATCCATTTTTGGTTAAAAATGGATTTTTTTTTTAAATTTGAAAATTCTACTATTTAGTTAAAAATGTGTAAAAACGAAAACAATATGATTTAAAAATTAATCAAATAAAATTTGGACTATCATCACATCCATTGTTCAGACTATTACATGACGGATGGGATGAAGGATAATATGATAGGTGGAATAAAGAATGGGATAAAGTATAAGATGAAGGATCGGATGACGGATGGAATTAAGGACGCGATAAAGGGTGAAGAGCAGTATGAGATAAAGGGTTGGATGAGGGTTAGGATGGAATGGGATGACAATCGGGATGAATGATACGATGAAATGGAAAGTTGGATGGTATTTATATAGTAGTAAAATGAGAGTTAGAGGTTAGATTTGGGACGGGACGGGGCGTTATGAGTTCGGATGAAAGGTGGTATTGAAGATGTGATTTGATGAAGAATATGATGAAATAGGATGAAAGATGGGATGAAAAGGGGTGAAGGATATTATGAAGGATGGGAGGAAGGGTGGGCTGAAGGATGGGATGACGGATGGCATTAAGGATCTGATCAGGATATGAAGGATATAAAGGATAGGATGGGATAAGAAGTTGAGTGAGATAAAGGATGGAATGAAGTATAAGATTAAGGATCGGATGAAGTGTAGAATTAGGGATGCCATGAAGGTTAAATTGCAGTATGAGATAAAGGGTGTGATGGAATGGGATGAAAATTGTGATAAAGGATACGATGAAATAGGAAGTTGGATAGAAGTCGGATGGTAGTAAAGTGAGAGATGTTAGATACGAGAAGCGACGCAATGAGATGGGATAAAAGGTCGGATAAAAGGTGTGGTTTGATTAAGTATATGATTGGATAGAATGAAAGATGGAATGGGATCGGACGAAGAATGGGGTAGAGGATGGGATAAAAGTTGAGATTTCGACGGGATAATGTTCAGGATAAATGATGGTATAGGATTCAATGGAGGATGGTATGAAAGATGAGATGAGATCAGATAAAGTATAACAGTGTATAAAGGATAAGATGAATGATGGAATGCAGAATGGGAAGCAGCATAGGATAAAGAATGTAATGAAGTATGGGATAAAGGATCGATTGACGAACGTGATGAAGGATCGGATGAATCGTGGGATCAAGTATGTGATAAAGGATGGGATGAAGAACGAGATGAAGGATAGGATCGGATTCGATGAAGATGCATCTCATCTGTGCCTGATTTTCAACACTATTTCAAGCCTTCCTTGGATGGGACTAAGGTTAAAATGAAGATTAGGATGGGATTTGATGCAGGAATGGATGAAGAATGAGGTTAGGTGAAGGTTAAGTAAAAGGATGGGATGAACGATTATATAAACGATGGGGTTAAATATGTGATGAAATATGTCATGACGGATGGAATTAAGGATCCGATAAAGGTTCAGATGAAGCATGTGGTAAAGGATGAGATAAATAATGGAATGAAAGATAGAGCGACAACACAGATAAAGAATAAGATGTTATAAAGGATGGCATGAAAAATTGGTTGGGAGTTTGAATATTATGATGAATGGTATGAACGACGGAATGAAGGATAATATAAAGGATGGGATAGGATAAAGAATAATATGCAGCAATGGATAAAGAATGGGATGGAGTATAAGACGAAGGACGATATGGCTGATGAAATTAGGGATGGAATGAATGATGAAATAGTGAATGAGATAAAGGATAATACGGTATAAGGAATAGGACGGAATATAGGATGGGATGAAGGATGCGATGAAGGTTGAGATAAAGGATGTGATGACGAATAGGATAAAGAATAACATTGTATGAAAGATAGGATGGATGATGGGACGGGATAGGAAAATAAGTAGGATGACGGATGGGAAGAAAGGGAGGATAAGATGGGATAAAATATAGAAAAATGTATGGCATGGTGGATGGGATGAAGGCTGGTATGACGGATGGACTAAAGGATGGGATATAGTATAGTATGAAGGATCAGATGACGGATGAAATTAAGGATGCGATGAAGGTTGAAGTGCGGTATGAGATAAAGGGTGGGATGGAATGAGATGACAATTGGGATGAATGATACGATGAAATGAGAAGTTGGATGACACATAGCTGGTAGTAAAATGAGAGTTAGATGTTGGATGTGGGACGGGACGGGACGTAATAGGATGGGATCAATTATGGGATAAAATTTGTGATTCAAAGAAGTATATGATGGGATAGGATGAAAGATGGAATCGTGTAAGGTGAAGAATGTTATGAAGGATGGGAAGAAGAACGAAATGAAGGATGGGATGACGGATGGCCTTAAAAGGTTGCGATAAAGATTAAGTTGAAGTATGAGATGCAGAGTAGGTTCGGATGGGATGAAGGATGGAATGCAAGATCTGATGAAGGATGGGATGATAAATGGCATTAAGGATGCAATGAATGTTGAGATAAGGTATGAGATGAAGGATGAGATCAGATGAGATAAAAGATGAGATGAATGTTAAGATAAAGAAACCGATGACGATGAGAATAAAGGATAAGATGGTATAAAAGATAGGATGAAGGATGGGATAGGAAATTGAGCAAGATGACGGATGGGATGAAAGATGGGATTAGATAAGATAAAGGATGGGAAAATGTATGGCACGACGGATGGAATTAGGGATGCAATGTAGGTTGAAGTGCAGTATGAGATAAATGGTCAGATGAAGGGTGTTATGGAGTAAAATGACGGTTAGAATAAAGGATACGATTGAATGAAAAGTTGGATGGGAGTTAGATGGTAGTCAAATGAGAGTTAGATGTTAGATGTAAGACGGGACGGGACGGGACGCAATGAAATGGGATATAAAGCGGAATAAACGATGTGATTTGATGAAGTAAATTATCGGATAGGATGAAGGATGGGATAAGGTGGGATAAAGGATGGGATGAAGAATGGGATGAAGGATGGGATGAAGGATGGGATGAAGGATGAGATGAAGAATGGGATGATAGCTGGTATTAAGGATGCGATAAAGGTTGAGATGAAGTATGGGATGAAGGGTACGATGAAATGGGAAGTTGGATGAGAGCTGGATGCTGGTAAGATGAGAGTAGATATTAGATGTGAGACGGGACGGGACGCAATGGGATGGGATGAAAGTAGAATGAAATATATGATTTGATGAAATATATGAAGAGATAGGATGAAAGATGGGATATGGTGGGATGAAGGATGTTATGAAGGATGGTATGAAGGATGGGATAAAGAATATGATGATGGCCGGCATTAAGGTTGCGATGAAGGTTGAGATAAAGTATGGGATGAAAGGTGGGGTTGGATGGGATGAAGTTTTTAAATTAATATTTTTTGTTGAAAATGAAATTACCAGATTGAAACTTGAACTCCTATGTTAAAAATTCATTTTTTTTAAGATTCAATTTTCTTCAATTAATTTTTTTAACTAAAAATTTAAGTACGTTGTTGAAAATTCATTTCTTTTTTGTTACGAATTAATTTGTTTAAGTTCAACCAAATAATAAAATTTTTGACAAAATACATGAATTTTTAACCAAATATTTGAATATTCAATTAAAAGGAATATATTTTGAAGTTAAACCCTCAAACAAATAGAAAAATTTTAAACAAACAAGATCAATTTTTTAACCAAATAGACGATTTTGAAACAAAATATTTAAATTTGCAACCAAATAGTGGAATTTTTGAGTAAAAAATATAAATTTACAATAAAAAATAAAACAGTTAAATGTGCAGTTAAAATTTTTCACTAAAAAAAAGATTTAAAAATAAATAGTAAAATTTTTGACCAAAATAGTTAAATTTTTATCAAAAAAAAATTAAATTTTCAAGCAAGACGATTAATTCTTCACCAAAAAGACACATTTTTAACAAATTTCATGAATTTTCAAACAAATAATATAATTTTCAACAAAATAGTAGAATTTTCGACTAAAAAAGGTGTCTTTAACAAAATAGTTTATTTTGTAATAAAGTAATTAAACTTTAAGGAAAATTTTTGAATTTTTAGAAAATACCTGAATTTCTAACTTACAAAGATGAATTTTCAAGAAAACAGAATTTTCGACCAAAAAAGGTGTCTTTAAAAAAATAGTTTATTCAAGAGTTGATATTTTGACCAGAAAGAAATTTTCATTTAAAATAAAAAACAGTTGAACTAAATAAAAAAAAATTTCAACAAATTCGATGAATTTCCCACCAAAAAGTTGAATTTTCAACAACAACAACAAATTAATTCTTAACAAAAATAGTAATAGTTGTTATTTTTAACAAGAACAAATTTTTATTTAAATTAAAAAAACAGTTCAATTAAATCAAAAGAATTTTAACAAATTAGATGAATTTTTAACCAAAAAGTTGAATTTTCAACAACAACAAAAAATGAATACTCAACGAAAATAGTAATAGTTGTTATTTTAACCAAGAGCAAAGTTTTATTTAAAATTAAAAACAGTTGAATTAAATAAAAAAGAATTTGAACAAATTAGATGAATTTTTAACAAAAAATTTGAATTTTCAACAACAACAACAACAACAAATAAATTCTCAACAAAATTAGTAATAGATGTTCTTTTACCAAGAACAAATTTTTATGCAAAATAAAAAACCGTTGAATTAAATAAAAAGAATTTGAACAAATTAAATGAATTTTCAACAACAACAAATTAATTCTCAAGAAAAATAGTAATAGTTGTTATTTTAACCAAGAACAAAGTTTTATTTAAATTAAAAAACAGCTGAATTAGATAAAAAAAAAATTTTCAACAAAATAAATAAATTCTTACAAAAAAAAATGAATTTTCAATAACAACCAAAAATTTCATCTCAACTAGAATAGTAATAATCGTTATTGTAAACAAGAAGAAATTTCTATTCAAAATAAAAAATAGTTGGTTTAAATAAAACGAATTCTAACAAATTAGATGAATTTTCAACCAAAAAGTTGAATTTTCAACAACAGAAAAATGAATTCTCATAAAAAATGGTAAGAGTTGATATTTTGACCCAAAACAAATTTTAATTAAAAATAAAAACCAGTTCAATTAAAAATGGAATATGTCAATTTTATCGTTGGAAAAATTAATTTTCAATACAAAAAAAAGATTTCAACAAAATAATTAAACTTTTAACCTAAAAAGACAAATTTTAAGCAACAACATACATTTTCTATCAAGAAAATTTATTCTATACCAAAAAGACGAATTTAAAACCAATTTTAAATGAAAAAAAAATTTATTCATCAAATACGAAACAGGTCGATTTTTAGTTAAAAAAATTAATTTTCAACCAAAATTCATGAATTTTCAACGAAAAAAAATGAATTTCCAACCAAAGAGATGAATTTTCTACCAAGAAGCTAAATTTTCAAAAATAAATTTATTTTTAATCCAAATGGTTAAATTTTCTATCAAACGGTTGAAATTTCAATACAAAAAGACGAGTTTTCTACAAAACTGTTGAATTTTCAACCCCCAAAAAATTAATTTTCAACAAGAAAGTTTATTTTCAACTAAATATTTAAATTTTCTACAAAACAGTTGAATTTTTATCGCAAAAAGCTCCATTAGAAAAAGACATATATTTTCTACAAAAAAGACGAATTTTTAACCAAATAGTCGAATTTTCAACCAAGAACATTAATTTTCTACCAAGAAAGATGAATTTTCAACAAAATAGTATAATTTTTAAACTAAAAAACATTAATTTTCAACAAAAAATGGAACAATGAAGAAGATTAATTTTCTACCCAGAAATAGGAATTTTTAACCAAATATTCGAATTTTCAACTTAAAAAATGAATTTTTGATCGATTGATTTGATTTCTGATGATTTTTAAGTAAAAAAATTTATTTTCAATTAAAGAAATGAATTTTTAACCTAATGAATTTTTAACCTATTTTTTAATCTTAAAAAGATCATGTATTAACCAAAAACGGAAAAGTTAAATTTTCATTTGAAAAAAAAAATTAATTTTCAATAAAAAAATTGGTTAAAAATAAATCTAATTTGTAGAAAATTCAAAAATTTGGTTAAAAAGGCCTTTTTTGGTTGAATAGTCTTCATAGTAGTTGAAAATCTTCTTTTGTTGAAAATTTAAGTATTTTTTTTTTAAATCATTGTCTTATGGTTGATAATTAATTTTTCATCGGAAAATCTATCTATTTCAGTTTTGATGGAAAATTGATCTTTTCAGTAGAAAATTCAAGTGTTTGGTTGAAAATTTATCTTTGTTTGTTGAAAATTCAACTACGTCGAAAATTATTTTTTAGGTTGAAAGTTTAAATCTTTGGTTGGAAATTTAATTACTTTCAAAAAATAAGTTTTTTTTGTTTGTTAAAAGTGAAAATTCTTAAATAAAAATTTAACTTTTTGGTTGAAAATTCAACAATTTTGTTGATAATTAATTCTTTTCAGTAGAAAATTTCGAGTGGGACTAGTATAGGTGGAATAATCCACCATAATATAATTTAATATGTTGATAATGTAATATATATATATATATATATATAATTTTCTACCAAAAAGACGAATTTACAACTATGAAAATTAATTTTCGACAAAAAAAAACGAATTTTTAACAAAATAATTTAAATTTCAAACCAAAAAAATATAGTTACATTTTCGGTGGAGAAAAATTAATTTTCAGACAAAAGAGAGCATTTTTTCAACAAAATAGTTCAATTTTCATCGAAGGAAATGGATTTTTAACCTAAAAAATATAAATTCTCCACAAAATAATTCATTTGTTTACCAAACAAATGTATTTTTAAATAAAAAAGATGAATTTTCATTCGAATAGAATTTAGTTCAAAAAAAAAAAAAGAATTTCTAACCAAATAGTTAAATTTTTAGTGAAAAATAAATATTAAAAATATTAAAACTTTTAACCGAAAAGATCAATTTTCAACCGAATAGATGAATTAAAAAAAAAAGAATTTTCTACCAAAAAGACGAATTTACAACTAAAAAAAATTAATTTTCGACCAAAAAAAAAACGAATTTTTAACAAAATAGTTGAATTTTCAAAAAAAAAATACTATAGTTACATTTTCGGTTAATAAAAATTAATTTTCAGACAAAAGCATTTTTTCAACAAAATAGTTCCATTTTAATGGAAAGAAATCGATGTTTCACGAAAAGATATAAATTCTCTACAAAATAGTTCATTTTCGAACGAAAGAAATGAATTTTCAACAAAAAAATAAATTTTGAACCAAAAGTAGAGTAGTTAAAATTTCCAATAAAAAATTAAATTTTCAGTTTAAAAAAATCTCATTTAAACCAGAAAAAAGAATGTCAAATAAAACAGTTGAATTTTCAACCAAAGAAATGAATTTACAAACAAAAATAATAATATTATATGAAAAAAGACGAATTTTCAACCATATACTTAAATTTTCAACTAAAAAAGATACATTTTTTTACCAAAAATGGTATAGTTAAATTTTCAGTAAAAAAAAGAGACAAATCTTGGAAATAAATATTTATGAGAACGATTTTAAACATATTAAAATTATTTATTTAAATATTTTTACTTTTTTCGGACTTTTTTATATCACTAGATGGATTTCCAACGACCTAAGTATATCCAATTTTTAAAAATAAATTCTTAAATTGCAGAAATCATTGAAACTTATTTAAAAATATAACATTTCTTATAAAAAAGTTGTTTGTAATTTTCGACATGTAGAAATAAATGTTTAATCTTTCCCCTTTTTCGTGAGAAAATTATCCTATTTCCCCTTTTTTGAAACGATCAAACGGAACAGAAATTTTCTTTCTAAAACAAAAAAAGGAACGATCCTAGAATTTAAATAAAAGGGCGGTTAAATAAAAGTTTCATCTCACAGCCGCTAGATTTCGCAGCCCTCCCTAGAAACAATGAAATTTCTTTCTCGAAAGTGGTGAAAATTATCGAACATACTATATAAGTCGCACGAAAGCCGGATGTATTAAGAGTCCGAAGCTGCTCAGGAAACTGTCAGTTGAATTCTCGAATCAAAAGCTGCGTTCCTCCTCCGGATAATTGTCACGCTATTGATTGCGACGAGTTCTCCTGTGGGATTCTTTCGCCAAAAATCGGCAGGAACATAAAATTCCCTTTGATTAAGGTTTTTAATTCCGCATACGTGTTTATTCATTCGAGCACGATTATAAACCGATAGGCGGCGATTGTTGTCACCAGGAAGTCAAGGTCTAGTAGCAAAGACAGGGTTCGCAGTTCGAGCAAATTCAGTGGCGAAAAACGGGTTATTAAATTAACTCCGTTCACTGTAGCAGCACCACGACTCTTTTTTTCGGTAATCAAAATCATTTATTAATATTTTTCATCACTTTTCATAACTTTCACATTATTTTTCTTCGATCTTCGGAAAGGATAAAACTTACTAGTCGAATTCCTAACCTCAAAACTAAAGGTCACTTCTCATTTTTTAATATTTTCACATGGTTAATATTCTTTTCGGAATATATAGAAATATTTTATCGACTTTTGGGATTGAATTTTGGTTTTAAAAACGATAAAAAGACACAAAGCCGAAGAATCACATTAAAAGTTAATTTTTTTAACACGATAGGTGGCGCTAAAAGTTCTGCGAAAATTCAAATTGGATTTAATATTAATAAACTTTCTCTATTTTTTATATCGAGTAGTTTGATTTTTTAACTTGAGAGACAAATTTTCAATAAAAATGAATTTTAAACAAAATAGAAGTTTCAACTAAAAGGGGTACATTTTAAAATTAAAAAAAAAAACGAATTTTCAATAAAAAAAATTGATTTTGAACCAAAAGTAGAGGAATTAAAATTTCTAATAAAAAATTAAATTTTCAGTTTAAATAAATCTAATTCAAACAAAAAAAAAGAATGTTTAATTTAAATAGTTAAATTTTCAACCAAATAAATGAATTTTCAGAGAAAAAGAATAATATTATATGAAAAAAGACGAATTTTCAACAACAAAAATACATTTTTTACCAAAAATGGAATAGTTAAATTTCCGGTAAAAAAATTTTGTCAACCAAGAAAAAAAGTTTCACCGAAATATTTAAACAGTTAACCAACATTTTTTAATAAAATTTTCGACCAAAAAAACTAATTTTTAACAAAATAGTTCATTTTTTAACGAAAGAAATGAATTTTCAAATAAAAAAGATGAATTTTCAGTTTAAAAGAATTTAATTAAAATGAAAAAAAAAAGAATTTCCAACAAAATAGTTAAATTTTCAGTAAAAAATAAATATTTAAAACATTTAAACTTTCGACCGAAAAGATGAACCTTCAACCGAATAGATAAGTTTTCAAAGAAATAATTTTCTGCCAAAAAGACGAATTTACAATTGAAATAATTAATTTTCGACAAAAAAAAAAGAATTTTTAAGAAATATGTTTCATTTTCAATAAAAAATAGTATAGTTACATTTTCTGTTGAGAAAAATTAATTTTCAAACAAAAAAAACATTTTTTCAACAAAATAGTTCAATTTTCATCGAAAGAAATGAATTTTGAACTAAAAAATATAAATTCTAAACAAAATAGTTCATTTTATAATGAAAGAAATGAATTTCTAAATAAAGAAGATGAATTTTCGTTTTAAAAGAATGTAATTCAAACAAAACAAAAAAGAATTTCCAACAGAATAGTTAAATTTTCAACCAAATAAATGTATTTACAAACAAAAATAATTATGTTATACGAAAAATATATAGATCAACTAGTAAAAGTATATTGCCCTTGAAAATAATAGGTAATAATTTATTTTTTTTTAGTAATGATACATTATTTTACTATGAATGTTTGCAATTAAGAGATTAAGAAGTGTTTAGAGAGGAGATAAAAAGATTATTTTTTAAATTTAGAGCTTAACCCATCAGCGGCTGAATTTTTTTCTAGTGCGGATTTTCAACTCCTTTTCGATGTTTCAGCTATATTACTTCAAGTAAATTAAACTTATTAGCTAATTTACTAAGTTAACTAATTACTTAAACAACTAATAATTTAACTAAATAATTAAAACTTGACTGGTTTAACTAATTTAAAAGAGATAAAACGCGTGATGCCATACGGTACCGCTAGCCGTTTATGGGTAAATACTAAAGAGGAATTAAAAATATACCAAAAGTTACAGAGCGTTAAAAGAGAACTTAAAAATTCTACGGAGATCATGGAGGTTTAAACTTTAAAGGAGACGTTAGTAAAACTCAAGAACACAGCGGCAAGATCGTCAATGTAGGGGCTGAAACTTATGTAGAAGCAAAATAGAATGAGAATATCTTTATGTGTGGCTAAGTAGGAGCTAGTAGAATAAGCATTCGCAAAGTCGGGTCAATACTTCCGCTTGGAGCGTTAAAGTAGGGCCTATATTTCGACTCGCGTAGTAACCCCGTTCAGTGCCCAACTGCACATTCTTATGAATGCCTAAATAAACCAGGCTTATTTTTAAATAAAGTTGCTAAACAGTTTTTATTGAAGTGCAAATGTTGCAAAACTTAAATACATTAATCTTGATACTGTCTCTTGAGTTCGGTTCTAATTGCCGCTCTCAGAGTTCCGGTTTCTTGGTCAACTCTCAAATTTTTAAGTTACTGATGCATTAACAATGCATAAATTATTCAGTTTGAGTGACATTAATGTGTAATCCATAAATGAAAATTCTCAAAATACTAATTGAGCGTGTATAATAAATTAAACATTTGTTATTAACAATTGAATTATTATAAACAGCAGTTTGTCACTTTGTAATGAGTTTACAAATGTATAAAGAGACATTTTCTGTACTAAAATTCAAAGTCATGGACAAGCATTATAAAAAATTAAAGTATATTTCTGATTGTTATAAACATATGCAGAGTTTAAGCAATTGTCGAAAGTTTGAGGCACTTTTGTTGAACATTTTATTTCAATTGGTTTTCCAGTGATATTCCGGAGTAGAATATTGACATTTTATGAAACATGTGATTGTTATAAACAAATTGCATAAAAAATGCCGCTTTTTGTGCAATTTTTTGAAGGTTGAGGTACTTTTTTGGGAATTTGTTTAAATTGGTTTCAAGTTGTTTCAATTGGTATTGCAGCTTACGCAAGACGCCGATTTCCAGGAATTGGAAGCGCTAATGTTGGAATGGAAGGTACGATACGCAACAAATTAAAGAATGCAAACAAATCCAAGAAGAATAGGAAGGATTTCCCGAAAACGTACGATGAAATCTAATTAGAATACCTTTTTTATAGAGCGAGGAATGAATGTAAATTTTGGTTTCATTCTTTCAGAAATGAAGCAGAATGAGATCAAAATAGTAGAAATTTAGATACCAACCATCCAGATTAGAACGATTTTCAATCTGATAATGGTTATTATATTACATATAATTAGATTATGGTAATTATTAATTATATTATGTTAGTACTTTTATGTGGAATGTACAAACTTAGGTTGATAGAAATTGATTGAATTATTTTGTAAAGATTTCACTGATTTTTTGAGTTGTTGCTAGTGTCTGATTTTTTATAATCTTAAGACCGAATCCATTTCAAATCAGGCAGTCGCAGACAGTTTCTATACTTGAATTCGCAGAATATTTTGGGAACCAAGTATGTTATTTTTTCGGAGGAAATTAGGCGTTGCGTATTTTCCACTCGCAGAAAAAAAATGTTGCACGAAGTTATGCGCATTGGAATTTTGTGCTTTGATTTTTAAAAAAACCTAAATTTGTTCTTGAAACTACTATAACTTGTGACGTAATTGATATCTTGATAGTTTTCTTTCTGATTTTAATAGCATTTATTATCGGCGGCGGTTTTTCTGAAAATATTAGAAGCCAATTTTTGTTGAATTTATACTTCCGTAAGAAAGACCTCTCATGAGGTTTATGCGAGCTAAATGAGGTTTGTGCGCAGGCGATTTCTTTAATGAAATCGAGTTTTCTGATTTTTCTCGCAAAAAATGACAGATACAAAGAAATTTTAGGATAAAAGTATGAAATGGTTTAGCCCGCATAAAACTGATAGAATGCCATTCTTTTATCAGCAGGAACTATTCAAAAATATTGGGCAGAATACGTAGAAAAGGTGGGGTTTTCAGGAAATGTTTTTTTCGTGTTTTTAACATTTGAAGAAAAAACAAAAGAGATTTTCTGGAAACCCCCACCTTCTTTTACCTTTATTTTTTACCATTTCTGCTTATATAAGGAAGACATTCTATCTGCTGTATGCGGGGTGAACCATTTTTGAGCCCGGGAGAATTGTTTTTCCTAAAAGTATAATTTTTGAATTTTTCTCGTAAACGATGCAAGATATCGTAAAAGAGTAAGAGGTATTTTTCATATAAATTTGTTAGGCGTGCGAACTTTTATCTTAACATTGTTTTGTATCTGTAATTATTGATTGCAAGGAAAATTAAAAAATTCAATTCTGTGAAAAAATTTTCCTGGCGACAAAAGTTATGTAGTCCAAACCGAGAAAAAAATGTTCTTCATTCAACAAAATCCTTTCGTTGGCCGCATTTGGTAGATTCCAGAAAATATTTTGGTCAAATGAACAAAATTTTCGTTCAGTTGACCAAATTCGTTTGGTTCTAATCAATCAAAGTTTTTGGTTGAATCGTTTTGTTGATTATAGAAAATATTTTACTGATTCTCTAAAATTTTTTGGTTGGATCTACCAAATAATCTAAGAGAGCATTTGACTAGAATGAAAAAAATGGTTGATTCAACTAAAATATTTTGTTGAAAGCATTTTAAAAGTGATAGACGCCTTCAAACTTGGTACGATCGCGTACTCCAATTCAACATGACAGTCCACGTTCGAGAGTTCGTAGCGTCCCCGAGTCAAAGTTTTAAATATCGTTTTAATTTCCTTATACTCTACATTACTAGTATTCGATAGCGTAGAGAAATTTTGCACGTGATTGGGCAGCGCTGTGTGTATGCGCACGGACGGCTCGTGCGTGAGCCGTTTCCAGCGCACGGCAGCGGAATTTTGTGTGCGAACACCTTTAGCCGTATGCATGGTCACCGAAGACCACCCTCTCGTCCTAACAAGACCACCCGGCATCGCCGCCTGCAGCCGCCCTCCGTCCCTCACCTTCTACCTCTTCCTCGACACATCCTATTCTGCTCCTCAGCCCCACTACTACTCTCTTTCCACGCTTCCGCGTCAAGTTTGTCCAAGTCCCTCCTCTTTCCTCTTTTTCCTCGTCATCGGGCCGTTTGGATTTCTCCAAACGTGAAGACGAACTGGAACCTTTCATCCCTCGAGGCACCACCACATAGACTCTTCGAAAGGCTCCGGTGCCGGAAATTTCGGAGCATCGATGCCTCGGTTTCTAGTTTCTCTCTTCTCTTCTTCGATGACGACAGGACTTCGTCACTGAGCGGCTCCAGACCGAGAGGCATCCCATACGCGTGAAAGTACATTGTACCGCCTTTATCGGCCTGTCCAGCGTCTGTCTAGCATTCAGCCAGATCAACCGATGTCTCTTTCTCCCCTCGCCAACTATTCATCACAAAACCCCTCTGTCATTAAGTTGAAACACGGGTTATATCAATATAATTTAGGTGAAAAATGTCGTTCAATAAATTGTTATTGTAGCTTGTGTCGTTGAAATTTTTTTTTTTTTCAATTTCAAATGTATTTTCATAACAAAAGTTTATAAAAATTTATATAACTTTTTTTTTGTTCAACAACTTTTGTCATTTTTTTTCATCCCTTGTGTCGCTTTTCCAAAAATATAATATTTTTATTTGTAATGCTATTTTTTACAATTAAAACAAAAATTACGCATCCTATCAAAACATTATTATTTATGGCAAATTGTTTGGTTTTTTTTGGGGGGCGAGCAACTTTTGTCTATTAATTTTTTTCATAGCTTATGTCGTTTGTCTAAAAATTCAATTATTTTATTATTAATATTATTTTTTACGATCAAAACAAAAACTACACATCCTATCACGAAGGGATTGTTAACAAATTTGAATATCTTTCTTGAATGCACAATTTTCGTCGATTCATCTTTTTTCGTACCTTCCGTCGTTTTTCCAAAAAATCAATTCTTTTATTGTTAATATTATTTTTTTTTATAAAAAACTACACTATCTATCAAAAAGTGATTAATATCAATTTTTTATATTTTTTGTTAAGGCTTCAATTTCTATATTTGAATAAAAAACTTTGTCTCTTACCAAATAATGGTCACAAGAAAATTTGTTGGTCTTGTTGTAAACAATAATTTTAGTTCGTTAATTATTTCTGTATCTCACACTCCGCGTTTTTGGCTTGGAATTCGCATTTTCTTTTGATTTTTAAAATTTTGTAAATGTTACAACTCTGATAGTTTTCATATTATCAAAAAAAGTCATAAGGATAAGTTGTGCGGCTTTCAGATTACTATGGAAATAGGCACATACAATTTTTTAATTTTGAGCCAATATGGTTTCAACAATTTTTTAAATGTTCTAAGTTTTTTTATTTTTATCCAAAAAGGCTGACTAACGAACTCGTCGTTTCTGTTAACGCTCTTATAAAGTGTGCCGAAGTGCACTCCAACCTGATAATTCTGTCGAAAGTTATCATGTCCACAGACGACGGGAACGACAACAGACAGACGAACATTGACGTGAAAACTATTTTTTCTGTCTAATGGAACCTCAAAATGTGGACATTTAATCGAAAAAGTCATTTCTCACATAAAACAAATACCTTCTGATTGATGAAAATGTAAAACTATGAAAAATGAACTATAAGGAAAACTTGTTTTCCTTCTTATCACTAATTTTTTACATTCTCATCTCAATGAGGAGGTATCCGTTTTATGTGAAAAATGACTTCCGCGGATTCAATCAAATGTCGACGTTTTGAGGCCCTTGAGTCAGGAAAAACGATTTTTACGAAGGTGTCTGTCTCTCTGTCCGTCTGCCTGTAGTCTGTAGTCTGTAGTGTCGTTTAGGCACGATAACTATACAAAACTATACAAAAAGTCAAAAGGAAAGAATCGCTTTTTTTAAGATCTTTACAGGATTGTCAAAACAACTTTTTAAATTCTTTCTAAAAATCGAAAATTCAAATTTTGATTGCACAACAAATAATAAAAAATAAATAATTCCATTTTGCGGTCAAACTATGCAAGATACAAAAAAATATAAAAAAATTAGAATCATGCACCTAGAAAAAAAAAAAAAAAAATTCTATTAATCACTTTTTTATGGGACGCGTAGTTTTTGTTTATTCGTGAAAAACAGCATTAAAAATAAAGAAATTAAATTTTTGGACAAACGACACAAGCTGTGAGGAAAATATTAATAGACAGAACTTGCTCATTCAAATAACAGCTACACATTATTTATTAACAATTTTTTGATAGGACGCTTAGTTTTTGTTTTACTCGTAAAAAATAACATTAAAACTAAAAAAAATATAATACTTTGAAAGACGACACCAGGAAGGAAAAGAAAATAATAGGCAAACTTGTTCACTCAAAGAGCATATACAAATTTGTTATTTATAATTTTTAGAAAGGTCGAGTAGTTTTTTTTCAATCCTAAAAACTAAGAATAGAAATTGAAAAAATTGAATTTTTGGAAAAACGACACAAAGACGAAAAAAAATGAAAAGACAAAAGTTGTTGAACCAATTTGTTATAAACTTTTGTTATAAAAATCCATCAAAAATTAGAAATTTACTTTGCGGAAAAATGACACAAGCTACAATAACTTTTTATTCAACAACATTTTTCGCCTAAATGATATCTACAAATTTTCTCAGAACAACTTTATACTAGTTTACGTATTCTCAGTTTAAATCATAAAAATAACGTTAAAAATAAACAAATTAAATTCATGGAGAAACGACACAAATTGCAATAAAATGTATAATAATAACATTTTTTGTATAGGATGCACACTTTTATATAATCATAAAAACAAAACAATGAAAATACGTATGTTTCGATACCAATGCATATTATGAATTGTGATAATATAAATTTATTGAAATGATAGATTTTTTAGGGTAGCTGAAAATAAAAATTAGTGCAAAATAAGGAGCAAATATTGAAGTAATCATGAAAAATAACCTTTGTACATTATTTTGCAAAACTTTTAGTATAAATTACATCTTTCTTGGATGAAAATGCAACTATTTGGTTGACAATTCAACAATTTTGTTAAAAAGTCATTCCTTTTTGTTGAAAATTCAACTGTTTGGTTAAAAATTCGTCTTTTTGGGTTGAAAATTCGAGTATCGTTCTAGAAAATTGGCTTCTTTTTTAAAACTGATATTTTGATTTGGAAAAGTCAAACTAAAATCTTTTTTGGATGAACATTCAAATATTTTTGTTTTAAATTCGTCTTTTTGATTTAAAAATTCATCTGTTTTAGTAGAAATATCATCTTTCTTGGACGAAAATGCAACTGTTTGGTTGAAAGTTTAACTATTGTGTTGAAAATTTAACTGCGTGGATAAAAGTTGAACTGGGTTGTTGATTTTTTTTAATGAAGGTATCTCTTTGGTAGAAAATTGAACTGTTTTGTTGAAAATTAATTTTTTGCTGAAAATTCATTTTTTTTTGGTTGAGAATTCAATTTTTGTATAGAAAATTTATCTTTTGGCTTGAAGGTTCAACAATTTAGGTCAACTTTATTTTATTTCGTGACTGAAAAACCTTTACTTGTTGAAAATTCATCTTTTTCTTTTTAAGATTAATTTTTTTGTTTTTAATGAAATTTTATCTATTTAGTGAAAATATCAATAATTACACTTTTTTGTTAATAATTCATCTTTTAGGTTGAAAATTTAATTCTTTTGTTAAAATTTTTAATTATTTTGTTGAAAATTCAAGTATTTCGTTAAAAAGTCATATTTTATAGTAGAAAAGTCATTTTTGTTTGTTTAAAATAAATAAATATATATTAGGTGTAAAAATTTTCCTACACAAAACAGATTTTACACAAATTATTCACCATTGGAAATATAAAAGCAGACTCTACACTCTTTCTTCTATAACTTTTGAATTGTCGACCAAAAACAGATTAATTTTATACGAAAGGAGATAAATTTTCAACGAAATAGTTGACTTTTTAAACCGAAAAGATGAATTTTCAACAAAAAAAGGCAATTTTCAACCAAATGGTTGAATTTTGAACACAAAAAGACGAATTTTCAATAAACCAGTTGAACTTTCAAATAAGAAAAATTAATCTACTAAAATGGTTGAATTTTCAGTTTAAAAACATGATTTTTAACAAGAAAAAAATTACTATTCAACGTAGGGAATTGATTTTTTCAAAGTGTTTCTATAGATACAAACAAATAAAATTAATTTTAGACCAAACATTTGCATTTACAATCAAATGGTTGAAATTCCAAGCAAAAGAGACGAATTTTCAACAAAATAGTTGAATTTTTAACCAAATAGCTGAATCTTGCAGCCAAAGACGATCTTTTTAGAAGACAGTTAAATTTTCGACCAAAAAAGATTACTTTTTTACCAAGTAGTGCAATTTTTAACCCACAAAGATGTATTCTTCAACCAAGTAGTCGAATTTTCAACTGAAAAATATGAATTTTCAACCAAAAATGAAATAATTAAATTTTCAGTTCAAAAAATTAATTTTTAACCAAAAAAATAAAATAAACTAATTTTCAATAAAATAGTGAAATTTTTGACCAAAGTGTTGAATTTTCAAGTAAGTTGATGAATTTTCAACAACAAAATATAGTTTGATATTAAAAAAAAAGAATATTAATTTTAGACCAATCATTTGCATTTAATACTAAATAGTTGAACTTTTAAGCAAAAGAGATTTCTAACAAAATAGTTGAATTTTCAACAAAATAATTCAATTTTTAATAAAATAGTAGAATTTTTAACCTACAAATATGTATTTTCAACCATATAGTTGAATTTTCAAATAAAATATATAAATATTCAATCAAAAATTTAATAGTTCACTTTTCAGCTAAAAAAAAATGAATTTTCAACAACAAAAAAAGAAGTTTCAACAAAATAGTAAAATTTTTTAATAAAGGAGTTCAACTTTTAATCAAGTAGTGGAATTCAACCGAGGGAACTGCGCAATTTGAAATAGCCGAGTATAGGGGACTTGAAATAGGTGCGACTTGAAATAGGAGAGACTTCACTGTATTATTGAATGTTATTGTATGAAATATTGATTATTAAACATTATTATTAAGAGGTCCCCAAAAGTGGTTTTTATGGTCGATATGCATCTTTTTTGAGTTAATAATTTTTATTCTTTACAGTTTTAAATTTTTCATGAAAACTAAAGGTGTTACTTCTTGAAAAATATGTGAAATTTCTTCCAAATTTTTGGTGTGAAAAAATAAAATTTGATGTATTTCTTTTTCTTTTTTTGTTTGGTTTGAAAACAAGCTACAAAGTTCAAATGAAGGGGGAAATACAGAACTAGATAACGAACATTTTTATCGAAAATGGGTTTATTGCATAAAAAATTCTTTAAAATCAAATAAACATTGTGGTTAACGGATTTTTTCGAAATATCATTTTTTGATACAATTAAAAAAAAATTGAATGAAATATTAGTGAAAAAAATTATTAAAAATATTATAGCAGTAATAATTTTCATCAACCTTTTAGCATTGATATTTCTTGAAATAAATATGTTTTAATAAGAAATATATATATAAATTTTCTTATTTTTTTCGGATTTTTTGCAAACAAATGTCTCTCATATTGTGATATCGCGAACTTCAATTTTGATTTTTTCAGAACAGAATAATTTTTTCAGAGCATTAATTTATTTTTCTCATTCAGAATCCCCATATATTGGGAGTAAGTTTTTTATTTGGTAAAAAATTGAAAATTCGTTTTTAATCGCTAACCAAAGCCGATTTTGAAAACCCATGGAATTTTAATCTCAAAATTCTCGGTCTATATTCCACATCTATTTCTTCGAACGTGAATAACTGGAAAAAAAATTTGACCTCAATTCAGCACTACTTTAGCTCGATAGTGGACTTTTATTCAGGCCTGAGATTGTCAAAATATAGCTTTGAAAATATTGTTAAATCCACTTAAAAATTTCAAATCTGTTAAAATCCACAGAAATCCCTGAAAATAAAATTTATTCTATTCCCTAAAGTTCTCTGAAAATATTTTGGAATCCCTTGAAATTCATTGAAATCTTTGAAAATCATAAACATCCATCAAAATAAGTAGAGATATTTGAAATCTCTTTAAGGCCATGTGACGAGTGGGTCACGTGACCAGCTTCCTACCTTACCGACACTTTTTTATTTGTAAACTTATGAGCCCCGCATGCGGGGGTAAGGTCTGCATACTGTAGGAGGCGACCTGGTATCCTAGAGACACCGTTTGCAACACCACGCCCTGGTGCCATGCAGTCTTCGACACGGTTGTTAACGCCTTGACTTGGGGGTTTTTCCTTCGGTACCACACCTGGACCATTGTCCGCGACTGCTTATTAAGTAGTGTAATCGTATTCAGCAGCAACCCTCGATACAGGGCCCCCCGTCCGCAACACGGGGGCGCTTCCGGTAGCCTGGTCAACGGCGCCGGGAATGTGTGTTTGGTAGTAGTAGTAGTAGTAGTAGTAGTAGTAGTAGTAGTAGTAGTAGTAGTAGTAGTAGTAGTAGTACTAGTAGTGCTTTATTAGTTTGAGAATCGTCTGATGTATACAAACAGGTTACAGTTCAATTCTAAGACTAACTGTTAATCTAATAAATAAAAACAAAAAACTAAAATTAAAGGTTCATGGTAAACATTACCACAGGGAATATGAACCGTACTTACAACGGAAGCAAATAAAAAAATCTTGAACTATTATAACCTGCTTTTTGACCATTATTTTTAATTCATTAATTTGACTCTTATTTTTAATTTAATATGGACTAAGAATGAGTCCGAGAATTGCCTGAAGGGTGCCAGATAGCTTGCCCGATAGCTCCAGTACAGTTGGCCGATAAGAAATATCTCAGAGGGTTAGAATGAATAATGAAGATATTAGAGTTCTGGAACCTTGCCTATAAAATCATTAGAGTCAGTGGTTAAATTATCTTATTTTACTTAATCTTGAGGTCACGGATTTGACATGAGTCGAATATGGCTGGCAAACCATCTGATAATTGCTGGAATAATTTTTTTAAATGTTAATGGTGCGTAACGCGTTGCTCTTAATTCAAATCGCGATTCTACTGCTCCATCAAAAGTCCCATTGTTAAAAATCTATCTCTTCAAGCCCTTCATTGAATAAATAATTGTGCGATCTTGCCAGACATGAAATTGCTCTCAACTGACTCATTGCTGATTTACTCCTGATTTACTCTTTCAGAACTTTGAGCCAAGCCGAAAATTTTTGCGAATTGTGTTTCCTTTCAAAACTTCATCCCCGTTATATAAACATTCAAAATGGTGATCCACAAGCATTCCGAAGGTCACTGCTTGATAGGTCTTGCCAATTTATAGTGACTGGAGCATTCTAATATAAACTCCGGAATTCTCGATTTTTGTTAACTGCATGGCCGTTTGTGAGACCCCCGGTCACAGTAGATACCATACCAATCAATATTCAAACTGCAAGTTTTTATTCTTCAGGTATGAACTTATTTATTAACCTTAATTGCGCTATAATTCCCCTTTTCTAATTCGTCCTCTCTTAATTAATCTGTTATAAAAGAATTGACCTTGCACTGCGGATTACCAGTATATTCTTCTGTAGAGTTCTCTTGCAGGTTTTCTTCGAGGGTTTCCTGTAGAACAAAAGAATCGACGGTGCACTGCGGATAATCACCATAGTCTTCTTTAGGGTTTCCATGTAGGTTTTTTACAGGATTTTTCCCGTTGTCCCAAAAATAAAAAAGAATGAGATACAGATGGAATGACAGGTAAGCCTTAACCGCAAGGTATTAATTGGTCTGAATAGTTGAAACTTTGGAAATTTGGAGCGACTGGTGGAGCGCAATAAGCTGCCGGAGTCTGTCCTGGAAACCAAAATCAATTCAGCGGATATAGAAAAGAAGGTGGAATTCAATTCGGTGCGCATGCTTATTGAGAAAGGTTGAACTGAGGTGTATTTTGATAATAGCTGGATCGAGGAGATTGATTTTGGGAAGTACTGCAGTGTGGAGATGGATTTTGGGAAATGCTGCAATGTAGTATTCGATTAAAAGCGGCGCTCAAATCTAATTCCGAAATTATTCGCAGCCTTCAGTTGCTTTAATACGTATATCAGTCATGTAGTGAAGATGGTACGCATCTTCCCTTGAAATAGCGTTTAACTTTCGAAAGTTTAAACATAAACGACACTTTTCTCAAGTTTACGCACAATTACTACCAGTGCGCACCATTCGCTATAGGATTCTGTGATGATAACCTCAATCAATAACCTATCTACCTCTTCATATATTATTTCTCGTACCCAACGTCAATGGGTGGGTCATGAGGTGAGTCGCGCCTTATAGGCTCGGTGATTTAGGAGGGTGTTTCATTCTCATAAAATCTAAAAGCCCTTGAGAAGAGCGGATATGCCAATACAACTTCTCGATTCCACCAACCATTGTTTTAAGGCATGATGTTTACCTTACGGGTCTGGCATAAAAACTTTCTTAGTGCGCGAGAGGAACGACATGTCAAATTTGATCTGGCCCTCCACCCTTAAAATCAACTCGATATCTAGGTATCTATTAGCTACCCTGACCTCACAAATTCATGTAAAACCATCTATAGTTATGGGTAGGTTGACTTTACCGATAATCATGTCAATTGAACCATTCGCTACAATCATGCGGGATTGCTTAGTGCAGTCTAGCTATCTACCGGAGATTTTTGCTATTCTATCCCACATCGACAGATAAATCAGAACGCAATAAGAACCGTTGTTGGTTAACGTATCGAGTGGGACCAAGCCGATAGTTGCTATTACGTGAATCCTATTTGCAACTTCTGCGGTGCCCACTACTCCGCTAATTAGTTTCCCTTCCAAAATACTGTCTTCTATTCACCTAATTAAATCTAAATCTTCCATAAGAGGTCAGGGCCTACTCTGACTTGGGCTGGCAGATTCGTTCACGTGATTTGACATATTCAAAAAAGGCACTTTCAGTCGGTTTTATTTTCTTCCAAGTAAACAAATAAATGAATCCTAACGTACAACACGTCATTAGAAAAAAATGTAGATTTTTGAAGATTCAAAAATGAAATTTTCAAACTTTTTATATAAACGTAATCTGTCAATTCCAGTTCTATGTATGTGTCTTCTGTATCCTGGTTACCCTCTTCGACTTGTTTTTCTTCGTCTCTAGGGTCACGTAGTTAGTTTTGATTCAATCCGGAACCGTATGGTAATTTTTGGTCTGGCTTGATTGCTCGTTACAATATGTATAGTGGAAGATGTACAGTTTTGTTGTTACCATCTTCTTGCAGCGTGTACACCCCCATATTTTGATGTCCTGCATCTTTTTCTTTTTCTGTCATCAATTAAAATCGGAAGGTACCATCAAGAGGTGTTAGAAAAAAAAAATAAATAAAATTTCCATTTGCGGACAACAGCCAAAATTGAGAAAACCCGCTGAAAACTCGTGCTGTCACGGATAGACGGTGAGTTCTCCCCCAAAACGAAGAGAGTGTGACTTTTTTTATCCTTCCTTTTCCGAAAGGTACCATCCAGAGGTGTTAGAAACAAAATTTTTTAAACAATTTTCCATTTGCGGACAACAGCCGAAATTGAAAAAAACCGCTGAAAACTCGTGCTGTCACGGATAGACGATGAGTTCTTCCCCAAAACGAAGAGGAAGTGACTTTTTCAACCTACCCTATTCGAAAGATACCATCAAGAGGTGATAGAAAAAAATTGAAAAAAAAAATTCCATTTACGGACAACAGCCAAAATTGAGAAAACCCGCTGAAAACTCGTGCTGTCACGGATAGACGGTGAGTTAACCCCATAACGAAGAGGGAGTGACTTTTTACCCTATTCGAAAGGTAACATCAAGAGGTGTTAGAAAATTTTTTTTTTTTTAATTTTCCATTAGCGGACAACAGCCAAAATTGAGAAAAACCGCCGAAAACGCGGGCTGTCACGGATAGACGGTGAGTTCTCCCCCAAAACGAAGAGAGGTTGACTTTTTTAACCTACCCTATTCGGAATTTATCATCAAGAGGTGTTAGAAACAAAATTTTTAAAACAATTTGCCATATGCGGACAACAGCCAAAATTGAAAAAAACCGCCGAAAACTCGTGCTGTCACGGATAGACGGTGATTTCTTCCCCAAAACGAAGAGATAGTGACTTTTTAACCTGCCCCATTCGAAAGGTACCATCAAGAGGTGATCGAAAAAAATTGAAAAAAAAAATTTCCATTTGCGGACAACAGCCAAAATTGAAAAAATCCGCCCAAAACGCGTGGTGTCACGGATAGACGGTGAGTTCTCCCGCAAAACGAAGAGGGGATGACTTTTTTAACCCATCGTATTCGAAAGGTACCATCAAGAGGTGTTAGAAAAAAATTGTTTGAAAAATTATTTAAAAAATTTTCCATTTGCGGATAACAGCCAAAATTGAGAAAAACCGCCGAAAAGTCGTGCTGTCACGGATAGACGGTGAGTTCTCCTACAAAATGAAGAGAGATTGACTTTTTCAGCCTACCCCATTCGAAAGGTACCATCAAGGGGTGTTAGAAAAAAATTTTAAAAAAAATTTTCTATTTGCAGACAACAGCCAAAATTGAGAAAAAACGCCGAAAACGCGTGCTGTCACTGATAGACGGTGAGTTCTCCCCCAAAACGAAGAGGGGGTGACTTTTTTAACCCACCTTATTCGAAATTTACCATCAAGAGGTGTTAGAAAAAAATAAAAAGATAAAATTTCCATTTGCGGACAAGAGCCAAAATTTAGAAAAACCGCCGAATACTCGTGCTGTCACGGATAGACGGTGATTTCTCCCCCAAAACGAACAGAGAGTGACTTTTTTTACCTACCCTATTCGGAAGGTACCATAAAGGGGTGCTAGAAAAAAATAAAAAAAATTTTAATTTGCGGACAACAGCCAAAATTGAGAAAAACCGCCGAAAACGTTTGCTGTCACGGATAGACGATGAGTTCTTCCCAAAAACGAAGAGGTGGTGACTGTTTTTATTCTTCCTTTTCCGAAAGGTACCATCAGGGGGTGTTAGAAAAAAATTTTAAAAAAAATTTTCTATTTGCAGACAACAGCCAAAATTTAGAAAAAACGCCGAAAACGCGTGCTGTCACTGATAGACGGTGAGTTCTCCCCTAAAACGAAGAGGGGGTGACTTTTTTAACCCACCTTATTCGAAAGTTACCATCAAGAGGTGTTAGAAAAAAATAAAAAATAAAAATTTCCATTTGCGGACAACAGCCAAAGTTTAGAAAAACCGCCGAATACTCGTGCTGTCACGGATATACGGTGATTTCTCCCCCAAAACGAACAGGGAGTGACTTTTTTTACCTACGCTATTCGGAAGGTACCATAAAGGGGTGCTAGAAAAAAATAAAAAATAAAAAAAAATTTTATTTGCGGACAACAGCCAAAATTGAGAAAAACCGCCGAAAACGTTTGCTGTCACGGATAGACGATGAGTTCTTCCCCAAAACGAAGAAGGGGTGACTTTTTTAACACACCGTATTGGAAAGGTACTATCAAGAGGTGTTGGAAACAAAATTTATAAAACAATTTTCCATTTGCGGACAACAGACAAAATTGAAAAAAAAACCCGCCGAAGACGCGTGCTGTCACGGATAGACGGTGAGTTCTTCCCCAAAACGAAAAGGAAGTGACTTTTTCAACCTACCCTATTCGAAAGGTACCATCAAGAGCTGATAGAAAAAAATTCAACAAAAAAAATTCCATTTGTGGACAACAGCCAAAATTAAGAAAACCCGCTGAAAACTCGTGCTGTCACGGATAGACGGTGAGTTCTGCTCCAAAACGACGAGGGTGTGACTTTTTCAACCCACCCTATTCGAAAGGTACCATCAAGAGGTGTTAGAAATAAATTTTTTTTTTAATTTTCCATTCGCGGACAGCAGCCGAAATTTAGAAAAACCGCCGAAAACTCGTGCTGTCACGGATAGACGGTGAGTTCTTCCCCAAAACGAAGAGATAGCGACTTTTCTTACCTGCCCTATTCGGAAGGTACCATCAAGAGGTGTTAGAAAAAAATAAAAAATAAAAACTTCCATTTGCGGACAACAGCCAAAATTTAAAAAAACCGCCGAAAACTCTTGCTGTCACGGATAGGTGGTGAGTTCCCCCAAAACGACGTGAGAGTGACTTTTCTTACCTGCCCAATTCGGAAGGTACCATCAAGAGGTGTTAGAAAAAAAAAATAAATAAAGTTTCCATTTGCGGACAACAGCCAAAATTGAGGGAAGCCGACGAAAACGTTTGCTGTCACGGATAGACGGTGAGTTCTCCCCCAAAACGAAGAGGGGTTGACTTTTTTAACCCAACCTATTCGAAAGGTACCATCAAGAGGTGTTAGAAAAAAATAAAAATAAAATTTCCATTTGCGGACAACAGCCAAAATTTAGAAAAACCGCCGAAAATTCGTGCTGTCACGGATAGGCGGTGAGTTCCCCCCAAAACGACGAGAGAGTGACTTTTCTTACCTGCCCTATTCGGAAGGTACCATCAAGAGGTGTTAGAAAAAAAAAACAAGTAAGACAGCGATTAAGAATATAACCTAAATCTTTCACAGATTCCATAAAGGGGATGACACGTCCATCGATTAAAAGAGGAGGTAGGGTTGCAATTGTTTCAAGAGATGGAGAGGAATAAGGTCCTATGATTATAGCCATAGTTTTAGCAGGGTTAAGAGTGAGGCCACTTGTCAAAGCCCACTGCATCACTAGATCAATATCCGCCTGTACCTTTTGAAGTAAGCTCTTAAGATTGGCAATAGGCCCGGGAAGGTAAAGCTTAAAGTCGTCAGCATATTTGTGATAGTTATAATGACAAAGTTCATTACCAAGTTCAGAGGTATAAATATTGAATAAAGTGGGTGCAAGCGTGGATCCCTGAGGGACACCACTCCTAACCTCCCCACAATCAGACCCCTCACCATTGCTAATTTGAACTCTTTCAGAACGATTACTAAGATAAGATTCAAACGATTTAACAGCGATATTCGAGAGGTGAAGCGATTTGAGCCTAGTTAATAGTAGATTATGGTTAACTGTGTCAAACTCCTTAGAAAAGTCAAAAAGGACAACGACCGCTATTTCCCTCCTATCAATTGCAAGTTTAAGGTCAGAAGTTACTTTAAGTGAAGCTGTAAGTGTACTGTGCCTGAAACGGAACCCAGATTGCATTGAGTCTATTAAATTGTTTGTTTCAATGTGTGCAGTAAGTTGCTGATGGACAATGCGTTCGAAAGGCTTAGACAAAGCACAAAGTATGGATATAGGACAAAAGTCTTTGGGAGACGTAGGGTTAGATATTTTAGGAACAGGGCGAATAATCGCCTCTTTCCAGGCACCAGCAAATATTCCCACCTGCAGAGATGCATTGTAGATGTGCAAGAGAATAGGACCAATGACTGGTAAAGCAAGGCGAATCATTTTAATTGAAATACCATGAGATCCTTGAACATTTGATTTTACCTCGAAAAGATTTTTATTTAGGATTTCTTGCGATATGTCGGAAAAGAATAATTTAGTATCATCAAAAGTAGAGGGAACTGAGGGCGGGGAAGGAGTGCTGTTTGCGAGGGGTGTAGATTTTGTAGTAAAAGCAGTTAACAAGTCAGCAGGAAAAAAATTGTTATCAGGAGCCAAGTGTTTAGAGGGAATGAGTCCAAGCCGTCTGAAGAGAAGCCAGATGGGATACTGGGTGGTACACTGGGATCTTCCGAAATGTGCAGAAACTTTATTAGGTACGGAAAGATGTGAGGGTGCAATTCATGGCATGACATCAAGAAGAAGGAAAATCGGCGAGTACGTATATTTGGGAATAGTATTCGCTTTAAAGTCGCGGATTATCAATTCGAAATTCAACGGAAAAAACTGATTTGTATCAATAATGTAGATGGCTTCACCTTACTTAACAAATCTGACGCAGAAATGATGCCAATTCTCATGCAATTAATTCATCCGGACTACTATTATAAACCCTTCGCAGTCGCTTTATATACAGGCAATTGAAAGCCAGCTAGTCCAAATTAACTTTTAAGCGACTTTGTCGAAGAATATTTCTATCTTATTGAGAATGGTCTTCAAATAGAAGGTGAGCGTTTTGAATTTATATTGAAGGCCGTTGTTTGTGATACACCAGCACGTGCTTTTCTTAAGTGAACTAAGAGGCACACTGGTTTTTATGCATGTGATCGGTACGAAATAAAGGGAATGTCCGTCAGCGCATCGAAAACCAATTCAAGAAGTAAAGTCCGAGTATATCCCAATATTACCTGCAAACTTCGTACTAAAAAATCTTTTGAGAATCAAGCTCAACCAGAGTAAAATTAGTTTAGAAAGTCGACAAATATTATCTCAGCTTTTACTTTAACTCTGTGAGGCAGTGCCAGAGGAATTACAAAGAAAAGCCTTCGCATTAGATGGACTAGCCAATTGGAAAACTGTGCAGTTCAGATTTATTCTCTTGTATGCTTGTGCCCTTATTCATCAAAAAGTTTTATCACCTGAAATGTATAAAGATTTTCTCCTTTTACACACAGCTTGTAGAATTTTATTTAATCCGGAATTAGCTGTTCCTAAAGTAGATTATGGTAAACAGTTAATTCGACAAGTTGTATCGGAAATGCCACAGCATTATGGAATCTCATCACAGGTGATAATAATAATAATAACTATTATTTCCTTGGTTGAGACCGTAAGAGCCCCTGACGGTTGGGTGATGCCGTTGCGTCCCCTGGTAAGCCCTCTCCGTACGGCGAGGACCGCAGCTACGCTATTGGCCGATACTTCTGACTCACTAATGCAGTTACTGCCCGTGAGTGTAAGTCGTTTCTCCGCAATCGCGGGACAGTGACAAAGGATATGAATATCAGTCTAATAATCCCTACCACACAGACGACAGAGGGGACTATCTGCGTGTCCTATATTATGTCCGATATTTCATTAGCTTCGATGCCGATGTGTCCAGAGATTCAACGTAGAGTCACTCGATTTTCCGTCGCTAGGTTATTCAGCGCCTCGGAGCACACCAATAAATACTAGTAGCGACGTCGTCGTTGTTCCATTCAGGGCCATTGTAGCAGCCCTACTGTCTAAGCTGATACGGATTTTTCTATTGCCATACTCCTGTGCCTTATAGGTGCACTGGAGCATGACCATAATCTCAGATTATAGAACTATGGCGTAGGACCCCATCGGGATTATGAAGTCCATTCCGCTCCTTCTACGATATACACCGGCTCCTGCCTTCTCCTTGTTTCTGAAGCCATCTGTAAACCAGTTGCACCAATCACTGGACAGGTGTGCTTCGCCGTTAACCCAATCCTCCTTCGTGGATAGGCTAACACGATACTTTTTGTTGAAGAGAGAGACCCTGAGCATAGGGTTGTAAGCCCATGAAATGTTTCATTGAAACATTGAAAGTTTCATGAAACAATGAAACGTTTCATGGGACCAAAGCTTCTGAAACGTTTGAAAGTTTCATAAACACGTATGCGCTTGCGCACACATGTCAGGTTGAGGTTAGGTAATATAATAACGTTGTACAATGGAATAGTCGTGCTACAACTTAAAAGCTTGATAATACGAACAAATACGAGTACAGACCCGATTACCAAGCACCGGACTACCGGGTTACCAGGTAAGATTTGAAAGATGGTTCGTCACAAGCACTGTGTACACAAGTACTTTACGCAGCACGTTAGTGAAGGACGTGTGGGACGGCAAGCATGTTGGTCGCAGATACCTTGTTCAACGCCGACAGATTGGATGACCAAATCTGTCGAAGAAGATGTTTGTATCTGCTTCGGAGAGACTCCTTTGCTGATGTTACGTCCTGAATGCGGCTTTGAGGCACGCCTAGGTGTGTATAGGTCTCTCTAGTGTTAAGATGTCTAATAACACTTATATCCACAAGCTCAGGGTCAATCCAGGCCATTGACAGGGCGCGTTAATGGGCTGCAGCGTCTTTACAGACACACCTGTCAATTAGCAGGTTCTCTCGACAGCCTGATACAACTTTTTTCGAGCTACGTTTCCGTACATCTCACGCTGCACAGGCACAATTCTCCAAACAATACTGTTGTTTAGGACAGCTGTAAAGATTTTATAGTGTGTTCAAACAAGTTATTGGTCTGTAAGTCTCCGGGTTGGACAATTGCCTTTTTTCGCTAGGAGTATAGTGCGTCCTAACACCCGCCACTGCGGAATGGTAAACTTCTTCCACCAGAAGTTCTTGATACAATCTGGTCCAGCACCGGAGAAGTTCTTCGTGTCTCTCAGTCCTTTTTTTGCCTCTTCGGCAGTAATTGATGGGCATTCCTCCGCAGATTTGATGAGTTTGCAAAATTCCTTGAAGCGAATGATATTGCCAGTATCTGCTTTCAACTTTAGTATTTTTGGGATCTTGTATACCTCTCTCCAAAAAATGTTTACCTTGTTGGGCTTGGGTGGATTTTTGACAGAAACGGGGTGTTCACTGGAGAGGCGAGATGGGTCAGCGAGTAACTTTTGACTCTCCCTGGTTCATTTCTCCCTCTTCTGTATTCTCCCAATTGTGTCAGATAACAGCCGTATATTGTCAAAAATATGCTGCTAGATTGTCAGCAGCTTTGACTTGTCCAGTGTATGATTCAAGATCCTCAGTTCTTAGGCAAACTTTTGAACCCTTTCTGTGAATGGTCTACCAGATGTTATGTAGTCAATCACACATTGAACACGGAACGCATTCTATCTTGCCCATCCAATCTTCTTACTCAGTGGAAGCAAGCGTTTTTTGGTCTTTTGATCCATCGTCGGTTTGAGCCTTCGATTTGAATCAGCCAAAGCTCTTGCAGCACCATAAAGTGAGCAATTGATTGTTCAGAGGTCGGACATCTGCTAGCTTTTCCACAAAGGGAAGCATCCCTTTCAGCCAGATCTTGAGGTTTAGGAGGAACTTGCATGTTGATGTTCCTTCTTTGTCTTGAAATCGTGATCATCTCTCAGAAGGCGCCTGCATTTCGCAGTTCGTATTATTGTCGCTTTATCCTCATCGACTGCTGCTTGATCAATCAGCGGTTGGGAAAGTGCTTCTTGTACATATCAATTTTTCGAGAGGTAGGCACGCTGATTTCGCAAGGATTGAATCGAAATGTGCTGAAGTTCCGGGGGTTTTTGGCACCACAGAGTATGCATACGCGCCATAAAGTTTCGATGAACAAGGATAATGCTGGCATCGCAGCAGTCTTGCAAGTCATCCTTGAGTTGATTCGTCCACTCAATGTGGGCGTTTCGCTGGTTCGTCGTCATTTTTTCATCTAAATCATTTTCAGCACCCCGAACTCTAGGATGATCGGCATTGTTTGCCGACCCATTGTCGGGTGATATACGCGTTCGATCGTTTTGAACCGCATCTACAACTTTTTGGTGTTTTGGTGGTGTCATTGTTGTTTCCACAAGCAGCTAGGGAAGGGTTTCGTACATCCTTGTGGAGCCCTGCGTGCAAGGATAAGGCTGCATACTCCGTGAGGTCGCCTAGTATCCCAAAGTCACCGTTTAAGACACCTCACTTCCCCCGGTCTTTCTCTGTTATACCACCGTCGAATGTCCCCTTTGTGGCGGGGTATTCAAGTGTGCGATCCGCAGCGGTTGATAGGTAGGAAAAGTGACTCATATCCGAGACGAGACTCCATCGTGTACCCCGCAAACGGCCTAGTCTTTGAAAGCGAATTAACGCTAAAAGACGATTCGCGTTGATTATAAAATCTCTCACACCTATGTGGATTCCCGTTAATATTCCTGCGCCTTCTCGTAAGGATTACAAACCTCTACATCATCTACGTGTGTCGTTCTCGAACCCACAGAGTGTGCGCGACGATGCAGGAGTTTCTCTTGACTTGACTCACTCGCGCGCAGACTCCCGCGATTCGAGTGAATCCCCCTCGTATCCTCTCAGTCCGAACGCACTAGCAATCGATTTCTTTGATGATCTAGCTGAGTATCACTACCGCAAAACTTCTCGCATAAAGGCGAGTTAGACGATTGGGTCCTTGCTTGATTTACTGCATAATGACGAATCGAAGCCTTCCGGAAGCATTGAAACCTATGATCCCGAGTTTTTGGGATACAATTTCTCTCCTCTTAGAGACCTACAAACGAAAGGAATTTCCGACACATCCGAAGCCGAGAAGGAGATTCTCAGCATATGTGCCTCCCCGCTCAGAGTCACTCCGGAAAGGGAAGCACCGCGCATCACCGAAAACATCCGACATATGCCCCACGTGCATTTGTTGTCTTCCGAGGATGAAGCATTCCAGCGCGAAGTAGGCCTCGGTGCAGAGCGACTCTCGCCACTACTCGGAAGAAGAATGCGTTCCTTTGTCGTGAAACCAGAGAGAACAAACGTCAAGGTCAAAATACTAAATTCAAAACGCAGAAGAGAGAGTAGATGGGGCCCGACACCATAGAGGTTCCACTCTTCTTCAGAGCATTGCGTTAAGCAGACGAACTCGTGGAAGTTCTTCTTATCAATTCTATTACATTTTCAGATCAGAAGGGACCCGATCTCTTGGGAGTCCCTCTTATTAGTTATATCTTATTTTCAGCTTGGAAGGGACCCGACTTCATGGTAGTCCCCTGTTTTCAGACTAAGCAACAAAACAACTATAAAGATTGGCCCTTTCCCGGGCTACCAAATAATCAAACGTAAAAACTTTTCTGAGTTCTCTCAAACAAGTTGGGATCGGTATTTTTCATATAAAGAATGTAGATATGCATTAAAATTTTTCCTTAATTTCGTTCAAGCCTCTCCTGTCTGAGGTTGTGAAACAATAAATAAGTAAATAAAATTGTGCGACATTTTGATGAATGTACTCCCCCCCCCCACATCCTCCACTCTTTGAATTATACGTCGGGGATCGCCACAATATCACTTCACTGTGACATTTACGAAATGCTAAGTGATTTTGACATTTTCACACCCTCATTAAGATCAGTTTTTACTGTTATGGTTACAAGAAACACTTTACATTTCATGATGAGTAAATATAACATTTCTTTTTTCTGCGTGCACCACTACTCCTCAGCGGAGGGGAAATGGGAGAGTTTGCCGCTCATTAGGAGGCGCCACCGAACATACATGAACGGCCGCGTAATTCGAACTCAAAATACGCAAAGTAAAGTTTTTAAAAGAAAATTATGAAAAATGAGTGAAACAAAATATTAAACGTGGACTGTAGCATATTAAAAATAGGAACTGCAAAGTTGGAAAGTATTATTAAAAAAGAAATGAAAGCTTTGGTAGGAAGGTAAGTTTGGAACAACAGTAAACATCTACCTTACCTGCTGTTGGTCAAAACATACCTTTCTACCAAATCTTTCGTTTCTTTAATAATATTTTCTGACTTTGCAGTTCATCTTTTTTTAAAGCTACAGTCCACGTTTCATATTTTTTTCACTCATTTTTTTATCATTTTCTTTTAAAGACTTTACTTTGCTTATTTTGAGGTCGAATTACGCGGCCATTTATGTAAGTTCGGTGGCGCCTGCTAACGAGCGGTAAACTCTCCCAATGGGAGAGTTGCGCGCTAAAACAACGGCTGATTGGTTCGATTAGTCACGTGATACTGCGAGGTGGTGGATGCCAAGTGGATATAAATGAGAGCTATAGCAGAGATATAAGCGCGGGAGGATATAAGTGAGAGCGTATATAAACGCGGTTCCAGTGTATTTATTGAATTCAAATAGACCCGCACTTTTCAAACCATGTTGGTTTGCAAAAGCAAGGGGAGTAAGTGAGAAAGGGAGAACAGTCTGCCCTTTCTCTCGAAATGTCGGTTTAGCAAACCCAGATGGTAGACCGCCCCGCTCGTTATTTCGACCCCGCTACGACACGTAGTAAATGCAGTAAATCCCGTCATAAAATTTTCATATCCATTTTAATTGATATACAACATTTTTAACGTAAAAATTAGTAACAATAATTAAGAAAAAAAAGATTACATTTAATAACATGATACTTTTTATTTACTGAATACTCATTTTATTGTTTAACCTAATGCTCAGAATATATTAAAAACCATCAACGTACCACTTGAAAATGTTAAAATATAATTATTTTCAATTATTGATAATAAATACAAAAATGGTATTTTTTAACATTTCAAATAAGCGCACGAACGACAACCAATGACGCACCATATGCATCGCATGCGCAATAGTACAGAGGGCAACAGCTACTGAGGTACAGTTCGGAAGTCTCCAGAACGTGGGATTTTTCGGCCCCCACGACTTTCCCATCTGGGAGAATACATGCAAGCGTAGCGTCGGTGAGTCGGTCAGCCTCGTATAAAGCCGAAAATGCACGTGGCACGAGCACGAAGCCGAGCTCGCCCGAGGCCCGGCCCCGACTTCACGATTCGCTTTCGGCGGCTGTTAGGAGGTTTGAGTTGATTTCTGTTTGACAAAATTGACACCTTGAAGAAAGACTTCAAAACATGTAATGAAGTCGTGAGATATTTAATGATTATGCTTTTCATGAATTATTGTGGAATGTTTTAGACTATCCGATTCTGTAGTTTCTTTTTTTCATTCTTTATGTGTTATTTTTCAATTGATTTTAAATATTGTAAAGTCAAAATAATAATAATAAATCATAATTATTTTTAAATAACTAAATTAATCAACATTTATACTATACACTTACCTCTGATATTTACCTTTCTATTCATGCTATTTTAGGTTATAATCACAATTTTGGAGATTTTAAGAGAAAAGCAAAAACGTTATTAACTTGACCTCATATGCTTTCTTAATATATAAAAACTTTACAAAACCTTTAATGTCTCAAAATACTTATATCAATATTACAAAATTTACTTCTTACAATTTCATTTTAATTGTAAAATAATTGTAATTGGAAATTAATTGTAAATAATTGTAAAATAAATTTAACAAAATTTATTTTATAAAGAGATATCTCATAATATTAAAAGGATAATAGAATGTTTTAAGGTAATTCTTTGTATTATTTTAGTAACTAATCAACATATTTCTAGAAGATTTTTCCTTGATTTTGCCCTAGAGTCAAACATGGTACAAAAAAATGTCGTGAAATTTCAAATAAAAACTGTACTCTGTATATATTACCTTTAAAAATGAAAAATCATAATACTTTTTATAAATATTCCTAAATTTTATTTGAATATGATACACATTGATTTTTATTTGAAAAATTCTTGTAAATAGTCGGTCATTTTATAAACTGTACGCCAGTTTTGTACCAAGTTTGACCTTATGGAATAGATTCGAAGAATGAAATTATAAACATATCTCCATTAATTAGTGTTCAATTGAAAATTATGTTTTTTGTTGACATTTTTTAAAACTCAAATTCGACCTTTTTTTATGGAAAATAATTTTTTTATTGGAATAGCAATTATTACATTTTTCGTTGAGAATTAACCTTTTTTGCCTGAAAATGAAACTATCAGGTTGAAAATGTTCTTTTGTTGTTCAAATTGTGATATGAAATATCTGAAATCTTAGAAAACTTATGTTTATATTTATGTTTACAATTTTATTTTAATTTTAAAATAATTTTAATTGGAAATTTAATATAAATAATTGTAGAATAAATTTAATGAAATTTATTTGATAAAGAAATATCCCTCGATTTTAAAAGGACAAAGAATTTTTAAGGTAATTATTTGCAGTATTTTAATAACTAATGAACATATTTGTAGAATATTTTTCCTTGATTCTGCCCTGGTGTCAAACATGGTAAAAAACATGTCGTGAAATTTCAAACAAAATCTGTACTCTGTATACATTAATTTAAAAAATGAAAAATATTAATACTTTTTATTGCATTGTATTTTATTACTCTCCCTTTTACGGGTTTGAGGGCTCCGTCCTCTTTACATCTTTTAAAATTTCACTTAACCACTATGCCTTATGTTTATCTTAACCTATAATCGCTTCGCCTTTTTATTATTTACAAGTTCTTAAATATTAGCTTACTAACTATTATCTTTATCAAGTGCGCAAGACCTTCCAGGGCTTCCGTTTCCTCTTACCATTACTCTTCAAGCTTTTCCTAGTCACGCAACACTAATTTTCCTTAAAGGCAAAATCTTTATTATTGTAGGAAAAAATCCGGGGGAACCTAACACTGCTAAAATCGATAATTTTCTAAGTATCACATGCCCTTAAGGCAGGATTCTACTCTTGAACGCACGAAAAAAAAGCCATTTTAATATTATTATTTTGCAAAAAAATAAGCAAAAAAAATTTGATTTTTGATTTTTTTTTCGAAGTGCCGCCTTTTTTTTGCATGAAAATGCACAAATCTGCTACCACCGGTTGATTTATATGTATAGAATATGTGGTATAAATTTCAGACCAGTCGATTCGGTAGTTTCGGAGATTTTTTTAACAAGTGGTAAAAAACATGGTTTCGAGAAAGTGCCATTCAAATGTGTAAAGAGCGCATAAAATAAACTAAAACAATTGTTTTAATGTATTTTAAAAGTTTATTTATGAAGCATAATAAACCCTACATCAATACCTTATTTAATTTTTAGAAAAAAAATTACAAAAATAGCATTTTTTGCGCGCGTTCGAAAGTAGAACCCTGTCTTAAAAGCGTGTACGAAAATATGTGCAGTGGTCGTGTATATTTAGTTAAAGTAAATCTAATTTTAGTACGATTATATAGGAGTAACATTATAAAACAAAACCATCCAAACAAAGTTCTAATTTCGGACATACTTTCGGCTCTATCCTAGAATAGTTGACTCAATCAATTAATTTTTCGACCAATAATTCGTTCCGTGCATGCGCATCCAGGACACAGTGTAAATTTTTGATCAATCTTCTATGGGCCAAAAAATGATGATGAATTCATGTAATATGAAATAAAAAGATATAAAATTAGAAATTGGAAAATTGTCGAATTAATTATTTTTTTTAATGTAAAAAAAACACTTTTTTAGATTTGGTTAATTGCCCATATTGTCGAAAAAAATGGACATGTTTTGCCTAAACTTCATCGGTTCAAACCGAACAAACATACAATTAAATTAATGTCACGCAAATAATGTTCGTTATATAAAAAGCAGGATGTTTGCCTTTTTTGAGCGACTCTTACACATTGCTGAATGTGAAACAAATTTTCTTGTCCAACCCACTTTGAAAGTTGGCCTTTTAATGTTAGTACAGCAGGCCTAAGGTGGCTGATTGCAGGCCATTGATGACGACGCATGCGCACTTCGTGAGCGAGCTGACAATAACTTTACGCCCTATATACCGAGAGCGGAGGTGACTGACAGTGAGCGAAAGAAGGTATTAGACAATTGGCGCCTTCACACTCATCTAACCCAATTTTGGGGGATTAACGTGCTAAAACAATTCTTCAAATACATTTATTATTGCGCAGGCATGAAAAGTCTAACTTTCACGAAGAGTTGAACAAAAAGTATCGTGTGAATGATATGCGGAAAGTCCATAGGAATTTGGTAAAAAATTAAAACTTTGACCGTGATGCGCGAGTGTCCAATATTAACCGATTTATAAATTTTGTTTGTCCTCTATTCCTCTTCATAAAAAGGCAAGTACCATGGAAAAAATTTACATCTACGTAGCAAGATGCCAGAGTACATTTACATACATATAAGTGAAGTTGTAATTTTTAATGTAGTAGCTATGTGTGATCGTCTTTAGTCGTTTGACTCTTGTCACCATATACAGCTATTTAGTTGTCAAGTAGTTGTCAACTATTTCCCTATTATACCTAATAAATTTTTTTTAAACAGGTAGATAATTAAAAAAAAAACGATTTCATAGAAAAAATTAGAAGTCAAAAATAATTTATCTCAGAAAAGACAATTTGGCAGTGAAAATTGTGGTTTGATGAAAAAAAATTAAATGATTCTGACAGTACTACCAAATACACATTTAATTTGGAAAATCTCAACAAACGAAAGAGGCTTCTAATGATTAAAAAGTTACATTTTTTTAATTGAAGAGCGAACCACAGTAATAAAATGACAGACAACAGATAATAGTGACAGGAAACAAGTCTTAAGTTATGTTAGAAATACACTGGAACTACTAACAGTATAGAAAAATCTTTACAATTTACCATTTTTTCTTCAGGGTCAGGATAATATTTAAATTATAACGCGCATCATCAATTTAGCCAAAAAGTTAGATTAATTAAAGGATTAATAGACATATGTATAGAAATAAGTGATTTCAAATTTAGGAAAGAAAACTTGAATCCATTAAAATTACATTACAGCAAAATGGTTGGCGTCCAACTTCAGGGTAGAGAAAGGGCACTAGGTAATTCTGGGGATCCAAGAACAAATAGTAATGGAGAAAGATTAGTTACCTTATGCTTAGAAAAGTGTTTATTTATTACAAATACTTAGTTAAGGCATAAAATGATCCATATATAAACCTGGTGCAGAGGAGATAGCCACAGTATAATTGACTTCGTTGTTGTGGATGAAAGACTAAGAGAGCTAGTAAAAGATATAAGGGTCATGAGCGGTTTTGAATGCAATACTGATCATTATCTTCTAGTCTTCAAAATAAACTTAGGTCAGGGATGGAGAAAAAAGACAACAAAAAAAAAAACGAAACAAATACGAATCAAGATTGAGAATCTACAGAAACTGGAAGTGCGAATAGGTTTTAAAAATTTGATAAACGAACATATAGATGAGGCAACTTGGAAGGCGTTAATAAACAATAAAGATGTAGCGGGTGCATCGACTATGATCCGGGATGTCATTGTTAGGAGTGCGACTGAAGTGTGTGGTACTGCGGTCGTAGGAAGAATGTCTGGCGTGGTGGAATGATGAAATCCAAGCAGCCGCCCTAGAAAAGAAAGAAGCGTATAACAGAAAGCTGAACATCACGGGCCTCAGCGATGCGGAGAGAAATAGACTTGAATATGATTTCGGGCAGAAAAGGAATGGGCGTGGATCAATATGAAGGGAGGTAAATTAACAGAGTTAGTCAGCATGAGAAATAGCAAAGGTGAAATGCTATATGATACAGACGGAATACTAGCCGCTTTAAGAGACTCTTTTAAGGAATTATTGGAGGAGAAGCGGTAGGGCGCCACAACTGCGATATAGAATACAATACGTTAGAAACCCCAATTTAGAGTCTTTGCCTCTGAGGTTAGGAATATAATTAAGAACTTAAAAAATGGTATGGCTGCTGGTGTAGACAGTATTAACGCTGAAATGCTTAAATACGGTGGCGACTACATACCTCACAGGTTGTGCGAATTGATAAATTTAATCTGGAATTTTTAGATGTTTCAGTTTGTAACACATCAAGGCACAATTTACTTTTCATGTAAATTATTTTAAATATTGAATAATGCTTATTTAAAAAAAAATATATCAACGTAAATATGTATAATCCCCCCCCCCCCCCTAGCGTAACCATCCGTAGGATTTGATCGTACCCCCCCCCCCCCTAAAAGTGTCAACGTAATTTATGCACGACCCCTTAGACACACTTTTTAAGGGGTTACATGGGCTTTGCAGGCTAAAAAAGATATATTGTCTGCTTTTTTTTGTTATCAATTGAAAGATTTGTTTTATTCAAACTATTAAGTATATAAAATAATGACAATATAACAGGATTTTCTGAAATTTTCATCAACAAATTTTGAAGGACACTTTAGAAAAAAGTATCCTTACGGTAGTCAGGATAACTCAAGATAGCTTCATCGGAAAACAAAAACCCAAATATTTTCTGTTAACCGGTGAGTATAGCTTGTATTTGAAAGAAGGATTTTGAAAAAAATCAAAAATTGAATTTTGGTCAGAGTTGTATGCAAAAAAGTACAATTTTCGGTAAAATTTATACCACGTATTGCCTTGTGCAATAAGTTGTGATGAAAAAAAACCTTCGTTCAAGCACGAGTCAATCCTATCTAGAAGAAGTGTCCCAAATTTCAATAAAATCGGTGCATTAGTTTTTGAGAAATTGTGTCCACCGACTTTTAAAATAGAGTTTTGACAAAAAGGCGTACCAACGGTAACCAGTCTGATTTTCGACGCGACGCATGCGGGGTGTGAGCGGATACAGGAATTGGAAGCAATACCTGAAACTAAAATATTTAAAAAGAGTAAACCTTAGAAAGCAAGAGAATCGAGCGAGAAATACTGGCAAACAATAGGTCAGCAAGTTCCTCTATACAGGGTGTCCCAGACTCAAGTGTCTGGACTTATATGGCCGTATAAAAATAAAAAAAATAAATATAAAATTCCTTTTTCAAAAATCAGTTGTAATTTTAGTTTTTGAGTTATAAAATATTTAAGCTGGTCCAATCAGGAGCGCCGTATAAACAAACAGTCGTGTGTGTGTGAGCGGGATTCCAACGTAGTGTTCTCCCGTCGCTAACCCCACCTGAGCTCTCGCTTTGATAACACTGCGTTGGAATCCCGCTCACGGACACACGACTATTTATACGGCGCTCCTGATTGGTCCAGCTTAAATATTCTATAACTGATACTTGAGTCTGGGACACCCTGTACGCTTGCGACGCTTCCCGCCGGCCAAACCTAATGATACGAATTTCCAAAGGCTCTATCTCCTAGAGTTTTATCCTGATTAACTTGAAAATTTGGCAGAATATTTTTGACATGTTGTACTATCAGATGAAAAAATATTTTAAAAATCGATTTTTTGAAATTTCGAAACTCATGTAACCCTTTAAGGTCCCAAAAGGAAGAACGAGTTCGTTAACCAGAAATTTCGAATAGAAATTAAAAATGTTGAAGCATTTTCAAAATTTTTAAGACCAGTTTTTTTTTCGATTTAACCATTTTACGTACGGCTATTCGTAGTACTTAGAAAACCAAACAATTTATCCTGATGACTTTTTTCGATAAAAAATAAATTATAACAGTTATAGCATTTGCAAAATTTTAAAAATCAATTGAAAATGAAAATTTCAAGTCAAACAACGCACAATATGAAGAAAGGCTAAGGAGGGTATTCAAAAAGAAGAAAAAAGGCATGGTGAAGTCGTGGTGGGATAGGGAATGTAAAAAGATGAAAAGGAAGGTAAAGAGGAAGTACAAGAAGTGGAAAGAGGGTACTGTGAAAAGGGAGAAGTACGTAGAAATGAGGAAGGAGTTTATATTGATGTGCAAGAAGGAAGAACAGGAAAAGCAGAAATATCTGGAAGAGGAGTTAGGAAATGTTAAGACAGAGTGGGATGTCTGGAAGATAATAAATAGGTTCAGAAAGCGTAGAGTTGGAATAAGCGCGAAGATAGGGAATGAGCAGTGGAGGGAGTTTTTTAAAGAATCATTTCAGGGCTCAGGTTCAAGGAAGAGGGATGGTGAAAGTAGAAGAATGCGGGAGGCAGAGATGGAGGAGTTGGATGATGAGCAGATAGAGAAACAGATAAGGAAGTTAAGAAGGTCAAAAGCAGCAAGGCTAGACGGGGTAGAGAACGAAGCATGGCTGTTAGGTAGTGAAGAAAGTTTTGAGGGGGAGGAATTCCCAGGAGGGTGGAGAGAAGGGTTAATAGTGCCACTGCATAAGAAAGGAGACAGGGATGAACAGCAAAATGTAGGAACAAATGAATGTAGCGAAGGAAACAAGTGAAGATCGTAAGAGCTATTAACGAGAAGAAATTGAATGCTACCGTACACGATGAGTATCCGTTCCTTCGTATTCAGTTTCACAATTGACACCTTTAGATTGAATGTCTTGGACTGGGAAGTGATGCGATTCTGTAAAAAATGAATAATTAATGCCCCTGTACTAAATGAACCCCCTTTTTCAAATTTGAAGGATTTAAAAGATGTCTAAAGATGCTGTTGCGTATGGAGCGAGGCACTGTACAGCGCGTCGCAGACCGTACGTGACGCGCCCAAGATCTTTTTTATATTAAACTATGTACTACCCCCCCCTCCTCATCGTTTTGAGACTCGGATATGTTATTTTACATTGTTCAAAGATTTTTTAGACGAAAGATGGTGATAGTTCCTCAAATGCACCCCATAAAACAAATACGAATTTTTTTTTGAAAATTTGGTTCGACCCGTAGTTAAAAGGAACAAAATTTGAAATTCTCGTACAACATTCTTTCATTGAGTCCCATGACATATTTCTTGCCCATAGAAATTGGTTCAGCCGTTCTTGAGAACGGGAACAGCACATACATGCTTATCCTGCTATGGCCAACATGTCGTGTCATAATAAATTATCCTAATGAAAATATAATAAAAATGCGAAAAAATAGTTTTCGAGTCTTCCCTAATAGCACGGAACGTTCCAGAAACGTTCCGCAGGCACCCTCGGAACGCTCCAGGAAAGTTCCCGGGAGGTGTAAAATGTTCGCCGGTTGGGAATGTTCCAATGGAACGTTCCATTGGGACCTGAGGGGAATCTTCCATTATTGTTATTTTTAACAACAATTATCTCGTAAACCGTAAGAGATAGGTGAAAATGGATGTCATTTTTGAGAGGGGGACAAAAAGTATGGTGTGTATCAAGGACGTAAAGCTATTTTGCCTCGTGTGACTGCGGCCCTCGCTTCGCTCCGGCAGCAAATTTACACTCGTCACAATAGCCTTCTTTACGCCCTCGATACACAATATACTATCATACGAAGAAGATTGTAGAGGGTCGATAATGATTGGTAAAGATACAATTTCTATATGTATTACTTAACAAAAAAAGGCAACGTAGCTCGTGGATATACAAGGATTCGTTGACGGCTAGAAAATCACGAATGATAACAAATAGTCAATAAGTTTTTTGATGAAAGGATTGAAGAATGACAAGTAATGATTGGCACGGATTAATATTCTATCCGTATTACATACTGATAAAAATTGAAGTAGTTCGCGGATAGACAAGGATTACGTGACGGATAGAAGGATTTAAGAGGATAAGCATTGATTGTCACTGTTGCGTTTTCAATCCGTGGTAGGTGACGAGATAAAGTCGAAATAGTACACGGATAGAAAATAATACTGTGATGGATAGAAAATTATGGATTTGAACAGATATGAAATACATTTTATGGTGACAGGATTGAAGATGATAAGAAATGATTCGGACGGATTAAGATTCTATCCGTGTTACATAACGAAAAAATCAAGTAGGTCGCGGATAGATAAGGATAATATGACGGATATAACATTATGGATTAGAACGGATAGCCAATTCTTTCTGTAGAAGAAAGATTCATGAGGATAATTATTGACTGGCATCGATAAGTATCGTATCCGTGCTTGATAATAAAGAAAGTCTCAGTAGGTCCCGGATAGAAAAGGTTAGGTTGGCGGACAGAAAATTATGGATTAAACCTGATAGGAAATATAAATATATCGCCTATCTATGTACTCTTTTTCTTAATTTATTAAATAAAATTAATCAAGAAAGATTACAATTCGTTGATATTTGAATTTTTTACAAGGAACACACACACAAAAACAAGATTCAACAAAGTTATTCAGTTTCGTTTGTTTAATTTGTTTTAGATTCGATGATAGCTGGATCTCTCACTAACTTTCCACATTGTGAGTTATTACTTTCTGATTAATAGTATATTGCGTGACGAGGGTCGAAAGGCAACAATTTCACGAGTGTGAAGTTAGCTGCTCGAGCAAAGCGAGTGCAGATATCACACGAGTGAAATCGTTGCCTCGAACCGAGTCATGCATACAATTTTTCATCATGCTGATAATCGAAATTCGACTTGAGATGCTTGTGGAGCGGGTCGAAAATCGAGTTTTCTACCCTAGGGTAGAAAATGACAGATCAATGTAAATGGCGGTATTCAACACCGCCATTTACATTGATCTGTCACTTTCTTCCCTAGGATAGAAAACTCGATTTTTGACTCGCTCCACAGGCATCGGAAGTCGAATTTTCAATTGAGGTATGATGAAAAAATATTTTTATTTCTTGTGAAAACCCATCGAGTTCAGTGACACCAACTTCAAGCAACCCAAACATAACTTAATAAATATCTCAATTTGGTGGTTTCAAAATAACGTTTAAAAATAAATGGGAGAACTTTATGTTCTTAAAAAAAAAGAAATTTAGTAACCATAATCGCGAAATGTCACATGTTTTCATCTCTGAATCTAGAATTTGACCATTTTATTGCCCTGTCAGTTAGGCCATGAATCATCGAAATTTTGTCTTTTCTACAAATGCATGAGTTGAAGTTTACATATCTGCCTAGATTTGCTTCTTTTATATATACATATATCATCAACTGAACAAGAAATCCAGCCAACTCCAACGAATTATAGACTTTTTGGAGAGAGGTATACAAAATCCCAAAGACATTGAAGTTGAAACAAAGTACATTTAATATCGTCCACTTCCAGAAGTTTTGCGACAAGCCATGAGGAATGTCCCTGAATCACTGCCGAAATGGTGAAAAAAGCACTTAGGGGCACGAAGAACTTTTCCGCTGTAGGACCAAACGGTATAAAGCACTTCTGGTGGAAGAAGATTACTTCTACACACCAATATTTGGCCCGCATATTCACCTCATATTTAGAGTTGGAAACGACCATTCCGCAGTGGCTGGTGTTAGGACGCATTATACTCCTACCGAAAAAGGCGACTTGCCTAACCCAGAGAACTACAGGCCAATTATAATTATATGCAATTAATTATAGAATTATAGACTGAAATATATAATATATAATAATAATAATATCTATATAATAAATATAGAATTATAGAATTATATACTTTTTGGAGAGAGGTATATAAAATCCCAAAGACATTGAAGTTGAAACAAAGTACTTTAATATCGTCCGCTTCAAGAAGTTGTGCGACAAGCCATGAGGAATGTCCCTGAATCACTGCCGAATTGGTGAAAAGAGCACTTAGGGGCACGAAGAACTTTTCCGCTGTAGGACCAGACGGTATAAAGCACTTCTGGTGGAAGAAGATTACTTCTACACACCAACATTTGGCCCGCATATTCACCTCATATTTAGAGTTGGAAATGACCATTCCGCAGTGGCTGGTGTTCGGACGCACTATACTCCTACCGAAAAAGGCGGCTTGTCTAACCCAGAGAACTAAAGGCCAATAACTTGTTTGAACACGCTGTATAAGATCCTTACAACTATGGAGCATAATTTCTGAAGTGTACCCACCTCCAAAATGAAAGTTGTCCGATCGGGCTCAAAATTGGCCTAATCTCAGTTCTATTAGATAGTAGTTCTCACACCAAAAATTAATTTATTTTGATAATTATTAATCAAAGTAGAGGGGGTATAATTTTTGGGTTTTTGAAGCAAAGGCTTACTTTCAAACATTTGTAACTTTTTTCCTATTGTCTTAAACAGAATTTGACTCGAATTGTTTTTGATAGATTTTTTCACAAACTTACTGGTGGTCATAACGATTTTCAAAAAAGTCAAAATTTTACCCTAATTTTTGAAAATCAAAAATAAATTTGACTTTTTTTCAAATTTCGACCAGTGTAAAATTAATTGGGAATATGCTTTAAAAATGAGAAGTAGGAATATACAACTTTTGAATTTATCCGCGCATTTTCTACTTGCTAATTCTGCCACTGGATGGCTGTCTGCCACTTGATGTTCGTGATTCTCACAAGAGAAGATAATTTTTAACAGCATAAGAAACTGGAATATAATATTCGTAGTTTACTCCCAGATTTGTTAGTAGGAATGCATGGGGATTTACGTCTAAAAGCAGTGAATTTTACGATTTTCGCAAATTATTTTTAACTCAAAACATTAAAAAAATCTTAAAAATCATTATCTTTTAACCAAAACTATCAGAAAATTATCTTTATCCTACAAACATTTTTTGCACACTTTCGCTTTGCACTGTTTGAATTCTAGGCCAACTGCATAGCTGACGCCGCCGCATGGCGACCGTCAACTCTCATGATAATATTTTCCACAGGCCTCCACAGATAAGTGGCATGGGGCTAGCTTCCTCCACTCCACAGGCATACACTGCGACCGATCTTGGTCGTTAATAAACCGCTGTTCTGAGCAGTATTTTCGCAACTGATTTTGTTGACAATTATATTACGATTGGTATCAGTATCCAGTTATTAATATTTACCAATTTTAGCTGTGTATCTTGAAAATTCGACTGCAATAATTGTTATACAAAAAAATACCCCCCTCCAATTGACGTACAGAAAATATTTTCATCTTAAAATCATGCACAAAGTGTAAGGTTCGAGTGACTGTAACCGCGATTGTTTTGGATGAAAATTACAGAAGTTATTCCATTTGTTTACGAGACAAAAACGCACTATTCTTTTGCAGTAATTTGTAACGTACTTAATACTCCAAAATCGACCGCCTTAAAAAAAGTTAACCCCACCGAAACAACGGTACCTTTTTTATAAACAAATATCTTTTCTCAAAAACTATTTATTATTTTGAGCTAAAATTTTACGCATATTCTCAGCTTAGCAAAACACACATTTTAAAGGACTTTAATAGATGTGCATACACTTTTTGCATAAATAACTAGATTTGCAAAAGGGATGTTTTTGCCGGTTTTTATTACTTTGCGAGGGTACAAATCAAACAATTTCAATATGCGACATACCAAATTGAAGATATTTTTAAGACCTTCAATTTGTAATTGAACTTTTTTTTTCGCAAATCAATACCTTGATCGCAATCTCCCAAAAACATGATTTCGCAAACTTTGAACATTGCGCAATTCCTTCTGAACACATGTTTTTTCCTGCAAACATACAAGCCTTCATCCCAAGCATCAACACTACATGATGGCATATCTCGTTCATTCTGAAATTTTTTGGTGAAAAAATCCTCCATTCCCTGGACTAACGCACAATAATTATTATACCCGGAACAAAAATTAGCAAAAATACACATTTTCATCGAATCGAAACATACAACTTTTCAAGGAAACGTAGTGAGGTTAATTGAAAGAATTTCAATAACATTCTAACCTGGTGGGCCCAGTTGTATTTTGTGGAATATGCAGAATTCTCTTATAAAAAGTGGTTTGAACTTTTTCTATCAAATCTAAATACCTGAGACTCCATGTGTGCGCACCATACATTAAAACGCTGGATACAAGACTATCGAAAAGTCGAACAATAGGTTTCCATGAGTTGAGTTTTAATCTATGAATCAGAGAAATCGTTGCTCCTACAGCGAGGTTATATTTACGAATAGCTTCATCTTTCACCCTGACAAAAAGTGCAGATTGGGTGAATGGGGTGCCCACGTAGATATAACATCTGACAATATTAATCTCGGAGGTTCCGTACATAAAAGGTGGGTATTTTTTGTTATGGTCATGACCTCCCTTCTGTAGATTACTATTTTTGTTTTTTCTATGTTCTCCGCGCTCATTTATCCTGCAGTAATCCAATAATTCTTCAAGAATATTTCCAACAAATGGTCTATTGATACACCTCTGATACCTCTGGCATACATAAATTCTTGTAAATCAGCAATTAAGAATGTGAACATTGTTGGACTTAGAACCTCTCCCTGCATGACTCCTTTCGTTACATATACCGATCCAGAGACGCCCTTATTTCCCTTGATCGCAATATTAGCCTTAGAGTAAAAATCCATTACCAATCTAGTAAATTTTGACACACAACCTTTCGAGATTAATTTGTTCCATGAGATATTATGACTAACTGAGGGAAAGGCTGCTTTGAAATCCACATAGAGTACAAAAAGTTGGCCTCCGTTCAGTCTCAGACGATTTTGAATGTGCAACCTCTCCCCCTCCTGAAACCTGTCTGCCACTGTGGGAACAAGTTGCATGTCTTCAGCCCAAGTTGTCAGCCTTTTGGAAAGAATCTCCGTAGAAATGTTTGAGACCACGATATTGGGACCTTTTCTTCATCAATTATTTTATTAAATAACGAGTTTAAGTCAAGGATCAGATTGCCGGGCAAATTTTTTAAAAAGTCATAGCTAATACCATCCGGACCAGGCGCCTTACCATTTTTTGACTGTTTCAAGTTTGAAATAGTTTCATCAAGAGTTATATGTGAGTCAAGATAAGGATTTCGAAATTATTAATCGGTGTTAAGTAAGAATTTGGATCCCGGACTGGGTAGAGAGATTTCAAGTACTGTTCCCATATGTTCAAGTCTATATCATCATACGAAGGTTTGAAATTATAGCTATTTACTATTTTCCAGAATTGTTTAGAGTCGATTGCATTTGCAAGAGAATCTAATCAGGAAATTTTATAATCTTCCTGCTTGGAATCTATTAATTTTGTGTGTACTTTTTTACAGTTCGTATAAATCGAGACAATATCAAGATTGAATTTTTCCCCTCGCATTTCTTGAGTACTTGTCTCAGCTGTCTTTTACTTTTTTCATACCCAGATAACAATACGTGCTGGCACGTAATGAGCCGACGGGCTGGAGACCAACTTGCCTGCTAAATGCACGCGTCAGGCCGGCCGAGTCGGAATGCGACCGAAGGGCGGACAACGGTCCGGCAGATTAGACGCCCGTCGGTAGTGCAAACGGCGAGGAACGACGGGCCTGCGACTTGCGCGTTTTGGATCATCTGTTCTTGTCGTGTGTAATGACGTTCACCCGTGAATTTTGACTCAGATCGCCGACGTGAGTGAAAAGTGCTTTCGTTTGTTTTGTTCGTTTAAAGTGCTGTACGTCGAAGATAAAGTGAATAAGATATACCCTACTAAAAAAAAAGTCGAGACTTATTCTGCCCATTTATCAGGTTATTTATATTATTTATTCATACTTATTTATGCATATTCTCTTTTTGCTTATATTTCATTGTTAATATTGATATACTAAATGACTCTGAAAGTGAATCTGAAAATGTTGTCCGTTTTCTTTCTCTCGACAGACATCTTATATACCCATCCACACATCACTACTTTCCAACCGAGCAATTCACGCCTACCCCAAAAGGGAAACGGCTTAATGATAATAATAATTATTATGAAAGAAACCATTAAAAAACAGTGATGATCCACCTGATTATTCCCAAATTTTCTGGGAGGGACAACAATCCGAGAACAATCGGTCGAAAGTCCCGACAAGTCGTCTAAAAAAATTGGGGTCACACCTGGTCGAGATTGGACAATAAAGATCAATGGTCCTATCTCTCGCACAGAGAGCCGGACGACATTCGAGAAGTAAATTGAAAATGTCGATCTCGCCGATTTCGTCCTCGAGATACGAGGACGAGAATTAAGGAGGCAAAGAGGATACGGATAAATGGTCGAAATTTGATCGAGAAATCAGAGAGTGAGGGTGGCTCGTGAAAATGGGGCAAAATTGAACGACCGGCAAGAGGGGTGAGAAATGAAGATTTGAAAAAGCTAGCGAAGCTAGTGGTCCAGACTCTAGACTCGGGAATCCAGAATCCAGAAAAAGACGTGTAGATGCATTCTCTCACGAATTTTTGGTAAGAACACACGTGGTCCGGAGAGCATCAGCCCTCGGGCCTCGTCCGTTTTTCAATCGCTTTTTATAAACCTCGCCGCGTCTCTTTTTTCTTCTGCTTTCACGTTTTTTTCTTACCCCTTGGCCGGCCATCTGCCGCTACGGAAGGGGCGGCTATAAGATCTAGGATCTAGGTCTAGGGATTGCTGGAGCGGGGTAGCTCAGTCACGAGACTCACGAGGATGAGAGAAGGATGCTGTGAAATTGAGGGGAAGGAAGGGGACCATCCAGAGACAGAAGACCCCCCACTCTAGCAAGTAACGGCTTGAGGCCGCGTTTTATAATCGCGGATGAACTATAGCTATACTATAATGTATACCTATAGTCATACTTTATAGTGCTTCTGGTTCGCGTGCAACCGAATGAATCAAACCTAATAGAAGGAGAGAAACAGAGGAAAAAGGAAAGAGACAGAGAGGAATGATCCTTCTCATAGATCCTTTTCAACAATATACGTCGACGATTAGTAATCTTATACCAAAACAAAAGCAGATGAATGACCTACTTCGTGTCCCTTATTTCATTTAATAATTTTTCTATCAAAATGAATATAATCGGGACATCATTTTGACAAATGTTTTCAAATAAAAATGGATTTTTATCCCAGTATGTTGGTATGTAAATGAAATAAGCAGTACGTTATTGAGGGTCTGGTAAAAATATTTTTTGCACGACAATGATGCAGGTTTTAAGTTTTGCTCTATAAATAGTATTAAAACAATTTTGTATAAATTTGAGATTTATGGTAGTCGCTTGTAGTGAGTTATAAAAAGATAATTATCATGAAAAAGTTGAATATTTTGAGGTCAGGGATTTTCAAAGTGAAAATAAGATCTGGCCCCCCCACTTTTATGCCCTGCAATTCGTATTCGTGTGATGGAAAATAATTTCAAGAGGCAATAGAACTTTGATAGAAGAACAATTTTATTCGTTCGATTCATCTCAAGCTTCTCGTTGATCTGGCAAGAAATGAGAATTTTCAATTTTCATTAAAAGTAAGTTATTTCTATTATTTGCCGCTATCAGTGCGTCTAGTGATATTTACTGTATGAATGTGTGAATGAGACTCTAAGGCGACAAGATATAAAATATCCGTAGAAACACAAGAGCTTGCATGAGAAGATGCATGTACGTAAACGAAGCTATAGTTGCATGCCAGGACAGGAAAGTGTGGAGAAAAATAGTAGATAAGAAACGTGTAATAAAGAGTGGCAGTGGAGTGAGAGACGTCTGAAACTATAGACCTTGGATACTAATGGACCCACGTGGTATGATGGCTTTGTGAAGCTCTTCGCTTGGGGTGATTGCTAGAGAGATTGATCAGCGATCTGTGTCGGAACAGTGTTGTGGAACGAACATGTTATTCAAATAAGCAGCAAGTTAATTCTAGATTTATCTAAAAATGTATACAATATGAATTTCTTGATCGCCGACTATAACGAGGCTAGAACCGAGTGAGTTATGCTTACCCCGAAAGGGATTTGGCTTAATGGTATCATAATAAAAACAAAACATAAATGCAGAAAAAAGAGGAAAAAAACAATCGCGTTTTTGAGAAAATAAACTTTTTCAACTTTCAAAGAAATAGCCATTTCAAAGCATTTACACCGCAGTAAGTTTTGCTATATATACCATTCTTTATCGCAATTATAGAATTTAACATGATACCTACTGCTATCATGCTAAATTCCGTAATAGGCAAGGCTTATAAAAGTGACCATAAGTTACCACACATTTCCTAAATTTCCTGTAATTTATGGAAACTTGTGGTACTTCATATAACTTATCAGTCATTTACTGTAACTTTCAATAAATATTTTAAGCTGAACCAGGCTCAGTGTATTCTCCTAACCGTAAAACCTATAAACCTATACCACTATCGGTTTATTATTTCAGATGGTATTTTAAATTGAAGAAAACCTTTAAATTAATACTACTTTGATAATATTTCAATCTATATTTGAGAGAGGCAATTTTATCTTTCATCGAAAACAGATGGTTTCATACTCGTAACCGACACTGTACGAGAAAATTCAAACGAAAAGAATTATTCCACTAAAAACGTTCTAAGAACATGTCTTGTCACTTTTTTTTATCTTTTGTTATTTTTCAGATTTTTACTCAAATATGAATATAACCGATCAAAATGTTTTTTTTTTAAACAATACAACTTGTTTCTGTGATAGAAAAACAAAAAAGTGTAAATTCAAAAACTTTTACTTCCTAAATAAATAAACAGAAAATGAATCTCAATTATTCTACAACTTCTTCCAGACTTCCTGTTTATTGCTTTTTAATAGTTTTGAAATACTCAGATGTAAAAGCAAATTATATAATTTAGAATTTAGATAAACCGCCGCCAATATATTTTACGAATTTGGAACTTTGTTGGAATTTTCAGGTGAATTTTGAAAGAAAGCAAAAATTTGTTTTAGAATCAAGAAGAAAAAGTTAAATAGGGGAAGGAGGGGCAGCGCCGACCGGTGGGGAAAAGGCGATTTTGCTTATAACATTGCTATTATTTAAGAATTTTAATTCTACTTTGCATTAAATGAATCTATTTTATTAAAGAGATAGTGTTACTTACTAAAAGCTTGGCTTTTCGTAGACGCATCCCCACTACTCAAATGCTGGCTTGCGGGCTCTGCTACGATCGCCCGTCCTGTAAAATTCACCTTTGACGCCTTAGGTCCCTTTCTTCGCGGACGGTCACATATACAGGCTGGAATTTTCCAACCTTTAGAAAAGACCTTTTCTCACTCATCGGCTCTCCATCAAACTTTCATCAATTCCACGTTTACTCCCGACATCTCTTCTTCTCTCTCCCACCAACACCTTTCTCGTCTCGGCTCTCTCTCTCTCTCACTCGCTCCCATTGACATTCCTCTACTTATCTTGGCCTGACACGAATTCACTTTTCCATCCTCAACTATCGGTTCGTCAGGCCAAAACCCTTCCTTCTCTCACCCCGCACCCTCTCACACTCTCAATTCGGAACTTGGTTTTAAATGAAACGCTTTTCGTTCAACCAACCAATTTCAAAACTGCTGAATTCAAACAGTTTTTCCCTATCCTCTCTCCTCTTGCCTACCCAGGCATTTGCGTTTCTCTCTTCTCGCTCTGCTCTATTCATCTTCCTTCTTTCTCACTCACTCTTGTCTCTTTAATTACCTCACGCTTTTCAACATTACAGATTCTTCCGACTTTGATTATCTTTTTAAATTAGAGGGCCCGCTTATTTTGTAAATATAAATTAAGGAAGAAAGATGTTTTTGTAATCGCGGGTCGGGATTTTTATTAATTGTTGGTTTAAAATTTACATAGTAGAGTTCTTCCGTTTTAAACTATAGAGGTTAATGATGTTGAAGTATTTTGAGGAATTTGATTAATATTCTTTCTTTACCATCTTATGATATAAATCCTTGATATTATTAATTCAATTCACTCAACTTTCCTATTAAAAATTACCACTTATTCAAACTTTTTTACATTGTTAACAAAGAGCAATGTTTTTTAGATATACATATATCTGTTCAAACATTAATTAAACTCGTTTTATTTCTCAATATTAAAAAATTTAATTTGAAATTTTTTCAATTTTTAAGGTAAATATAAAGATTTATGTTTAAAAGAGAAAGATGAGTGAAATCGATCCACGACGCGCGAGACCTGGGTAGTGGACACGCGAGTCCCCTCTTGTCGACCGGTCCTAGCCAATCAGCGACCGGGATCGCTCTTCTCGCGTCAGCCGCTACGTACCAGCGACGGCCTGCGAGCCGAGTAAAGTAGTTAGTTACCGCAATCGAAAAGTGACAGGTCGAAAAGCGCTCGCCCGTCATCACTTGTTACACGGTTGCGGAAACTAAGCTTGACCATCGAGTCATGCACCACTCCCTCTCTCTCCCTGTTCGCTTCTTGATACCTTTGGGTATCGGGACCATTTTCTTTAACTCAGTTATCATTCTTTTCTGTGTGGCATTACTGATTAAATTGTGACCCATTGCCAAAACATTCTTGATTCATGTGTCCCATTGATCTTAAAGCTCCATAATCGGTGGTTCACACCACTGATTGATGACGACAAGTCGAGGGTTTGATTAACCTTGGCGGTGATCCGTAGCCACGAAGAGTCGGAGGTTTCATTACTTTTGGCGATGGTTGCCAGTCACGACGTGGCGGAGGTTTAATTACCTCTGGCGGTGACTCTCAGCCGAAGGTCAGAACAGTCATTGGGGTCAGATTATTCGGGCTGCCATTTCTTGGATTTCTTGATTCTAATGATTTAATAGTGGACTCCAGACACTTCTATTTAGCTTCGATAGGTGGCCGCTTAGTCACGAGCGGTTATCGTAGTAATTTTACCGGAAATTTTTATTGCCTCTCTTTTCGGAATTGTTGCTGACCCATTTCTCGGATTTCGCAATCCAAGATATTGAGACGCGTACCAGGGATGCTGCCGCTTAGTCAAGACCGGTCATTGTAGTAATTTTATCGAGAACCTTTTATTGCTTCTCTTTTCTAAATTAAACCCTACAAGATTGTCATAACGACTTTCTGAAATTTCTTGAAAAATCAAACATTCAAATTTTGACCCAATAAAACTGAATAAAAAAATCCACTTTGCGGTCAAATTATGCAAGATACGAAAAAAGATGATTGTACAAAAATTATCCATCCAAAAAAGAGCTACGAATTCGTTGTTAATTATTTTTCCACATCATGAAAAATAAAAAAATTAAATTTCTGAAGAAATGACGCAAGGTGCCAAAAATAATTGATCAATAAAATTTGTACACCCGAAAAATATCTATGAATTTGTTTCTAATCATTTTTGATGGAACGCGTAGTTTTTGTTTTAATCGTAAAAAATAAAAAAAATTGTATTTTTGGACAAACGACACAAACTATGAAAAAATTAATAGACAAAAGTTGCTCAACGAAAAACGAGCCACAAATTTGTTAGAAATCATTTTTTTATAGGACGCATAATTTTTGTTCGTAAAAAATAACATTAACAATAAAAATATAAAATTTTTGGAAAAATAACACAAATGAAAAAACAAAGATTAAGTTTTTATTTATTCATATCTTAATACTAATGCCCTAACCGCGAATCTAAAAATACTATCTCTTTTTACGTATCTCGTACAGTTTATGACATACTTGCAAAACATGATGTATTCGAAACTTGTCAAGGCAAATTTGATATGTTCGTAATCGTATACATTCATATATTCTTACTTTTTAACTTTAAAATCCCTAATTGAATAGATAGGACTAAAATACAGCTATAAATAGGCCCAAGTTGAGCAAACATCTTACGCACGCGCATTTTCTCCGTAAGCACTAGGGTGGTCCAAACAACACCAGGTTTGGAATTTCCGAAACGTTTATGCATCATTGCATTCCAATGGAGAAAAAAATAGCATAACTTTTTATAGAATTTTTAAATAATATTTAGAGGTGGCGCAAATCGTTTTTAGTTCCTATTGTCTAATCACGAATTTAACATGGGAAAAAGACACTCCTTTGTTAATTTATCTTTTTAACCACCTTACTACGAGAAAAGAAATAGTTTCGGAAAAGGATAGCTAGTGTAAACTCTTATGCCAATCCCAGGTGAAAGGCTAGTATAATCATAAATCGTTTGACCTCCTCTGGTGTGGGCGGGTGGACGACAGTAACTGGAGGGTCTTGGAAGAGTCGAGATGGTTCAGACAAAAACTGTTGATTTTCTCTGACCCACCTCTCTCTCCGCTCTAGACTTCTCCTAGCGTTAGATAGTACTCGAATTTAAAATGACATAAACATCGATCACAGAACCAAGTGCGACAATGAGCCTTTGTAAATTGTGATTTTACCAATCGGGATAGATTTTTAAACCACGCAAAGTGATAAATTCGATTATTTTCAAAACTATCATCGTCTTCCTTATCTAGATCAATTTCTGTACTTTCAATCATAAGAAGATGAATTGTGGGCTTGTCTGATTTAATTTGACTTACTGCGGAATAATTTCCTTTTTCTTTCTATTTTCAGAAGACTTTATACTATAAACATTTATATTTAAATTGTGTGATATTTCAAATTTCGGTATATCATGTAAACTAATAGGAAATTGTATTCCATCATATTTGAGTTCAGTATTTAAATGAGGATAAGAACTAATACGGTTAGATTCTCTGTTAGCAGGGTACAGAGCTGCGATTACTGACCAGAAAAAACCAAAAGCATCAGTATTCTCTACATTTACAACTGCTCTTTTATCTCTTAAAAATTTTGGTAATCGTTCATAAGTTGATAAACTGGCAACCGAAAGTGGTGTATATTTATTGAAATTCACATTTAAATTTATAATTTCTTTTAATTTCCGATTAGACTTTTTTGTTGAAACTCTTCGACTTTAAATAATATTTTCTCTCTTAATTTATTCTCAAAACATTCACCAACAGTTGTCAACTCAAGAATAGTTTTGTTTTGGCTATTGAAAAATTGTATTTCTTCTATTTCCCTACCTTCTTCTAATACACTGAATTTAGCAGCTAAAATAACGTTGACTTTTAAACCTCCCTTAATTTTGATAGTATTTTTTATTCGTGCAATAATAATTTTTTTTGCATTATCTGAAAGGCTATTCAAATCCATGTGAGTTAAATTTATTATTAAACCTGTTCTAATGCGACTCCTGAAGGCAGTCTCCATGTCTTCCCACTTGATATGTTGTTTGTTCACAGCTTCATTGATCCCTGCTTCTCTTCTTCGTAACTTCTTGAATTTCCGATTTCTAGCTTGTAAAATCCCAAACAGAGATTGAGTTTCATTTTTTTGACCTAATGAAAAGTCTTTTCCTCTTCTCAGGAGTTTATTCAACAGTCGTATGTTTTGGATTCCACCTCGGATCCAAAAATCAATTTTGACAAATGTGGCATTTTCTTTCAAAATTTCGTACGCCTCATCCATCATTTTAATAAGTCTCTTACACTGCTCTGAATCCATTTTTAAAATATTTTTAAAAATATGCTCACTGAATAATTTTTAAGTTTGAAAAGTCCAATACCAAATACTAGGTAAATTGCACTAAATATGTAAGTTAATTTCCCACTGAATGCTCCACACTGAATTGTAGCTAAATGTACACTAAACTCACGTTGAACTGCATACTATTATATTTATATATCTTTCAATTTGTCTACCGACTGACTTTGATGTTGGCTATTAACTGGGGAACTCATTTAAAAAATCCGAGTTATCCTTCATTTGAAAACTCGTAACCTCCATTGTAGTTTTATGGAGGAAGTTTTCTTAGTCATCACTTTCTAAGTCTTAGGGTGACCTCTATATTAAAATTAAAATCAACTGAAGTGAAAAGGTAGATTTCTCATTTTATCGATCGCCGATAATTATTTCGATTTATTTATTTTTAGTATTACTTTCAACGTAAGTTGTTATTAAAGATATTATATCTTTGGTTGTTATGCCTGACTTTCTTAACACATAGCGTAAAATAAAATGTATTACAGTAATTTTTGTACATTTTTAATCCAGTCGCAGATGTTTTTCTTTATCATGATACGCGCATTATATTTCGGCCGACATTATTGTACATACTATACTATATTCTACTTGATTAGATTAGATGAATGACAAAATGGTCTCAGTTCGTGACACCACCGCAGTGATATATTATAAAGTACAATCTCTCTCTTCATTCTCAAACTTGAAGAAATATAAAGTAAAAATTAATTGAATTTTGTAATGAAAGTTATAGTTCCATGCTTCTTATTTTCTGAACTGATTGATAAATTATTTTTAAAAGTCTTTGTTACATTGTGAAATGACTATATATTAATTCAATTTTCAAAATGATATGTGCATATATATTTAAAATGTTTTAAAATTAGTTCTGAAGGTTATTATTGAATTAAATGTATACAAATGCAATTTCAAACAAAAAACATATATTTAATGTAAAAATTATTTGAAAATGTTTCAGTGAAAATTACAGATTAATGCTTAAATGTGTAGGTGAATTCAATTTTTAAAATTATATCCAAATATTATGTTTAAATTGTTTCAAAAATTAGTATAAAAAGTTATTAATAATTCAAATTTTCAGTAATTAAATTTCATGTTTTAAAAAATTTGAAGTAAACATTATTTGAATGTTTCAATAAAAATAATTGTGTAATGCTTTTTATGTTATGAACTGATTTATTAATTATTAACTGATTCTATTGAAACTTACATTTTGTGGAATTAGTTTAAAAGGTTATTAACAAATTAAATAATTAGAAATGAAAGTTCAAATTCAAAAAAAAATATAAAGTAAAAATTATTTGAATGTTTTGATGAAAGTTACAGTTTAATGCTTTTCATTTTTTGAACTGATTGATTTTTGTCAGCTGATTATTTTTTTTCAAAATATCAAATTATATAAAGATTGATTTTGATTTGTTTCAAATAAGTACATGAATATTATTTACTTCAAAGTTATGTAATTGAATATTGGTTATAATTTGCATAATAAAAGTTTGTTTATATTTGAAATGCCTCTACTCCAATTATGTACTTTCTGTCAAAGTTTGTGATGGTGCAAAATGATTATCTAAATTTAATTTTAGAAATTATATGTAAACATTTTTTAATTTTTTCTTAAATTACTAGAAAAGGTTATTAATAAATTGAATTTTCAGAAATGAAATTGAAAATTAAAAAAAAATGTAGAGTAAAAATTGTTTGAATGCCTGAATGAAAATGATAGTTTAATGCTTTTTATGTTGTAAACAGATTAATTGATTATTAGCTGAATAATTTTCTTCACAATATTAAATTAATGATCATACGAATACAATTTTCAAAATTATATAGACATACGTTTCAATTTTTTCTGGAATTAGTACAAAAGGTTATCAATTCAAATTTTCGGAAATGCAATTTTCAATTCAAAAAAATATATAAATTGAAAATTATTTGAATATTTCAAATCAATTCGAAATCAATTTGTAGTAAGTACTTATTTTCATTAATAGTTGAATATTGAATCGTTCATTGTACATATAAAAGAGCTTCGTTGGTGTTTGCAATTTTTATTCGTTGTAGATAATAATGATTATTTTAGATTTAATATTCATCATTGACGCGGCTTATTTTGTTTCTGAAAATATTCTCTACAATAAATACAATTCGTGGTATTTTCAATAAAACAGAAGTTTTACACAAGTTAAACTTATCAAAAAGAAATAATTTATACACTTCTAAAATAATAACTGGCTATACCTCCCACAAATAGAATTATATAAAAATCTTCTCAGCAATAAAACAATGATAAAGTAAGTGTACAAGGAAAGATAAAATCGGAAACACAAAATAACTCATTTTTAATAAACAATTACATATGCAAGCGCGTAAAAAAAGTTACACTTATATTCTCCTTCCAAATTATCTACTTCACTTTGATGCTGCTGTCTGGCACACCCATCCCTCTGCCGTGTAACCAATCGGAGCAATCTACCGGATACCAACATAGCGCCCGGCACCGGACATCTACACAGAAAATTTTGGGCAAGCAGCTGTCTTCTTAGTAGGAGCGCAGCGCCACCACGGCGGTTAGTGCAGCGGCAAAACCACATTTGAGTGAGCAACAGTGGCAAACGTGCGAGCAGATCCTTTCCCGCGTGTTGGGAACGCTGCAGTCCTACAAAAGAGAAAGCAATTGCCCCACGGGTCCAGAAATAGATTTTCTCAGATAAATGAATCTACAGGACACAGTTGAGTTTTTTGATCGTGTAAACAATTAAGTACACCAAAAATCAATAATAGTCAATGCCTAGACACAAATATAATAAAAATAATTTGTTTAAAAGACATTTTACTGCTATAAAAATATGTTTCAAACAAATAGATATCTATAGAACTTTTATGAGATAAAATATTTTTTTGGCATGAAAAATAAGTTTAAAATACTTGACAATGTTATTTGAAGTTACCTGCCCATTCTATAAAAAAAGTTTCAGTCTAATTCGACAATTTCAATTTTTATTAAGAAGTTATATAAACAATTACGTGATAGTCATGTTTAAAAAAAATTTTGGTTATAAAAGTACTGCGACTGATTTTATGCTGAAAATTGTTTCAATAATTTTAATTGTTATTATTAAATGAAACATATAGACAGTTGTTTATATAATTTATTAATAATAATTAAAATTATTAGCTGAAAATAAAACTTTTTGGTTGAATGATAAAAGTCCGTGCCCATAAAGGTTCACCGAAATTCGGTGAACGTTTAAGAAATATTTTCGGTGTGCCCAAGAGAAACTGGAAAGGACGCCTAATAGGGTTTACCGAAATACGGTAAGCGATAGACCAAATATTTTCGGTGTGCCTAGGCAAAAAATACAATTTTTCGAAAACGTTAAAAGTATACTTTATTTTAAAAATGTAAATATAACAAAAAGATGCCTGAAACTTGTTAAAAAATCCGGAAGAGGATAAGAGACATTTTTTGTGGTTGATTCTGAATCAATCTATTCAGATTATTACATTTTGAAAATAGCAAAAAAAATAATCCAAACAACCATACCATCAAACCAAATTGTAAAATTTTCAACAAAAGAATTTTTAATATCAATAAATATAATATTATTATATCCCGAAAGCCCAGTTACTTCTGTTTACATTAATATGCGATTGAATCTTGTATGTTATATGTTATACGTATTCAGCACCATGGTCAAATTTCAGGCGAATACGAAAAACCGTTTGCCATGGAACAAACTCCGCGCGAAACTGGGCGTGGAGATGCCGTTCTCCCACATAAAGGGAGCGTTACTGTAACAACAATGTTGGGCCTACAGTTTTTCCAATGTGGGCACACAGCGTGCCCTACAAGAAAGAGAGTCCGCACCAAGCTGCGGGCAAGCAGCGCTCGACGCACTTGATGTTGCAGCTCTATTATGTGGGCGAGCAGCTTGCCCAACATTTTTTGAGTGTATACACAGCCTTTTTTAAATCTCTATATCATAGTTTCCTGTAGAAGACCTGAGGATAGATGTTTGCGCCAACTGACTTTTGACTGACGCCGTCTTCGCTTCTGGGCAGCAGCGTGACGTTATCATTAATTACTTTTTTGACATACAGATAGGAAAATATCAAAATAATAAGTAGGAACAAAAGATTACTTTCTGACATAAGGAATTTATTTAAATAGGTTTATTTCAAAATCCTCTATTTTGAATAAAAAAACTTTATATTTTTCTTTATAAATACCATACATTAAAGGACCATTTGTTCCAAATTGATATTCTATTAGTATCATATCGGTTCTGTAAGATTCAATTTGGTTGCAGAATTGAAAAAATTTTCCAAATAGAAAATCTTTTCGGTTCATTAAGTTTTCTAAAATATTTTCCAAGTAGAAAATCTATTCGTATCATTCAATTGTAATCTATTAGGATTTCCAAGTTTATTTTGAATTGGTCACGTTTAGGATTTCTAAATTGAACTTTTCAAAACGCAAACTAAGGTCCGACATCAATCCGGTTCAATTGGGGTATTATACACTGCAATTCATTCGGATTGTCCTGTTTATTTTGAGCTGGCTTTGGTTTGGATCTACAGATGAAACTTTTCAAAACGTGCACTAAGTCCCTACGGGAAATGTGTTCTTTTTGGACATAATTTCACATAATTTGTGACTCTTCAAATTTTGAATTATGTTCCTACGTCAATTGGGTTCAATTAATTTGGATATTAACAACTTAGTGCCTTAAATCACGTTAATAATTTGTTTGATGTTATTGTTCCTCTTTGGATTGAATTTCAGGTTTCATTGATCATAACATGGTCTCCGCCCAATGTTTATTCTCCTTCAAGTTTTCCCTCTGTTTTTGAGTTTCGGGCACTACCTTTTCGTTGTGCGTGAACTCAGGTAGTAGCGTGAGGCTTCTTTTGTTGAGCAGGCTCGGACCCTTTTTATGATCTGCTCAGTTTCAATCAGGGTGTAGGCTAATGTAGCCACTTCGGTTTGTACAACGATTTAAAATCAATTGTGCTTCATTTTAGAAAATTCGGGTATTTGAGTCCTTTCATTCAAAGTCCGTGTTTCTTTAATTTTGTAATACTTGTTCAGTGATCTCCCGACTCGATCGTCTTCTGGTGTTGTGGGAAGTGACGAGTATATATATATATATATATAATTCCAATTATTTTTCATGTTATTTTTTACGATTATGTCTCTTACGTGGTTTTTTCCAAAAATTGAATTTTTTATTTTCAATGCTATTTTTTACGAATAAACCAAAAACTAGGCATCCTATCGAAAAGTGATGAAACCCGAATTTGTAGATCATTTCTATATGCACAATTTTTGTTTCTTTATCTTTTTTCATATCTAGCATAGTTTGACCGCAAAATTACATTTTTGATTTTTCATTATTTTTTTGTGCGATCAAAATTTGAATCTTCGATTTTTTATAAAATTCAAAAAGTTATTATGACAATATTGTAGGGTATTCAAAAAGCAATGATTTTATTAACTTGACTTTCTTTCATATCGCGCGTTCTTTGGCTTAAAATGTTCATTTTCTTCTGTTTTTTGGAATTTTGTAAATGATATAACTCCGGTAATTTTTCTTCAATCAAAAAAAGAAATAATATTATTTTGTTCGCCTTTTCATGTACTATTATTATCCGTCTATATAATTTCTAAGTGTTGAAAAAAGTGTCCTCAAAAATGTTCAAAATGTGCTCACATATTGAATTTTCATCCAAAATGGCTGGTTAACGAATTTAAACTTTATTTTAGGACACTTAAATAGCATACCAAAGCCCAATCGATTCTGTCAATTTTTTCGAAAGTTATCGTACCAAAAGTCTAAAAATCTACATACATATACACACACATGCATACACACATGCATACGCACACACACGCATTCATATATACAAACATTCATACGTACACGCATACATACACACATACATAAATCCATGCATACAGACACATTCGCCAAAACCTGTTGTTTTGGGTTCAGAAGGTCTCAAAACGTGTTTGACCTCAAATTTGAATTCCGCAACATTGAAAACTTTATAGGAGCATTTTATTATTCGAAAAACTCGACTAACTCTAGTTTGAGTGAAGCAACACTCCCCGCAAAAAACGTCAAATTAAAAAGTATTGCTTCGCATTCACGAGATTTTCCCTGGAAATCTGCTTTGCAACAACCTGGGAATGGGACCGTAGCACAATACTTTTTAATGCGAGAGTTCGCATATAAGGTCTCAATCTTGAATAGTCTGCATACGATGTCAGAGATTTCGCGTTCAATGCGTGTTAATGCGAGAGGTCTAATTTGTTTCAATGCTATAGAATGTGATTGAATGCGAAGCAGAATTTGTCTCAATGCGATTGAATGCGATTGAATTCAAAGCAGAAAATACGCGATTGCTAAGTATTGAATTACATTCACGAGATGTTCTCTGGAAATCTGCCTTTCGACAATCTCGCATTCAAAATGCGATACTTTGGAATACGGTTCAATGTAGCATTTTTTGTAGGGCTCCTTTGACATGGAGGGAGGCTCCATTTTGTATTCGCCATCTTGCATTTTGTGATTTAGATCACCAATTTGAATTCAGCAACATCGAAATCCCCTTAGAAACGTTTTGGCTCTCAAATTACATGATTGATTCTAGTTCAAACATAAGAACCACCCCTCACGTTTGAAGTTTAGGCGCCATTCTTAGTCCGCAATCTTGAATTTTGCAATTTTTACCTCAAATTTCGATTCAGCGATATAAAAACCACCAAATGAGCATTTCAGCTTTCAAATCACTCCACTGATTCCAATTCAAATGTAAAAACCACCCCTCAAATGCAAGAGGTAGTTTCTACCCTTATACTTGAACCTTTGCCGATATAAAAAAATACGCATCGATTATTTTCCACAACTCCACAAATTTGCAAAGTTTCATCCAAATCGGCGAGTGACCCTCCCGTAGTGTTACTTGTAAGGTGGCTTTTTGGGCTTACAGACACGCAATAGGAAAAACCTGACGCTTAAACCTCAGGATTACTTACTGGTTATATACAATGATAATCAGACCCATAAAAGCATATGCGTCAACGATCTACTGCCAAGGACTGAACTAATCAGTACTATTAAACAACTGGAAAGTCTCCAAACATTTTCCTGCTTGGCGATCACTGGTGCTTTGAAAACAACACCTTCAGCAGCTCTTAAGGTCATTCTGGACATCCCGCCGTTTCACCTTTTCTTAAAGAAGATTGCGGCAGCGGAAGTCTATATATATATACTCCTAGTAGGGGGCAATCTTAGTGATGTTAAGCTGACAAATCTACATGATATCAGTGAACGTATGCTATGCGAGGATAATTTTCTCGCTATGCAAACTGATATTATGTTGAGGAACTTATCCTTCATGAAGCCCTTCAAGATTATCTTCCCTAAAAGGGTAGAATGGCATTATGAAGGGAGAAGGAAAGAATTATTAACACCAGGAGGTCCCGTTTAGTAGACAGACTTTTTAAAAACTCTTTGGGAATAGGGGCTGGAATCTATGGAAAGAAGCCCATTGCTGAGATAACAGCACTAGGCACATTCCCTACAGTTTTCCAGGCCGAAATAATAGCTATTAATGCTTGCCTGGAGGAAATTTGTAAGCGAGCTTATGAAGGCCATCACATTTACATTTGTTCTGACAGCCAAGCAGCACTACAGGGGATTAAAACGATTAGGGTTTTCGCCACATCCAAAATACGTTCGCTACTTTTCTCTTCTCTAGGCCAACATGAGAATATAGCAGGTTAGTATGTTCTCTCCGCGGCCTACGAGTTGAGAGAGTTTGCGTGATCCCATAAATCTCGTTCAGGGGACTGGAGACATATTATGCCTGGGTTCCAGTTCGGACTGAGTACGCCCTGCTGGTAGTGAAAAGATTGGAAAAGATAGAAATTTGGGGATAGGAAAAGATAGAACTATTCTATTTCTCAATGTGTCACTTCGCATTCCTAAAACGCTATCTTTTCTTATCCCTAATCTCAACAATTTTCTATCCCTTTCTCTATCCTTCGTGACTGAGGACTCTCATCTTTTTCGATCCCTTAGTCTATCTATCTATTACGAATTTCAATCTTTTCCAATCCCTTTCTGTATCCTTCGTGACTGACGACTCTTATCTTTTTCTATCCCTCAAAATTGGGGAGTCCCTCAAAAAGTAAAAAAATTCATTAAAAAAATTAATTTGACGTTGTCCACGTATCAGAAAGACTAGGTGACGTCCATGCTTCTATGCCTACATACTTAAAATTAATTTCCATACCTCACAGTCGACAACTGTGTCGAACTTTATATATAATCACTAAAAAAACAGAGCACGACACATATTTCTTATCTGGCCACGATTTTCTCAAAGAAAACGCTCGACCGAGGGTTTGTGAGAAAAATCTAAACGGTTCCGTAGCTCTTTGACTAATGCGTGAGCTAGATTTAGGTTTTAGGGCAGGTTTTTAGTTATTCAAGTAGGGTTCGATTCCCCAGCGTGGGCGATTTTTCAAAGCGTTTGAGCGTGCGATCATACTTGTAAGTATATGTACGTGCAATTGTGTATTAATAATAATCAACCGTAGGGTCCCACTGGGAGCAACTGCCATCTAAAAATGACATCGGTGCTCAGTAGAACCGCAGTAAATCACACTTATGGTCATGTCTCACGACCGTGAGATGGGTGGCATGATGAAATTACGACAACAGACAGGCGAAACTCTCGTGTGCCTTGAGGACAGGCATGACTCAACGATGGCAGCTTTCTGCATCCATCTCGCAAATGCCTTGGCATATTTATGGCACACGCAAATGGCTTTAAGGTTACGAACCAGTGACAGTTTCGTACCTTCGAAAGCACCGATAACAAGGACAATTACTTCAACCAAATATTTTAGTTACAGTCATTGCAACTCCCTTTTAAGGTCTTGATACCTCTCCTCCTTATCCTACTCATTAGCAGTGATGTTGTAGTCGGCCTGTGCCAAGAATCCGATCGCGAATATGCTTTGGTTCTCGAAGTCTTGGAGAACAATGTCAGGCCTCAAAGGAGAAGCATAGACTGCTGACCGAAAATCGTAGTTCCAGATGGCACTTCTCGTTTTGGACAAGTAACTCTATCTCCCTTGGAGAGTTCGGCAGTTCAATGTCGCGGCTAACACCGTAAGAGCGATGGTGATGGTAATGAAGTACTCTTAGGGACGCATCATGTCTGTAGATATGCGTTGTTCCCGCATAATTGGGATACCCAGATAGTATGTGTTCTAGGTACTCTGCGTGTGCATGATACGCTCTGTACCCATCGCTGTGAACTTCTGGACATTAAATGCGGTCACGGTATACTGAGGTGGAAATGACACCGTCATCCTGACATGCAAGAATGAAACCTTCTGTACCTGAATTAAGCCCTGATGATCTGAGAAAAGTAAATTTTGCTCTTTCGACAAGGACTGTCTTTCTACATCCCTGTGAAAATTACCGTGCATTTTCTTGTCGAGTAGCTGTTTTTGCTATTGCCCTGAAAGACGCCTCTCTGGAAGGTGACGTTGCTCGTTGCCACACGATAATTTCTAGATAAGATAGTACATCTAGTTTTTCAAAGGGGCATCAATCTCTCTATGCATCTCACTATGTGTGGATGCACCTTCGAGCTTTCCAACAGACAGACGATTAGTCTGCGAGAGGTTAAATCAAAAGCTTTCTCGTAGTAAATCCAGGGTATTGACAGGACAAGCTGATGGGCTGCATCGTCTTCACAGACGCATCTGTCAATTAGCGGGTTCTCTCGACATCCTGCTACACCTTTTTTCGAGCCACGTTTTCGCACATTTTTCGCCACACATTCTCAATTCTTTGAAAAATCCTGTTGTTCAGGACGGCTGTGAAGATCTTGTACAGTGTGTCCAAACAAGTTATTGGCCTGTCATTCTCTGGATTGGCCAAGTCGCCTTTTTCCTGTAGCAGTATAGTGCGTCCTAACACCAGTCACTGCGGAACGGGCGTTTCCGACATTCAATATGAGGTGAATATGCGGGCCACATGTTGGTGTGTAGAAGTAAGCTTCTTCTACCAGAAGATCTTGATATCATCTGGTCTTGTAGGGAAAAAGTTCTTCTTGCCTCTAACTGCTTTTTTCACCTCTTCGGCAGTGATTGATGAACATCCCTCCTCAAATTTTATGAGATTGTCGAAAAATTTCTTAAAGCGGATGATATAATCAGTCTCTTCTATCAACTCCAGCACTTTTGGGACTCCAGCGTTAGGCTTGGGTGGATTTTTGACAGAAATAGGGTGATCAATGAAGAGGCCAGATGGAAAAGTGAGAAACTGTTAATTCTCCCTGATACATCTCTCCCTTTTTCTGTATTTTCTTTTTTGCGTTAGATAACACCCGTACTTTGTCAACAATGTGCTGTTTGATTGTCAGCAGCATTGAATTGTTCAGTGTATGATTGAAGATCCTTAGTTCTTGATTCATTGTCAGTTTTAGCGTTAGATTCGAGTCAGCCAATGCTATTGCAGCACCATAAGCTGAACAATTGATGGTCCAGAGTTTGGACTCCTCCGAGATATCCTCAAGAAGGGAGGCATCCATTTCAGGCAGATCTTGAGGCTTAGGTGGAACCTGTATTGCAACGTTCTTCCTTGTCCTGAAATCGCTATTATCTCCCAGAAAGTGCCTGCTTTCCGCGGTTGCTATCAATGTCGCTTCCTCAACTCCGTCTACAGCTTGTTTAAGCAGCGTTCAAGGAAGCGCTCCGCGTACATATCCATTTTTCAAGAGGTAGGCGTGTTAATTTCGCAATGTCTGATGCGAAACGTGTTGAAGCTTTGGGTGTTTCGGGCACCAAAGAGAGTTCATACGCTCCATAAAGCCTCCGCGAACAGGAATAATGCTGGCATCGTAGCAGTCTAGCACGTCATCGTTGAGTTGATTCGTCCAATCAATGTGGACATTTTGCCGGTTTGTCGTCGCGTTTTCATTTAAATTATTATTTGCAGCACCCCGAACTCTAGGGTGGTCGGCACTGTTTGCCGACCGATTGTCGGGCGCTCTGCGCGTTCCATCGTTTTAAACTGCATTTACAACTTTTTGGTGGTTTGATGGTGTTATTGTTGTTCCCACGAACAGCTAGAGAAAAGCTTTTGCGCCCTTGTAGAGCCCCGCATGCAAGGATTAGGATGCATACTCTATGCATACTCATATATATATATAATTAAAAACTAAAGGTTAACAACCACCGCAGGGTCCTACTGGGAGCAACTGTCATCTAAAAAACGACATCGGCTCCCAGTAGGCTCCCAGGGTGGGACACCCTGATAGTATGTGTTTTAGGTACTCAACGTGTGTATGACACGCTCTGCACCTATCACTTGGAACTTCTTGACCTAAAATGCTCCTTCGACAAGGACTGTTTTTCGACATTCCTGTGAAATTTTCCGTGCATTTTCTTGTCAAATAGCTCTTGATGGAATTTTTCAAATTCTGCTTTCTTTACTCACTATAAATTAATTAGAAAAATATTCGAACATTATTATAAAATTCGGTGAAAACCATGAAATTAATCCCTTTCTTTCTTAATTAATTAATTCCATTCAAAGAACTAAAATCAATTCACAAATATAAATTGGTATGATCTTCTCATCTGGCAAAGTAGACTCGAACATTTTCTATTTTCTTTCCGATCTTTAGGTTACACTGTTACAAATAATCAAACGTTAGCATTTTATATTTTGTTTCCTTTCTAAATTCTGGGAGACACGACCTTCCTGTTTAAAAAAATGTTCATATCCTTTCAATTATTTAAATTGCTCTTGATGCTAAAATAAATTTTCCGAACAAAAATTATTTTATCTACAAAAAAATATTTTTCCTTAAATCCTTTAAGGAAAGTATTTTTTATAATTGTTTAAGCCAGGGTGACAATTTAAGATTAAAAGAACAATTCCTGTGGGTTTCACGGTTTTAAAAAATTAGTCACGGTTGTTTAAACTTTCAGATTCAAACTTTCAAAACTAATCGATTTTTTGTGATGGCTTCTGTGAAGGAAGGATAGTTGGAACCTTCGAAGCTCAAGTGGTAGAACATTTGTCTAGCAAGCGAAAGGGTTCGATACCCAGCAGAGTCAAAAGTCATGTCAGTCTTGCGGCAAGTTAACATGTGTGGGATCTCTCTCCTAAGAAAAAATTTAAGTCTCACTCCAAAGTGGCAAAATTGCTGCAACTCTCCCGAACCCAAATTACCACATCTACAGCTTGTCTCCCTATCCGCAAGTTTAAAAGGAAGGGAGCAGGGAGCTGTGGCATCTCTCCCCGATGAAAAATGGAAATCGTCCACCAAAGTGGTAAAAGTGCGGCACCCAGTAAAAAAAAGTTGAATAGATATAACTTGAAAACGAATTCCGGTTAGGTTTAGTGTATTCGATTTGCTGCCATTATCGAATTGGACCTTTCAATTACATTCTGCAATGCATTATGCTCTATTCGGCCGAGTTTATTTTATGAAATGAAGTGAAATTATTAGTTTTTCAGGGTAGCAATGAGTATAATTATGAAAAATAAAGTTGCAGAAATACATTCGTACGGTTTGGGCGAGCGATATTAAATATTTAACTGAACGGAGTGATATTAACCAAACTTTTACTCCAATTCGGCAATAAACATGATTTGATATACTCAGTTCTGCAAGGTGTAGGGCAATGGACGCGGTCGGTAATTGGTAACTTCATTGCCGACAGTTGATAACCCACTGCGTTCTTCGCCCTGCACCTTGCGGAATTGAGTCTGTCAAATCATGTGTATTGATGAATTGGAGTCATATTTTGTTTAATATCACTTCGTTCAGTTAAATAATTAATATCGCTCGCCCAATCCGCACGAATGTATTTGGGCAACTTTATTTTTCGTAATTATACTCATTTCTACCCTGAAAAACTTATAATTTCCCTTCATTTAATCAAATAAACGCGGCCGAATAGAGGCTTATGCATTGCAGAATTGAATTCGAAGGTCCAATTCGATAATGGCAGCAAATCGAATACACCAAACCTAACCTGAATTCGTTTTTGCGTTATATCTATTCAACTTTTTTTACTGGGCAAGTCTCCCGGTCTCAATTGCCACATCTGCGACTTATCTGCTTGCGGCATCTCTTACCCAATATAAATCTTGAAAACCTGTGTTTATATAATAAGAATTACCTAGATAGCAATATGCGCACATAGTGCGATGCACGTGTCCGGATTTTGTCACACGGGTTGCACGCAAGCGATGACACAGATGCGTCCTCATATGCCTGACAGGTGCGTCGCACGTCGTGAATGTCGCACCTCGTTTAGGCATAGTGCGAGCACACGTTGCGGGTTCTTGCGGACGGTATATATGTACAATATTTAAATGTAGATTGTTAGATAGAAAGCAGGTAATGTCAAGGTGTATAACAATTAATAGACAATCTGCAAAACTACCGACTTAAAGCCGCAAGAAAGGTCACAACAATGAGGTTATGTTTGTAAATCTATGCATATTGCATGGTAAGTATTTTACTTAGTTTGTATAGAAGGTGCGTGCTCCACGATTTGTCCAAATCCTGATACACGTCGTTAACGGTCATGTTAACAAGTTATCTTAACGAGGTGAGAAAAACCCCAAACAAAACAAACCTCGAAATATCCCATGGGAAATGATGCAAAACGAGACGAAACCGCGGGATGAAAAGTCGCGAAGACACTCGTGGCGCGTCGGGCATTTTCGTTGGATCGACGAAGGCTGCTGCGTCATATATGTATTATTTAACGACAGCGCGCGGTTTTTAAATACCATTAAAAATGAAGGACGCATTTTTTAAATTTATTAACCAATTTTCTGAAAATTGATTTTAAATTTAATTTTAAACTTCACTCAATATTAAACATGAAATTCAAACTACAAATTGAAGTTATGGAAATAAAAAAATATTTAAAGATGAAATTATTCCAACAGTTTCATCTTTTAAAAAAATGCCAATTCAAATTGAAATTGTTGTAATATTATGTAAATAAAAAACGAAAATTTGTGGCTAATTGGAATTTTTTACGGTGCATCAAGGTTTAATAGCATATTTCACTTCTTAACTTTCTCAAGTTTTTTTTGTTCTTTTTAACTTTCGGGATGACCATAAAAAAATATGTAAAAAAATTCTTCACTCGGTGTAAGCATTTCTAGAAATATTTGTCAACTATTTTCTTTTACACTTTATTCTTTTATAGTTTTTTTATGGTTTTGAAATTTTTTTGTGTAGTTACTCTGTTGTAAGAATGTTACTTGATGTAAGAATTAAAAAAAAATGTTGTGGTTATACTGAATGTTTTAAAAAAGAACCAGAGATAATAGAAAAAAAGGTTAAAAAGTTAGAAGCTATTTTTTTCTTTTTAAAACGTTACAGAATAGCCAAAAAATGTTCTTGTCAATCTTACACTGATCGAGTAAAGAAACATACTATTAAATTATCGTTTTTAAATAGATAAAATGCATGGCACATTAAGCAATTTTACAAATGCAGTCAATACTGTCATTCAAACAAATTTCCTAATTTACGCTTACGATAAAATTGGGAATGTTTCAACTTTTATGAATAAAACATTTTTACAATAATTATAGTTGAAATTATAGTAATAATAATAATTATAATTGAAAACTACGCTTCTCACTTATTCAGTCGCTTATGCTCGCTAAAATCCTCATCAGAAAAACTAGACTTTTTACATTTTTTCAGCGAATTTCTTATTTTACCTCTGAATATTTCACAGTCTCTATCGAACCTAGGTTTTTTACCTGGTGAACGCCAAACTCGCTTTGCAACAAGACCTAATTTTTCTGCTACCTCTGAAATTGCCGCCAACAAGTTTTGATTTAAAGTTTCTACATCATCACTATTACAATCAACATGTGGTAAAGCTAACATTTGTTCAGCATACTTATTATCCGGATCATCCTTCCACACAAATTTTCTAAATTCAAAATTTTCTTCCACATTGTTAATATTAAGCAAAGATGCAATTTTAAGACTTACACAAATCGGAAGGTGACCAGATGAGGATGGAATACCGATAACTGAAAAATCCGAGACCAAGGTCAAGGAGCCAAGGTAACAAGCAACTAGATCTATAACACTTTTACCGGTATTTCCTGGCGACCCTATATAAGTAAAGTGTGCTGGAGTGTCCCCTGAGCATCGCCCATTTAAGATCACTAGATTATTCGGTTACTGCTGCTCCTCTAGGGTTAATCTCAGTGTCCATCGATTAACGAATGTGAGAAACCACAGAGAACCTAGGAAGTGCCTCCTCATCCAATTGATTGAGCCCGCCAATGCGTGAATTAAAATCCCCTCCCAGAAAGAGCGGAATGTTTGGGTATTCAATACTGATTCTGCTAAGAATCCCCTGCAAGTCATCCACAAGCCCTTGTACATTATTCGATGGTTTAAAATATACATTTCCAATTAGTACCTGAAAATCCTGACGCCAACATTTAACAAATAACCATGATGGAGTTTCGCTTACTATCTCATGACCAAATACAGAGTGATTGATAAAAATGGACAAACCCCCACTAGGACGGCCTCTATTACTTTCTCTAATCGCTTTACTTACAATGACGGAGTGATTGGGAAGCCAGTTGGGTGGACTTTATTGATTGAAGGTAGAATGATAATTTGAATTGAATTTTCAAAATAATATGTAAATATTTTTTAATTTGTATTCAAATTACTATAAAAGGTTACTTATAAATCAAATTTTCCGAAATTAAAGTGAAAATTAAAAAAAATTTAAAGTAAAAATTATTTAAATGCCTTAATGAATATTATAGTTTAATGCTTTTTATGTTGTTAACAGATTAATTACCTATTAGCTGATTTTTTTTCAATATTAAATTACATGAAGATTAAATTTTAATTTGTTTAAATTAAGTACATAAATTGATTATTTAATTGAAGGCTATGTCATTGAATATTCACTATAATTTTTATGATGAAAGATTATTTCTTTTTAAAATACGTCTATTCCAATTATATAATTTTTGTAAATTTGTTGATGTTGTGAAATAAGTATCTGAATTCTGCTTTCAATATTATATGTACATATTTTTTACTTTTCTTTGGAATTAGTTTAAAAATTAATTCAAATTTTCCGGAAAATTTGAAGTAAAAATTATTTGAATGTTTTTATTAAAATAAATGTTTATTGTTTTTTATATTGTGAACTGATGATTTAACTATTATAACTATTGACTGATTAATTTTTTTTCAAATTGTATTGCATGAAGATTGAATTCGAATTGATTTCAATTAAGTCACATATATTGATTATTTACATTAAGGTTGTGTGATTTAATATTGACTACTATTTTTATGATAAAAATTTATTTTTCCTTGAAAAACTCTCCATTACGATTAAATCTATTTTTTTAAAGTGATTAATCATTGAAATTTCTAGATAAATATTAAGTACAATGTATGCATTCTATCGTCTGAATTCAATAATTATATATTAACTGATTCTGTTCAAAATCACATTTTCTTGAATTAGTTAAAAGATGATTAATAAATTAAATTTAATACAAGAAAAATCAAAATTTGAAAAAAATATACATAAAGTGAAAATTATTTGAAAGTTTCAATGAAAATAATTTTTCCGTGATTTTTATGTTGTGAACTGATTAATTAAGTATCAGTTGATTAATGTTTGTTCACAATATAAAATTACATAAAAATTGAACTTTAATATTCTTTAATTAAGTAACATGCATTGATTATTTACTTTGAGATTATGTAATTGAACATTGACTATAATTTGTATAATAAAAGATTATTTATATTCAAAATAGTCCTATTCCAGTTACATAAATGTCTAATTGTTTCTGAGGTTGCGAAATGAGTATCAGAATTCAATTTTCAAAATTATATGTATATATGCTTTAATTTTTCTTGGAATTATTTAAAAAGGTTATTAATCATTCAAATTTTCATAACAATATAAAGTAAAAATTATTTAAATGTTTCAATGAAAATAATGATTTGATAATTTTCATGTCCTAAACTGTCTAATTAATTATTAGCCGATTAATTTTTTTCGCAATATTGAATTACATAAAGATTGAATTTCAATTAATTTTAATTAGGTAACATCAATTAATTATTCACTTGAAGGTTATGTCATTGAATATTGTCTGTAATTTTTATAATAAAAGCTTTTTCTAAATCACATCCATAATAATTATATAATTTTTTTACATGTTTGCGATGGTCTAAAATGATTATCTGAATTCAATTAAAAAAATTGTGTGTACATATGTTTTGATCCTTTATAAAATTTGTATAAAAAGTTATTAATAATTCAAATTTTAAGTAATGCAATTACAAATTTAGAAATTTGAATGAAAAATTAATTTAATATTTTAATAAAAATATTTATGTCATGCTTTTTATGTTTTGAAATGATTGATTAATTATTAACTATTTCAATTACACTATTTCAATTACATTATTTTTCAAATGATTCTCATGTTGTGAAACGAGTGTCTGCATTTAGTTTTCAAAATTATATGTGAATATGTTTTTTTTCTGAAATTAGTATGGAAGGTTACTAATATATTAAAATTTCAAAATTATAGTGAATATTTTCTTAAAATGTAGAATAAAAATTATTTCAATGTTTGAATGAAAATTATAGGTTAGTGTTTTTTATGCTATAAACAGATTAATTAATTATTAGCTGATTATTTTTTTGACAATTTGAAATTGCATGATGATTAAATTTTAATTGCTCTTGATTGAGTTACATGGACTGATTATTTACTTCAAGGTTATGTAATTGAATATTGACTATAATTTGTATAATAAAAGTATATCATATAATGTGCATTCTTATATTTGATAAAAATGTATAAATAATTACTAGCTTTTAGCCCAATTTTATAAAAGCTTTATCAATCAAAATTTTTTATTTTTAAGACTTCAAATTTCAGCTAGCCTTCGATTTGATATTCAAGTTCAACTTTAAAGTTAGAATATTAATTTCAAGTTCAAGTATTTTTTATCTGGAACAATTTTTTTAACTGAAATGTTCCAATAAATTATTTGTAATAGCTGCTTTTGTTTTTACTTCCAAATTTTCACTAAATAAGATTAGTGTAACTATATCAGTAGTAGAGCTATGCCGGTGCTGGGCCACTTACCAACAGATGGCGCCACCGTCGCTAGTTATCTAGACCAACAGATGGCACCACCGACAAAGGGAGGGTTCTGTTCCGTGTTAAGATACCCGCAGTCGGTAAAACAGTGAGGTGGGTAATACAGATACCTGCTGTGATAGCATTGTACCATCTCTAAATAAACAGAGACGTCGGTCATTTTAAGGTTCTGTTCCATGCTAAGTAGGTAAAACAGTTAGATTAGTAATGGAGATTCCTGTTAAGTTAACATTATAAGGTTTTATTCCATGCTAAGTCGGTAAAAAGGTGAAGTTGGTAATGGAGATACCTGATAATTTAACATTATAAGGTTCTGTTCCGTGCTAAGTGACCATTGATCGGCAAAACAGTTTATTCACATCAGCCGGTAAAACAGTCAAGTCATATTATCATATGTAAGTAAGGTAGGGACCAGTCTTACCATCAGTCGGTAAAACAGGAAGGTAGGTAATTTTATATATAATTTTTTTCTATATGTCGGTGAGGTAGGCAACAATATAACCGTCAGTCGGTAAAACGGGGAAGTTGGTAATGTTGGGCATTATCATTTTATCATATGCCGGTAAGGTAGGGAACAATGTTACCGTCAGTTCGTAAAACAGGGAGGTCGGTAATTTTTTATATTATCATTTTTCTATATGTCGGCAAGGTAGAGAATAATATTACTATCAGTCGGTAAAACAAAGAGGGCTGTAATTTTTTGTATTATCATTTTTATATATGTCGGTAAGGTAGGAACCATGTTACCATCAGTCGGTGAAACAAGGAGGTCGGTAATTTTGCATATTATCATTTTACTGTCGGTCGGTAATGTAGGGAAAAATGTTACCACCTGTCGGTAAAACAGGAAGGTAACTTTTTATATTATCATTTTAACATCAGTCGGTAAGGTAGGGAGCAATGTTACCATCAGTCAGTTAGTTGAAATTTCCTGCGCTGTTTCAAGTAGCCTACAATTTATTAATTTAAATTTCCTGCGCTACAACTCATTAATTGGCAAATAAATTTTATTCTTAGAAAAATTATGTGAAGGAAACAAAAAAATCTTACATAGTCACTTAAGCTAACCAACAAATAATAAGAACAATGGTTAAACGTTAAAATTTAATTCATTTATTTTCATAATTTTGTTTACAATTTATTTAATATTTTTAAATTCGACATTATTATATTGTCCACCCAAATATTTCAATTGTAGCTTTTCCGCAGTAGCAGCTTCCTGCATACTTTTCAGAGTTTCAGGATCTTCTAGAACTTTCACAAGCCTCGCAGGTAGAAAAGTATTGAAAGTACCTTCCAGCTCGACAACGATCCTGGTTCCATACTTGGTTTGCGCCTTCTGGATCCTCGTCACTGCATACCTCTTCTTTGGAGTCAGGTCTGTCAGCAGCCTCGTTGGTAGGTAGCCTTCCATTTGACCAATGGCATTGATCTTCTGTGGGTCCATTTTTTCTTCAGAGATGTGACGTCTTTTCGCAAGTAACTTAAGAGGCTGAATGAAGAAATCGCTCTGGAAATGCACTTTTATAGGCCCAAATCCCCACCCTGCTAGTCACCACTCCAATTCTGCGCATGCGTAGTGTTTTAATAGGGATTCCCCCCCCCCTTTATACGATAAAATCCCACCGTTATAACTTACTCCAAGCTAGAGTCAATGCAACAGAGGTTTCAACATGGCGCATGCGCAGATAGGTAAAAGCGAAAATTAGTTTAAGATATTCAATAATAAGCAATTAAACTAATTTTTTACTTGGAGAAATGTAACAGTAAACTAATGTTCATTCAAAAACTAACTATAAACTAATTTTTATTGAAAAACTTAAATATAAACTAATGTTTACTCAAAAGATCTAATTTAAAATTAATAGAAAGGATAAATTACACCGGCACACAAAAAAAAGTGGTCTGCCCGGCGAACTACACCGGCATATATATATGTTTTTGGGGTCGCTGAATCCGAATCCGGGGTTCAAATACCCAAGTTAGCTCGTATTTTTCCAAAAAAACGCACAAATACACGTAAAATCGACGAAAACAGCGATTTTTCTTGTATATTTTTACAAAAAAACAAAGTATTTTCATGCCCGCTGACTTACCCAGCATATATATATGTTTTTGGGGTCGCTGAATCCGAATATGGGGTCCGAATACCCAGGTTAGCTCGTATTTTTCCAAAAAAATGCAAAAATAGACGTAAAATCGATGAAAACAGCGATTTTTCTTGTATATTTCTACCAAAAAAAATATCTTCATGCCCGGTGGACTTAACCAGCATATCTATATGTTTTTAAGGTCGCTGAATCCAAATACGGGGTCCAAATATCCCAGTTGGCTCATATTTTTCCGAAAAACGCAAAAATAGACATACAATCGACGAAAACAGCGATTTTTCTTGCATATTTTTTCAACAAAAAAAATGTCTTCATGCCCGGTAAACTAAACAAGCATATCTATATGTTTTTGGGATCGCTGAATCCGAATCCGGCGTCCAAATAACCCAGTTGGCTCAAATTTGTCCAAAAAACGCAAAAGTGGACGTAAAAATGACAAAAGCAGCGATTTTAGCTGTGTTTCTTGGGTAAAAATGGAACTTTTTATGTCTCGTGAACTTAATTACCATACCTTTATCATTTTTTGGGTCACTTAATCCAATTTCGCTGTAAAAATAACCCAATTAGATCGTAGTTTGTCTTTAAAACCTTAAATTAGCCGGAAAAATACAAAAAATTGTGATTTTTCCTTTATTTTTCAGATGGAAAAAAAATTTATGTCTAGTGGACTAAATCACCATATCTATATGATTGTTGTTTACTGTAGATTTCCTTTGCCTCTCACGTTTCGGGGTGATTTTTTAGATGAAAGTTGCTCCCAGTGGGACCCTGCGGTGGTTGTTAACCTTTAGTTTTTAATTATATATATATATAATTGAAAAAAGTATAATCTAATTCTTCCACGAATTCACTTAACCTCAAAATTGTGCATCGTTGTTACGAAAATCGAATTAATAACAGGCTTGTCTTAGAAAGTGACTAACTCTGCGAAAAATTATGTTAGAAAGACCGACCTATTTTCCGCTTTCAACCAATTTTCGATTCTCAACATCTTCCCTCCCCCCTGCATTCTTTAGGGAAGTAAATAGATAAAACTTCATTTTTGCTCAATTCAAGTCTGAAATCTGCTCTTTAAAATGAGACCAAGAACATAATAACATATTGACTGTTTTTCGAATTATCATAAAAAATGTGAAAGCATTGCAAAGACGAAAAGCGGTCGGTCAATTGATGGTGACCACAGTATTTTGTCTCTTAGTTCCCATGTGTCATGTGTCTTGCGCACCCTTCCACATTTTGTGTAATAATTCAAGAACAAGTAAATATTTTAATATGTTCTTAATTTCATTTTAGAGAGGAGATTTCAGACTTCAATTTAGCGAAGTTTCAATTTTTTCCATAAGCTTCCCTAAAACATGCAGTGAGTGGAAGTTGAAAATCGAAAACTGTTCAAAAACAGAAAATAGGTCGGTCTTTCCCACATGCTATCTCGTCCCCTATTTATTAAAAATACTTTAAGTAGGACTCAATCGACGTAAAATTTATGTAATAAGCTTTCTAGCAGTTGTTTTTTAAATCTTTCTAACTTAACTTTTTGCAGAGTTAGTCACTTTCTAAGACAAGCCTGTTTTAATCCGATTTTCGTAAGTGGACGCACAATTTTGACCGGTAGCGTAAACTCGTTATGCTATTTTCTTTTCTGCAGTAAACAGCTTAACTAGTTTTTTGCGGCTTTCTACGTTATGAGCAAATTTCTGTCAAAGTACCCATAACCTTTACATATGTCATAAGACTATGTACATATATCGTATTGATTACACTGTCCAAAACAGATTTTTACTTCGGAATGGTTGAAGCGGTTTTCGATAAGTTTTTGGAGGTTGATTAAGAATCCGTCAAGAAAAGTGATCCATCACGTCAAGTTTTTGAGACAGACGGGTTGAAATAGTGAAAAAATATGTTTTTGGCTATATTTGACTATCTGTAAAAAAATGAATGAGATGTGGCAGAAACAATTACTTGAGCTTAGAAAAGGACAAGTAGGATCCACAACTATAGGAAATGTCATAGCGCATCTTTTTTGTTGTACAAAAAAAAATGTATTTTATACCGTTTCTGAAAACAAAACACAAAAAACTTGATTTCACAGAAAACAAAATTTCATAAATGTTTCCACTTTAACTCGCTCCGAAAGACAAAAGATTGTAATATCTTTACATGAAAATTCGAGTAGTTATCCTTCAAAATATGCTGAAGTTGATGTGCTATATAAAATGTATCCTTTTTGCTATAGAAGAAAGTTATTCTTTTTTTTTCGGTAAGTAGTGTTAAAATACTCTTAGTGCTAGAACCTTTGCAATCGCTTCGTTTATTGAGGGAGTTTTTCTAGAAAGTCCCAACTTCTAGCGGAAGTAATGTTCATTGAGATATAATAGAGTTTTTTTAAAAGTATTGCTTCATTTGAATCAATCGTTGAAAAATGTGTGCATTCAGCGAGGTATGGTAGTGATAATTTTTTTCAATTTTTTACAACCTTAGTAAATAAGGTGAATTTTAGTTAATAATAATTTATGAATAATAATAAAGAAGTACGAACAAAATGAAGAGCAGGTTTTGGTAGTGCGTTCTGACTTCCTCCTTTTTGATTTTTTTTTCAATTTTGTACAAATGAGGTAAATATTGATAAATAATAATTAATTAAAGTAACTTTAGGTTGAAAATCTAAAAAAATTTTTTTCACAATCGACAATTTACAATTGGTCCAACTTTTTTCTAATTTTCTTATAGTTTAATATTATCATAATAATATCAGAATAATATAATCCAATATAATATTGGATATTTTTTTGTAGGGCAGATAGAAATGAAGTTAAAAAATCTTGAAAAAAGGTCTAAAAATGTTCAAATTAGCAAAATCAATAATTCGACTTTTGCCTTTGACATAAACGCCCTCGTAAGCATTGAAATAGCAAATTTTATCCTTGAATATTGAAGAAGTGTACAATTATTATTTAAAATTGAAGCATTTAAAAATTATGATATTAAGTACCATTTAAAATAATTGGATAACTTTGTATGCTAAAACAGGATTAGAAAAATTCCCGGTCATTTCCGGTTTTCCGGACCGATGGCCACCATGATTTCATTTATTTTTATATTATTTACCTGAGGTCCTTCTTCGCGATCTAATTCAACAGTAAGCAAAGCAGCTGCACCTTGTTCGTTCAAAGATGCATTTTGTCCTTGCCAAATAAAGTACACAGTACGGTCTCTGCCCTTTGCGGCATGTTTAGATGGCTGTCCATTTAACTCTCGACCTGTGAGATATGATTTGATTAAATAAATATTGGTTTATTTGTATTTCTAAAGATTTTTCATACACAGATTTATTCACATACCCGTAACTGTGACAGTGTACATCCATCGCACAATGTAACTGTCTCCGGAAAAAAATTGTCCTACAGATGCTTCGTCTAAAAGCGTATATGAAAATTCATCGATATGCCATACAGTCACGTTAATTGTACTGACAATGTATTGTCTTAAAGTCTGAAACAATATTTTAAAAAACCTTCATATGAAATTTGAAATTTAAATAAGAGGTCATTTAAATTCCCAAACAAATCGAAGCATCCTAAAAAGACTCGAGAAAGTAATTTCAAACTCGAGAAAATACCTCACACGAGGAATTTTATGTTCAAGTATGTAATATGTATATATTTTGTAATTCTAATTTTTTCATTTACTAAATAATTTGATAGGTTAATCACAAAATCTTGAATCCTTTCTAAACTATTGAAATTCTTTGAAATCATTTGATATATTGTGAACTTCCTCGTAATTTTATTAATTTCTTAAATCACATGAAATCCACAGAAATCCCTTAAAATTCCAGTAATCTCTTAAATTTATTTATGCGACTCCGGTGCATAAACGCGTTTTTATGCGACAGCGTAGAGTATCGTAATGTTGTACATTACGATACAGCAACTATGTTCCAAAGTTCACTGTCTTTAAAAGCTGTCAAATTTCCCTACTTTTTTTACAGATTTTCGGGTCTGTAAGCTATACAAATTTTGTTGGCATATTTGTTTAAGGCTTAGTCCTGATAGACTACGAGACCCTGTTCTCTAGGCGCATTGCTGAAATGTTCTATATTTTATATTTGTTAAAACCAATTCTTGAAATTTAAACGAATAATCGATTCTTTGCGTGGAGTTTCGGCATCGGCAGTCAAAGCTTCACCCTTAAAATATGCTATTTAAGAAACCAGTAAGAAAAAATTTTCGGTACTGTTAATCTTCTTTTACCGGTACCGACAATTTTTTTAAGGTTACTGGTTTTGTATACACAATCATATAAATAATTCAAGGGTTGAAGAATGCATCAAAATTTTAAATTAGATGGTAAGAACTAAACTATTGAAAATTGAATTAAATCATTTTCGCAAGCTAAGATATAAACGTAAATAGTTAAACAATCTCAAATGAAAGCGTTCAAAATTGATTAAAAAATGTCCGTAATTATCCATTAATTTTCAATAAATTACCATGAATTGCGGAAAGTTTCCAGAAATTTTAGTCAATTATGTGGAAATTCTAAATTTCCAAATATTTCCTAAATTTTCAAGTCTTCTCAAACAAAATGGTCACAAATTTTTATTTTTCGAAAATTTTCATGATTTATAATTCAAAAACCTAAATTTAATTTTCAAATTACCCTAATTATCAATAAGTTACCGATAAGTGCCTTCCTACCCCCCACTAGACGTTGGAAACAAGAAGGTATGTAACCTACATTATTTTTGTGACTATACTATCCGTTCACTTCACGAAGGTGCATTCTTGTAATTTATTCGTTGAAGAAAAATCGCATGGAAACACAGCTTATATCATGATAAAGCTTACTTTATTGCGCTTAAGACAAGTCCCCATTTGTATATGTACACAAATTTGTTTGGAAAATATCCTTCGTGAAAAGATGACGACATCTCTAAGCTGAACAATGTAAGAAATGTTTGAAAAAATCATATAGATGCTTACATATTTTAACTATACATACGTAAAAACGCAATTTTAATATATTAATAACAACGTAAAATGCATTTGGAGGCGACTGTACTATCTCTCGTAATATGCGTAGTAGAGAGTTACATCTTGGATTAAACTTCTTGGAAAATTTCGACAAATGCAATAGAATAATAATAAGGAATGATCGAAAATTGAAACCTATTATTTAATAATAAATAATCCTGGAAGACCGATAAATGGTAGTGTGGTTGACAGGACACAGCGGCTTGACGTAGCTGAAGGGTCTACCTGTAGAAAAGAGATAGTTACTGCATGAAAAGCCATTGGACAAGCACAGTCATCTTCAAATGCATTTTACGTTAATTTTCATTAATATATGGAAATATCATTTTGAGGTACGTATGGTGAAAATATTAAAGCATCTATATGATATTTTTCAGATCTTTTACATTGTCCAGTTCAAAGATATCGTCATCCAAAGACAAGCAACGACAGAGTGACGCGAAAAAACCACGGTTTTCATCTTTTCGCGAAGGATATTATCCCAACCCAATTTTTGTACATAAACAAATGAAGATTTGTCTTAAGCGCAATAAAGTCAGCTTTATCATGATGTAAGCTGTGTTTTCATGCGATTCTTCTTTTACGAGTAAATTACAAAAATGTTGAAGAGTTTAGTTTCTAGATTTTCCATAAAGATGTTGGCTAATACATATCAGATTGGAAATCCCATTGCCGTAAACCAGAAAAAGAATCTCGTCTCTTAGAATCACAAAATAATGTTTAAATAAGCTGATAGCGTGAAGAATGTTATTAATCTACTAGCAACCTTCATATTCTTGTCACACTTTTCTGATTAACCATTACAGTTTCATAAAAATGTACTGAAATTGAAAATATTAGGTTGATTTGGTTATTTTTTAATCACCCTACATCTAATTTAATGTTTCACTAATTACTACTGAAATTGGTCTAATTTAGTTAGATAAAAGTGAGCCATTACAGATAAATAGAACATCAGTCATTTAATTAGAAAAATATTTACTTAATCGATAGTGGAAAACTACTGCTATGAAAATATATGAATTTATTTAGAACTTTACACATTCGCTGAAAGATGGTTGTAAAAATAAGAAACGCGACAAATAGAAAAATTTGATAAAACAACGGAATTATGTGGACTTGTCATTTTCATTGAAGCATGAGATGGGAATATTGTGAAACTTGTAAATAGCCTACGTCACCTTTTCTAACATAACGTGCTTACAAATTTTATTGCGTTCAAATGGAATAATTATTTACACGCTTTATCTATTTTACCTTCCGCAGATCCATCACGAAATTTTTGATTGAAATGACTTAAGGATTAGGTATCCCAAACAAAACTTAAGTCATTTTTTAGCTTTATCTAAATAATTTATTATTTTTTTAGCTCTAGTCGAATGCTAATGAAAAAAAAATTTGGTCGATAAGTGAAATACGTGTCCCTCTAGTTTCGCTCTAGAATGATATACCCAAAAACTAAATTATTCTGAAACCATGACCTAGAATTTTCTTAAAACTTTGCAGAATTTAAAATTTTATAATCGGTCCATAGGACATTTTCTGCGATTTTTAACCGGGCTTGGTCAATTAAAAATATTTATTTGAATTTACTTGGGGGTCATGCATAAATTCCCTAAAGCGTTTTGCTTCAATTTGTAATCCTCCCTTTTCGAATTCGATCAGATTGACGAATGGTTAAAGTCGGGAATTGTGAGGCCTTCTAATTCAGATTATGCTAGTCCGACCGTATTGACAAAGAGAAAAGTTGGTTCGCCTAGAATATCTATCGACTATAGGAAGCTAAATGAAAAGATAAATAAAAGTCGGTATCCGTTGCCAATTATTGATGACCAGTTGGATTGTTTACGAGGTGCGAATGTTTTTAGTACACTTGACTTTAAAATGTTTTTTTTCATGTGCCAATTGAAGATTCCGATTGTAAATACACGGCTTTTGTTGTACCGGGAGGAAATTTCGAGTTTCTTCGTCTACCTTTTGGACTATATAACTCTCCGGCATACTTTCAAAAGTACACTGTTAGAAATTTCTATAGCGATTTTACTATAAATGTAATGAAAGCAATATGCATATACGTGTAGTAAATTTTTCCAGTCTCTTGAAAATAAGCGAAAGTCCTTGTGCGATCAATATAATAAAAACGCCAATGAAAGGGATGAAATTGAGATAAACGTTTTGATGAGAGACACATATTTTCTTCAAAGGGTAGAGATTAATCTTCAAGATCGCGATTTCAATCAGCTTTTCACAAAGTGGCCTTTCCTACGAGAAACTGACTATTTGAGCCTGCACGCCAGTCGGTTATTAGGATTTAATGTCTTAACAACATGGTCTCAGAGATTTCTTGATATTCCAGATCCCATTCGACGATATTTCAAACTTCAAGCAAGTAATACGCTTCTAAAAAATAACAACAACAAGGGTAGTACACAGTCGCACGCGAGGAAGCGAAAGCAAAAAGCATCAACATAGTGTTACAGGAAGCGAAGGATATGGCTCTTCTTACACGCAGTAATATTCCCAAGCTAATAGTAATGTTTCCTTTACTCGTCTTGCATTTCAGTGAAGATCAGAATTTATTGTTCAAAGTTTTTGACGTAAGCTCATTATCATTTTATCTGTTTGCTCATAATCATTTTTGTCAAATACATTTCATGAAAATTCATATTTGTAATAAGAACTAATTCCACGTATATTTTTAATATTTCAGAATACCACTACTAATGTGGCTGTAAAGAAGTAAATTTCACCATATTCTGTCTTGGTTATAAAAAGTGTGTGATATCATGATATTTATTTCCAGATATATTTCACATAAACATTAATCTTCCATAGATTATACTTTGGTTATTTCCTTTTTTAGGATTTTGGAAGTGATACTTTCTTTTCATTCTGATAAATACCAATACTGCAATTAAAAATTATAAACCTAAATTTTTCATTTTTTGTCTTTCTGAGTGTTATTCCAGTCACAAAATATTGCTCGTACTTGATACATTTTTTCTAATAAAGAAATTCTTTTTTACAGGCAAGTAGATTTTTGATAAAATCGCCTCATTGATTGTTTTTCTGGAAAAAGTCGAATTTTTTAAGGTAAAAAACTTCCAAGATGGAATTTACATCACTTTCCTTAGCTATTATTGCTTTGGATACGCTTGTCCTACAAAACTCGCTAAAACTTTGGAATTCATTCAGAGGTATTTATAGTTTCTATAATACGTAAAACTATATGGTATACACTTGTTTTACATATTGACCGTATGTAAATTGACATTTCTATTTTAAATTATATACTTTTATAGGATAATGTTTGAAATCAATCCACAAACACAGAAAGACAAAAGGCACATACTAGATTTATACAGAACGTTTTCTTGTTTTTATTTGAAAAGGATGCTTGTTAAATGACGACCAAAACGTGCTTTGGTTTTTTTATTTAACTTAATACGACATGTACATTATAACTTGAAAGCTTGTAAAGTTCTAGCTGAAGACTATTTTTTTGGGAACCTGGATAGTTTTATTAAAGATATTTTGGAAAATTCTACATAAATTATTCATAGAGATTGGGTTTTTCAAAAATCTTTATTAAAATCCATCTGGGTTCCCAAAAGAGTATTTGTTTTGAAATTCATTAACTGCGTACTCTATTTTTTCCATGTACAGCTGTTTCAATTATCGTTATTGAAATTTCAATTAAAATCATTCGAAATTTCAATAACAGATGTGTTTTAATTTTCAAATAAAAGTAATTGAAATTTCCAACACATTTGTTTGAATTTTCAAATACATGTAATTGAAATTTCAATTACGGTACTTGCATAAAACTTCACACGGATGTAATTGAAAATTCAAACAGATATTTCTAACAGTACCGTAATTACGACTACTCACCTCTGAAGCGGAAAACCTGAACGACCAACTTTCTAGGAGCCTCGAGAAGCTTCTTCTTGTTCTTCATCTTTAGTACTGCAAGAGAGCAGTTAATTAGACTAGGCCTAGAGACAAATCTTGTAGCCGTTAATGCGGGACCTATTTGGCCAAGACTATGATGGCTATTGCCTATGTGCCTTTGTATCAGGTTTGGTAGATGGAGTCGTGAGGAGTATCCATTAGGGATGGAGGTTTGTTAAGTGAGGTAGTTGGTTATGAGAGTAAAAGGTAGCTTCTTGTGCATTGAGAAATGGCGCGAAATTTTAAATGATATGTTGAGAACGAATGGAACGAATCTATTGACAATAAGTAGGAATTTTGAAGATTCCTAAATGGAAAAAAATTGTTCAGATCAGTAAATCTTTAATTTTAAAAAATTGCAGAAGAAAATAGGTTATTATGCTTGTTGCATAAACGAGAAAGGGTTCAGCTGAGTATTGTGGAAGGTATTTATTTTTGATGAGAGAAGATTCTAGATTTCTCCGGGATTCGATGAAATTGGGGCAAACCCATAATACATTATTGATGTCCCCATCAGGAAAGCCACATAAAGCGCAATCGTCACTCGCGATAAAGTTTTTGCTTGCCAAGCTTGCAGCCAGATTGTAGTGATTAGCGCGCAGTCTAGATAAAATTGCAATTGATCTTCTGTCTAGTTTTGATCTGTGAAATAAAGGTTTGCCAACCTTGTTTAGATTGAAAAACTTTTTGAAATAATATAAGCCGATCTGTACAGAATCCAAAACCCTCCTCTAAACCTCCAAAGCATTGTTTAGATGTTGAGGGAGGACCACAGACCAGACATCCGTATGTGGAAGTTTAATATTTTGAAAAATACCGTCTATTGTTGCAATTTTTGTAAGGTTGTCAGCGTTTTCGTTGCTTGGAATGCCTCTATGGCTAGGGATCCACACCACGACTGTTTCAAGGCCTTTAAATTCAGCGGTGAAAAGATGATTCCAAATTGTATGGACGAGATAGGACCGCTGATGCTGAATAAGTAAGGAATTTTAGCAAGAAGCTTTAGAAGAAGAATAGTAGTATTTTAACCTTAAAATTATGTCTATACATTGCTAAATGGGTGGCCAATATATGGCCTTGTGAATTATGCACAAACATAGTCATTAGCCACAATATCTGAAAAGAAAATTACTAACATCTTTTCAAAAATTCATTCAAAATTGTTTTATCTTCCGGTAGACTTATGTATACAATTGTTTGTCACTTTGTTTAATGATTAATGAGTGAATATCATGTCAAAAACTGTTTTTGTCTCCGGCCAATGATTATACGATTTAGTGGCTAATCACTGTGCTTTCAAAATCAGTAATCTATAACCTGATGTGACAAACATACCTGCTCGAACAATAAGCTTGCCGCTGGTACAATAAAATCCATACCGCTCGAAGAGAAAGAAAAACAATCGTTGTGAAGTATTTAAACAATAAATTAAAGCTAACACAAATTTATATTACAGGCATTATTTCGCTCGAACAGATAGTCCTACAAGATTCTCATGACGCCTTGTTGAGTAGTCTTAAAAAATCAAAAATTCAAATTTTATTGGCACAAAATATAATGAATTATTAAATTCTCATCATAATGAGAAGGTCTTGGTTTTATGTGAAAAATGACTTTCGTGGTTTCCATTAAATGTCGTAGTTTTGAAGACCCCTGAGTCAGAAAAAATAGTTTTTACGTCGGTGTCTGTCCGTCTGTCGTGGTCGACGTCGTCTGTATATCGGATAACTTTCAAAAGACCAATCGGATTGGATTATGCTTTGGCACACAGTTTCAGGAATGAAAAAGAAAAATCGAGTACGTTAACCAGCTATTTTGGATAGAAATTCAAAAAATTAGTGCACTTTCAAAATTGTTTAGACCGTTTTTTTCTTTCAAAATTCATAAATTCCATGCACGGCCGCCCGTAGTACTCGTAAATTAAACCAAATTATTTCACAACTTTCTTCAATACGAAGAAAGTTGACAGAGTTATAGCATTTTCAAAATCTCCCCAAAAAAGCGAAAATTAGCATTTTAAGCCAATTAAAGTATGATATGAAAAAAAATCAAGAGGAGAAAAGTGTTCCTTTTTGCTAGTCCTACAAGATTCTCATGAGGACCTTTTGAGTGATCCTAAAAAATCTAAAATTCCAATTATTGGCACAAAACATAATGAATTATTACATTCTCATCATTATGAGAAGGTATTGGTATTATGTGAGGAATGACTTTAGTGGGTTCCATGAAATGTCGACGCTTTGAGGCCCCCTGAGTCATAAAATATGGTTTTTACGTCGGTGTCTGTCCGTCTGTCGTTTTCGTCGTCGTAGTCGTCATCTGTATATCTGATAAATTTCAAAAGACTAATCAGATTGGATTGTGCATGGGCACACAGTTTCAGGGACGAATAAGAAAAATAGAGTTAATGAAACAGCAATTTTGGATAGAAATTCAAAAAGTTAGGGCACTTTCACAATTGTTCAGACCGTTTTTTTTCAAAATTCATAAATTCCATTCACGGCCGCCTGTAGTTCTCGAAAATTAAACCAAATTATTCTCACAACTTTTTTTCATTACGAAGAAAATTGACTGAGTTGAAGCATTTTCAAAATCTCGCCAAAAAAGCGAAAATTAACATTTCAGGCCAATTGAAATATGAGATGAAAAAAAATCAAGAGGAGAAAAGTGTCCCTTTTCGCTACTCCTACAAGATTCTCATCAGGACTTTTTGAGGGTTCCTAAAAAATCAAAAATTCAAATTTTATTGGCACAAAACATAATTAATTATTACATTTTCATCATTATGAGAAGGTGTTGGTATTATGTGAGAAATTACTTTCGTGGGCTCCATGAAATGTCGACGTTTTGAGGCCCCCTGAGTCTGAAAATATAGTTTTTACGTCGGTGTCTGTCCGTCTGTCGTTTTCGTCGTCGTCGTGGTCGTCGTCGTCGTCGTCTGTATATCGGATAAATTTCGAAAGACTCATCAGATTGGATTGTGCATTGGCACACAGTTTCAGGGACGAAAAAGAAAGATCGAGTTCGTTAACCAGCTATTGTGGATAGAAATTCTAAAAGTTAGGGCACTTCCAAAATTTTAACGACCATTTTTTTCAAAATTTAATTATTCAATGGACGGCCGTCCGTAGCACTCGAAAATCAAAACAAATTATTTTCACATCTTTCTTCAATAGGAAGAAAATTGACAGAGTTGTAGTATTTTCAAAATTTCCCAAAAAAAGGGAAAATTACCATTTTAGGCCAATTGAAATATGATATAAAAAAAGCCAGGAGAAGAAAAGTGTTACTTTTTGATAGTCCTACAAGATTCTCATGACGACTTTTGAGTATTCTTAAGAAATCGAAAATTCAAGGTATATTGGCACAAAACATAATGAATTATTACATTCTCACCATAATGAGAAGGTATTGGTTTTATGTGAAAAATTACATTTGTGGATTCCATGAAATGTCGACGTTTTGAGACCCCCTGCGTCAGAAAAAATAGTTTTTACGTCGGTGTCTGTCCGTCTGTCGTCGTCGTCGTTGTCGCCTGCATATCGAATAACTATCGGAAGACTAATCGGATTTGATTGTGCTTTGGCACACACTTTCATGAACGAAATAGAAAAATCGAGTTCGTTAACCAGCTATTCTGGATAGAAATTCAAAAAGTTAGGGAACTTTTCAATAAGAAGAAAATTCACAGAGTTATAGCATTTTCAAAATCTCCCAAAAAAGCGAAAATTAACATTTTGAGCCAGTTAAAGCATGATATGAAGAAAAGTCAATGGAAGAAAAGTGTTACTTTTCGATAGTCCTACAAGATTCTCATGAGGACTTTTTGAGTATTCCTAAAAAATCGAAAATTCAAATTTCATTGGAACAAAACATAATGAATTGTTACATTCTCGTCATAATGAGAAGGTATTGGTTCTCCGTGAAAAGTGAATTTCGTGGATTTCATGAAATGTCGTTTTTTTTTAGGCCGTTTGAGTCAGAAAAAATAGTTTTTACGTCGGTTTCTGTCCGTCTGTCGTTGTCGCGGTCGTCGTCTGTATGTCGGGTAACTTTCGAAAGACGAATCGGATTAGATTGTGCTTTGGCACACAGTTTCAGGGACGAAAAAGAAAGATCAGGTTCGTTAACCAGCTATTTTGGATAGAAATTTAAAAAGTGAGGGCACTTTCAAAAATTTTTAGACCATTTTCTTTCAAAATTCATAAAATCCGTGGACGCCAGCCGGTAGTACTTGAAAATTAAAACAAGTTATTTCCACAACTTTTTTCAATGCGAAGAAAATTTACAGAGTTGTAGGATTTTCAAAATCTCCCCAAAAAAGCGAAAATTAACATTTTGAGCCAAGTAAAGCATGATATGAAAAAAAAGCCCAGAGAAGAAAAGTGTTACTTTTCGATAGTCCTACAAGATTCTTATGTCGACTTTTTGAGCATTCTTAAGAAATCGAAAATTCAAATTTTATTGTCACAAAACATAATGAATTATTACATTCTCATCATAATGAGAAGGTATTGGTTAGATACGTGATGAGAATGTGTTCGTTAAAGCCAAAGGAGCTTTAACAAAAGAGAAGTCACAATTACCAAATTACAGTCGTCGATGATTTGATCTTTAATTTTAAAAGGTCTGGGCGCAAGTGTGGGGGAAATACAAAGACCGAGCGCGTAGTAAATTATATGTATAAATAATAATGATATATTGTAACAGTCTTGCAGATTCATTATTACTCCTTCATCTACGTCAAAATCGTACAAACATGGCTTTATTGTAATTTTTTCAATTAAAAATGTATGAATTATTTTGAATAGTTATACCTGGATTTCAAGAAGAATGATGAAGTATAATTGCAGGGTTTCTTCTACGATCATCCAAAAATGCATTGGATTTTCTTCTTCTAATTTTCATGCATATCGTCCCTAAATTTATCCGAATTTACAAAAAACATAAATTCGTTTTTTTCAATGAAACTTGGAGGTTCCGCAAGCACCATGAAGTTTAACACGTCTTCCCCATAAGAAAAAAAGCCGCTTTTGTAAATTTCATTCAGAATCCTCAATATTTGGTGAATCGAATTAAAAATCAAAATTTCTCCTCACAATTAGCTGTAGAATACAAATGATAATTAGTTTTCAAGAGTGTAACCCCTATAAGTCTGTTTTATAGGGTTCCAAAAAAGCTATAAATGACAATATGGATTTTGTGAGTTTCTTGCGCTAATTATGGTGTTTCGCGGTTTCTTAAATGGCTGTAATTAGTCGCCCCGAAAAACTGGGAGAGTTGGAAAAGGGGGCAGACTAATCGTTCGGAAAATTCTGGACGACGAGCCACTTCGTTTTTGAATACAAATTGTTTGTCATACATAAAATAATACTTTCTACTGATAAATAGATGTTTAAATAAAGTCGCGCTTCTCTCAAAATTTTTCATCTTATTTTCAACTTTTAATAGGATTTTCCACTTTTTGTCCAATTTTCAATTAGAGTAAGGTAACAATTAATTGAATTCAATAAACATAATTTTTTTTACCATTTATCATTATTTTTAATAATATTATGTTTGAATAATGCTAGAAAGTTGCACTTTTTCTAAAACAATCACCTTTTTGCCCACTTTTTACTTACAGCAAGATAAAAATTAATGCAATATAACAAAAATGATTATTTGAACAAATTATCATCGTTTGTAAATATCTTCTCTTATAGTGAAGCTAGATAGTTGCGGTTTTCATCAGAAATTTTTTAATTTGCTTCAACCTTTTAGTTATGAACAGATAATAAATAGACAATAGAATAAAAAAACGTATATTTGAAATATTCTTTAAATTCTCTATATGGATCATATCATATATAAATTTTCCTTGAAGAAGTTACTGAGAGATTTTTTGTTTAAATTGATATTAATATTTATTATTGAATTTTATCGGTAAAAAAAAGATCTCCATCATTCCGCTGGGAATCACAGATAAAATTTAATATTAAAATTATAGAAAAATAAAAAAATTCTGCATTTGAGGGGTATCTTAGATTGGTAGTGTTGATTTATATTTTCACGCAATGTGATAAGAATCTTCATCTGATAGGTCATTACCACCCCCGATGACAATGCAGATTTCTTAAATTATTATTAATTTGTTTCTAATTAAAAGGACAAAGAAAAGCTACAAATTTCAGAAAAACCCGCAATTTTCGAATATCACATTAAGAGAAGATATTCATAATCCATAAGAAATTGTTTAAACAATTATGTTTGTTAATTTACATCAATTATTATTTTACTAAGTAAAAAGTGGACAAAAAGTTCAATTTTTTAGAAAAAAACGCAAATCTTTAAAATTAATATAAAAGAAAATAGTTATGAACAATAGTAATTTGTTGAAACAATTATATTTGTTGAATTTCATCAATCAATAACTACCTCGCTCCAAGTTAAAAGTTTACACAATGTTATAAATGATAGAAAAGCGGCAACTATCTTGCGTTCAAATAGGAGAAGATTGTTATAAGCAATAATAATTTATTTAAAACATTATATTTGCTAAATTGCATTAATTATTACCTTACTCTAAGTGTAAATTCAAAAAAAAAATTATAAAGTTTCAGAAAAAACGCTACTTTCTAACATTATTCAAAGCGAATATTATTAAAAATAATAATTAATTGTTCAAGAAATTATTTTTGTTCACTTACATTAATTATTATCCCATTTTTATTAAAAATTGGACCAAAAGTGAAAATTTTTAGAAAAAAATTCAACTTTCCAGCATTATTCAGAATAGCATTATAAATAGTAATTGATTATTTAAACAATTATTTATGTTAACATTCATTGATTATTGCCTCGATATAATTGTGAAGTTAAAAATAAGTTTCGAATTCGGAAAAATACGACTTTCTAACTATACTAAGAGAAAATTGCTAAAACAATAATAAATTTCTTAACCAATTTATGTAAATATCTAATTATCAGTAGAAAGTAGTTTTTTTAATGTATTTGAAACAAATGATGTTAGAGAAACCGAAGAAAATCATAATTAGCGTTGAAAACTCGCAAACCCCAATTTGTGACCTATTATTTTTTCTTGGGACCCAATATTAAACAGACTTATGGCGTAATATTTAAAAAGTAATTATTTATTAGTATTCTATAGCTAATTTTGAAGAGAATTGTTGAGTTTTAGCTTTATTCACCTAGTATTGACGATTCTGAATAAAATTTACAAAACCCTCTTTTTTCTCATCGGAAATACCTCTAAATATAATATTTCTCCAAAAAAAAGCGTTTAATTTTGTTTGAGAATTAAAAAAAATCGTACTAAAAAATTCGAATAAAATATTCGCACTACTTTTTTTGATAGAAGAAAAATTACCGGAGTTATAGCATATTCAAAATTCCAAAAAACAAAGGAAAATGAACATTTCAGGCCAAAAAACGCACGATATGAAAAAAAGTCAAGAAAATAAAAATCTTTTTTTTAACACCCTATGCTATTGTCATAAGACTTTTTTGATTTTCTTGAAAAATCAAAAATTCAAATTTTTATCGCACAAAAAATTAATTAATGTCACGTACGAATAATAAAAAAATAATATCTTCCTGGCTAGTAACAAAAGTTACTCGTATTAAATTATTTTATAATTACTGATACGGGGGGGGGGGGGGGGGCTTCCCGAAACTGAAGAGACGAGAATCTCCTTTATTTCTTCATGGGGGACTGATAGTACTTGAGTTTTATCACACAAACAAATTCATAAAAAATTTTGAAAATTTGTTTGAGTTTGAATTTCCCGTGAAAATATTGTTGGATAATCATGGACGTTGAGAATGATTAAAAGAATTCCTGTGAATTTTTTCAGATTGTTTCGAACGATGGAAGCAGAGAAAAAAAATTAATAAAAAAATGGACGTTACCCTCCCCTCCCCCCTATCTCATCGAATATGGCGGCTAACGGTTTCAAATTGAGGGAAATTTTTTTTTTTATTGTATGCTTTCAAATGCCTGACTCAACATTTGATTCCCTTTAGGGGAATTTTTTGCATGCTTACCCGCACTGTTAAAAATTTCTGTTGGAAACTTCCAATAAATGTATTGGAATTTTATTTCCGAAACGTAAGGTAACGCTACAATACATAATGTTGTAGTTTCCGAATGCTGGCTTTGGTATGGTACCTCATATGTATTAGAATTTTACAATACAAGTCCAGTGGCCAGTACCACTTATGTTTCATATTTTCAACCAAAACTTTTGTTAATATATAGTATATAGCGCGCGTATTCATAGAATTCAAGGAATTGACGGAATTCAAGGAATTGACGGAATTCAAGGAATTAACGGAATTCATGTAATTCACTTAATTCATGGAATTCACGGAATTCACTTAATTCATGGAATTCACGGAATTCATGGAATTCGCGGAATTCTTGGAATTCTCGAAATTCATGGAATTCATTGAATACAAGGAATTCTTTGAACTCAAGGAATTCATGGAATTCACGGAATTCGCGGAATTCACGGAATTAGTGGAATTCACGGAATAATTGGAATTCTCGAAATTCATGGAATTCTCGAAATTCACGGAATTCAAGTAAATCACTAAATTCATGGAATTTGCGAAATTAATGAAATTCTCGAACTTTATGCAATTCACGAAATTCATGGAATTAATGGAATTTGCGAAATTAATGGAATTCTCGAACTTTATGGAATTGACGAAATTCAAGGAATTCATGGAATTCACGGATTTCATGAAATTCTCGAAATTCATGGAATTCAAGGAAATCACTGGATTCATGGATTTCACGAAATTAATTAAATTCTCGAACTTTATGGAATTCACGAAATTCATGGAATTAAAGGAATTCATGGAATTCACGAAATTTACGGTATTCATGGAATTCACAGAATTCAGGGAATTAATGAAATTCAAGTTATTCATGGAATTAAAGTAATTCATGGAATTCATGGGATTTAGGGAAATCAAGGAATTCATGGAATTTGAGGAATTCAAGGAATTAATTCATTTCCAGGAGTCCGAAGGTGTCATGGCATTCAAGGAATTCCGTGAATTCCGTGAAATCCTTGAATTTCGCGAATTTCTTGAATTCCGTGAATTCCTTGAATGCCGTGAATTCCTTGAATTTCGCGAATTCCTTGAATTTCGTGAATTCCTTGAATTTCCTTGAGTGGTTCTCGAGATTCAAGGAATTCACGGAATTTACGGAATTAATTGGATGCGCAGCATTAATGGAAGTCACGGAATGCATGGAATGCTCGAAAATTATAGAATTCACGGAATGAATGAAATTTTTGAAATTAATGGAATTCAAGGAATGTGCGGAATTCATGGAAATCACGGAATTCATGAAATTCACGGAATTCGCGAAATTCACGGAATTCACGAAATTCAAGGAATTCACGAAATTCAAGGAATTCACGGCATTCAAGAAATTCACAAAATTCAAGGATTTCACGGAATTCACGGAATTCCTTGAATGCCATGACACCTTCGGACTCCTGGAAATCAATTAATTCCTTGAATTCCTCAAATTCCATGAATTCCTTGATTTCCTTAAATCCCATGAATTCCATGAATTACTTTAATTTCATGAATAACTTGAATTTCATTAATTCCCTGAATTCCGTGAATTCCATGAATACCGTAAATTTCGTGAATTCCATGAATTCCTTTAATTCCATGAATTTCGTGAATTCCATAAAGTTCGAGAATTTAATTAATTTCGTGAAATCCATGAATCCAGTGATTTCCTTGAATTCCATGAATTTCGAGAATTTCATGAAATCCGTGAATTCCATGAATTCCTTGAATTCCATAAATTCCGTGAAATTCTTGAATTTCATTAATTCCGTAAATTCCATAAATACAGTGAATGCCGTGATTTCAGTGAATTTCTTGAATTCTATGAATTCCGTGAATGTCATAAATTCAGTAAATTCCGTGAATCCAGTGGACAGTGAATCCCATGAGGTCAGTGAATTTCGTGAATCCCATGAATTCCATGAATTCCGTGAATTCCATAAATTCCGTGAATTCCATTAGTTTCTTGAATTTCATGAATTCCATCAATTCCGCGAATTCCATAAATTTCGCGAAGTCATTGAATTCCATTAATTCCGTGAATTACGTAAATTTCGTGAATTCCTTGAATTCCATGAATTCTGCGAGTTTCGTGAATTTCTTGAATTCCTTGAATTTCGTGAATTCCGTGAAATATTTTAATTCCTAAAATTTCTTGAATTCTGTGAATTCCGTGATTTCCGTGAATTCCATAAATTCCTTGAATTCCATTAGTTCCTTGAATTTCATGAATTCCATCAATTCCGTTAATTCCAGATATATCGTGAATTCCATCAATTCCGTTAATTCCAGATATATCGTGAATTCCTTCAATTCTAATAATTGCAGAAATTCCGCGAAGTCCTTGAATTCCATTAATTTCGTGAATTCCATAAATTTAGTGAATTCCTTAAATTCCATGAATTCTGTGAGTTTCGTGAATTTCTTGAATTCCTTGAATTCCGTGAATTCCATGAATTTCGTGAATTCCATAAATTCCGTCAATTCCATTAGTTCCTTGAATTTCATGAATTTCATCAATTCCGTGAATTCCATATATATCGCGAATTCCTTCGATTCTATTAATTCCATTAATTCCATGAATTTCGTGAATTCCTTAAGTTCCATGAATTCTGCGAGGTTCGTGAATTTCTTGAATTCCATGAAATAGTTGAATTCCTTGAATTCTTTGAATTCCGTGAATTCCATGATTGCCGTGAATGGACGTTGAGAATGATAGAAAGAAGTTCTGTGAATTTTTACATTCTCATTCATGAGAGTGTAATGTAATCGTCCAAATTTGCGATATCTGGTTTTTAACGGATCTTTACCCTATCACAGAAAAACTACCCTGAAAAATAAATATGCACTAATTAACTTTTTTCTTTCACAGGAATTGAGGGCTCATTGAGGGCTCTTAAATGACTCCCGCGCAATTTTTCAAAAACAACTCCTACCGCAGAAAAACTACCCTGAAAAGTAAATATGCACAAATTAACTTTTTTCATTCACAGGAATTGAGGGCTCATTTAGGGTTCTTAAATGACTCCGGCCGAATTTTTCAAAAACAACCCCTATCACAGAAAAACTACCCTTAAAAATAAATATGCACTAATTAGTTTTTTTCTTTCACAGGAATGGAGGGCTCATTTAGGGCTCTTAAATGACTCCCGGTGCAATTTTTCAAAAACAACCCCTATCGCAGAAAAACTACCCTGAAAAGTAAATATGCACAAATTAACTTTTTATTTCACAAGAATTGAGGGCTCATTTAGGGCTCTTAAATCACCCCCCGCGCAATATTTCAAAAACAACCTCTATCACAGAAAAACTACCCGGAAAAGTAAACATGCACAAATTAACTTTTTTCTTTCACAGGAATTGAGGGCTCATTTAGGGCTCTTAAATGACCCCCAGCGCAGTTTTTCAAAAACAACCCCTATCAAAGAAAAACTACCCTGAAAAATAAATATGCACAAAATAACTTTTTTCTTTCACAGGAATTGAGGGTTCATTTAGAGCTCATCAATGGCCCCAAAATCAATTTTCCAAAACCGTCCTCCAACATTCGAAAACTACTCCTTACCCAAAAGTACTCACAAAGCGCCAGTAAAAGTATTGCATCAGTTTGAAATATTTTTTAGTTGTCCGAAAATATCAACAACTTTTTAAAAAGTCACCACTAAAACTCAAAAACCACCCCGTGAAGGAATTTGACATTAAACTGAGAATGAAGTATATTAGCAGTTTTTGCTTTTCTTGGAGCGTGCACAAACAGTGTATGGCCTATGCCAAAATTAAGGGCTCATTTAATACCCAAAAGCCAAATTTTGGGCTCTGCATTAAAAAAAAATGCATGGTACTAACAGCTTTACGTAAAGCTAGCAGTACCATGGTAGAAATATTTGTCAGATCAAGTTGTTTTCACAGGAATTTATGGCTCGTTTAGGTCTCTTAAATGACCCCCGGCGCAATTTTTCAAAACCAACCCCTATCACAGAAAAACTACCCTAAAAAATAAATATGCACTTATTAAAAAAGTGAGTACATCAGAATTAAGGGCCCATTTTAGGCTCTCCAACGACCCCAAAATCAATTTTCGAAAACCATCCCTTAACAGTCGAAAACTACACCTTACTGAAAAGTATCGACAAGTGCATGGGAAAGTATTGGATCAGTTTGGAAGATTTTTTAGTTGTTCGAAGACATCAAAAACTATTTCAAAACCCACACCTAAAACTCGAAAACCACCCCGTAAAGGAATTTGACATTATTCTGAGAATGAAGTACATTAGCAGTTTTTGCTTTTTTTGGACCGTGTACAAACAGTGTATAATCCATGCCAGAATTAGGGGCTCATTTAAGGCTCATTTAATACCCAAAAGCCAAATTTTTGGCTGTGCATCTTTTTTTTTAAATGCAGAGCCCAAAATCTGGCATTTTTTTTTTTAATAGAGAGCCCAAAATTTTGCATTAGGCATTTTTTTTTATATTCAGAGCCCAAAATTTGGCTTTTGGTATTATATAAGCCTTAAATGATCTCTTAATTCTGGCATAGGTTATACACTGTTTGTGCACGGTCCAAGGAAAGCAAAAAGTACTGATATATTTTATTCACAGTTTAATGTCAAATTCCTTCACAGGGTGGTTTTTGAGTTTTGGGGGTGATTTTTTAGAAATTTTTTTATGTTTTCGGATAACTACAAAATATTTCAAACTGATGCAATACTTTTTCTTGCGCTTTGTGAGTACTTTTGGGTAAGGGGTAGTTTTCGAATGTTACGGGATGGTTTTGTAAAATTGATTTTGAGGTCGTTGGGGAGCCTAAAATGAGCCCCTGAATCTGATCTACTCACTTTTTTGATTAGTGCATATTTATTTTTCAGGGTAGTTTTTCTGTGATAGAGGTTGTTTTTGAAATATTGCGCCGGGGGTGATTTAAGAGCCCTAAATGAGCCCTCAACTCCTGTCAACGAAAAAAGTTAATTTGTGCATATTTAATTTTCAGGGTGGTTTTTCTGTGGTAGGGGTTGTTTTTGAAAATTTTCGCCGGGTGTCATTTAAAAGCCCTGAATGAGCCCTCAATTCCTGTGAAAGAAAAAAGTTAATTTGTGCATATTTATTTTTCAAGGTACTTTTTCTGTGATAGGGGTTGTTTTTGAAAAATTTCGCCAGGGATCAATTAAGAGCCTTAAATGAGCCCTCAATTCCTATGAAAAAAAACTTGATCTAACAAATATTTCTACCATGGTAATGCTAGCTTTATGTAAATCTGGCAGTACCATGAATTTTTTTTCAAATGCAGAGCCCAAAATTTGGCTGTTGGGTATGAAATGAGCCTTAAATGAGCCCTTACTTCTCGCATAGGGCATACACTGTTCGTGCACGCTCCAAGAAGAGCAAAAACTGCTAATATACTTCATTCTCAGTTTAATGCCAAATTCCTTCACGGGGTGGTTTTCGAGTTTGAGGGCTGGTTTATGAAATAGTTTTTGATGTTTCCGGACAACTTCAAAATATTCCGAACTGATGCAATACTTTTTCCTGCACTTCGTTGGTACTTTTGGGTAAGGGGTAGTTTTCGAATGTTAAGGGATGGTTTTGGAAAATTGATTTTGGGGTCGGTGGAGAGCCTAAAATGAGTCCTTAATTCTGATGTACTCACTTTCTTAATTAGTACATATTTATTTTCAGGGTAGTTTTTCTTTGATAGGGGTTGTTTTTAAAAAATTGCGCCGGGGCCATTCAAGAGCCCCAATGAGCCCTAAATTCCTGTGAAAGAAACAACTTGATTTGACAAATATTTCCACCATGGTGCTGCTAGCTTTACGTAAAGCTGGCAGTACCATGCATTTTTTTTTAAATACAGAGCCCAAAATTGTGCTTTTGGGTATCAAATGAGCCTGAAATGAGCCCTTAATTTTCGCATAGATTATACACTGTTTGTGCACGGTCCAAGAAAAGCAAAAACTGCTGATATATTTCATTCACAGTTTAATGTCAAATTCCTTCACGGGGTGGTTACATCACTACTTTACCACCGAGCAATTCACGCCTACCCCGAAAGGGAAACGGCTTAATGATATAATAATAATAAATACATTTTTTCTTCAGAAGTTACGAAATAGGAATACCGTCTTAACCTATTGAAAAAAATTAAAAATGCCAGCGAAAAAATCCGGAAATTATATTTATAAACATTTGCATGAATAAAAAATAAAATTAAAAAAGTGTAGGCACAGAGAATCGAACACGCATCCTTCCAGCTCTAAAGCCGAAGAGCTACTGGCTGAGCTCTACCGGCCGATTTAAAATATATTTCACCAGGCTCTATATATAGCTTGTGGCGGACATTTTCAAGTCGGTTTTCTCGAAAACGGCGGAAAGTTGTATATTACTGCTTTGGCAAATTAATTCACAGGTGATGATCTCTTATTACCAAAATTATAAACCAACACTAAAATCAACAATTGCCGGTCTTCCCTCGGAAGATGATGTCAAAACTGACGTATACTATAATAAACTATCAATTTAATATCATTAATATTTTTTATAATTTTTCTCCATTTCCCAGTGAAAAGAGGGACGTTGAGTCAAAAAAATCCGGAGGGGGGGGGGTTTCCGGTACCACGACCCGTAGGCTGCGTCTGTTATTAATTTAAATTTACAGGCATATTCACTTTTTGGGATTTTTTTCGAAATTAATATTTTAGCTAGGCCCCTTTTTGACAAACGGCTTCAATTTTTGAATAACAATTCACGGTTATAAGGATGTTTTACATCTTCAAACGCTCTAAAGTCTATATAAGTATAAACCTAAAATTGAATATCTAGAATGTCCAAGTTTTTAGGTTAAAGATCGAACTTGTTTCACGCAAAAAGTAATAAAATGACACATTTTATAGCTCTGTAGACAAATTTATATTTAAAAAAGGAATATTTTGCGGACTTTTCGCAACGTTCGAAAAATAGATCTATTTACCACCTGTTGCGTATAATTCGTAGGTTATGTGCATTCTCATGCAGTGAAAAAAAAAGAATACCAATAAACCGAACGTATTTTCAGCATTAAAATATGAAAATGATAATAAGCTAGATGCATTTTAAATGATTTTATAGTTTACCTTGGTATAAATTCGGGTATGAACTGAATTCAAGACAATGAAATATTATTCACGAAAAATCCCATGCCACTTTTCTCATGGAGGCCTGTGGAAAATATTTTCACGAGAGTTGACGGTCGCCGTGTGGCGGCACTAGCTATGCAGTTGGCCTGGAATTTAAATCATGCAAGGCGAAAGTGTTAAAAAATTTTTTTTCTAATACTTCTGGGTAAAAGATCTTTAAGATTTTTTAAATCTTTTGAGTTAAAAGTAATTTTCGAAAATCTTAAAATTCACTGCTGCTTTTAGACGTAAATCCCAATGCATTCCTACTAACTACAACAAATTACTATTCATGCGCAATTATATTAGACATATAATTATTTGTGTAATTTTTAAATATCCGAAAAGAAAATAGTCTAAATTTTATAATATTTTTTATTATATTATATAATATACATAATATTTATTTAAATTCATTTTGGATTTTCTAATATTTTATCAAACAAATTATGTGTTTTAATGAACTTTTTAAAGAAAGGGTAGGTAAAATTAATAAAATAATAACTAAGTTATAGAATGAATCCCAGCTGAAAATTCCTGTACAGGAACCTCGGAGGATCCTGCACATTTCCCTGTACACGAACCTGCACACGAACCTCTACAGATAATCATGAAGATTCCTGTGCAGGAATTTGGCGAAGGAAACTGTACATGATCCTGTAAAGGAACCTGTATACAAGCTAACCTTTGAATGATCTTGTACAGGTTCCTTCACACAGTCAATTGAGGTGTCGCTTCATGTACAGGAACATATGTTCAGGATCCTATACATTAACCTGCCTAGGAACTAATCCGCGCGGGTTCGCTAGTGGCTTGACTCTCTCGATGGTGAGTTGGATCTTCAAGGGAACAAAAGGAAGGCAACCTTATAGCTGTAAGCGTCATGACCTTTCGCGATGGCTTTCTGTAAAGCACCCTATACGTGTTTCTGTACAGGATCCTTCCAAAGGTTCCTTTGATGGCTTTCTGTAAGGGATCCTATATAAGTTTCTGTACAAGAACGTGTGCCTCAATTTTCTTCGCAAAGAAACCTGTACAGGGTCATTCAAAGCGCAGGTTCCTGTACAGAAACTTATATAGGATTCCTTACAGAAAGCCATCAAAGGAACCTTTGGAAGGATCCTGTGTAGAAACACGTATAGAGGGTCCTTTACAGGAAGCTATCGCGAAAGGTCATGTCGCTTACAGCTATAAAGTTGCCTTCCTTTTGTTCTCTTGAAGATCCAACTCACCATAGAGAGAGCCAACCCACTAGCGAACCCTCGGGGATTAGATCCTACGCAGGTTCATGTATAGGATCCTAAGCATGTTCCTGTACATGAATCCACACATAAATTGACTCTGTGAACGAACCTGTACAGGATAATTCAAAGGTTAGCTTGCATACAGGTTTCTTCACAGGTTCATGTACAGTTTCCTTCGCCAAATTCACAGGAACCGTCAAGATTACCTGCACAGGTACGTGGCAGTTTCGTGTACAGGAACATGAGCAGGATCCTCGGAAGTTCCGTTACAGAAATTTATGCATCTCGGGCTAGTTGTTCCCGAGATGCGAGAGCCCCTTGCAAGAGCGACAAGTTTACGCCTTTGGCTGAGACAAAATTTGGGATGGTTTATGGGGGCCACATGTCGCCACCATAAAATTGTCCTTTATAACTGAAATAAGGATCCATTACGTTCGAACAGAAAAAAAAACACTTAATAATAAGCAAAGTATAAGTAATACAAATATTTTTAAAAAGACATTTTATTATTTAATTTTTATTAAAATTATTCAGCTTTATTACAAGTCTCTGCAATTATTACCCAGATAACAATCATGCGACGCACGCTTCAAGCACGTGTGCGTGGCGCACGATGAGACCCATAAAGCACGCAAATGGCAGGCACATTCCGCGACAAAGTGATGGGTAAATGAGTGCGTGCACAATGAGGCTCATTCAGCCATCACTCATATTTCGTCGTAGTCCTTACTGTATAAATATAAACAATATGTCAATAATATTTTTTATTGAGCAAATTCGATTCAGTTGAATCAAATTAATATCTTGCGCCGCCACTCGACCGTCTTCAAATCTCATGACACATTTATTCTACAGGCCTTTATAGGAGAGCCATCCCCCTGGAACCCATATACAGTATAACCTGGTATAACATTTTGAAACCTATCTCGATTTTTCAAACAAAAGTAAAAACAAACAAATCCGAAAAAAAATCCTATAATTCAATGTACTTTTATAGACTGCTTTATTATTTTCTATGGTACAAATTTTCTGTATAATTTAATTTCAATTAAAAAAAAAACTTAAATGTGCAGCCTGGTGGATTTTTCATCAACCTCGTTGAAGTCTATGAACAAAATTGTGTATTACCATCTGTATTACAAGAAATCTGTATTATCGACTTTATCTCTTCCTAATGCCAGAAGATATCTGCAGCATCGACAGTAGATCAGAAAACATTTTTGTCATGTAAAAATTATAAACTTTTTGAACAAAAATTGGTTTTATTTATGGGGCTTAAGAAATTCTTTTTCGTTTCTGATTCAGCTGAAGAAAATTCACACCTTGTAGGAAATCATGGAAGAACTAAATTTTTTTTGTATTATCCTCCTTTTGACTTTATCCTTCTCAATTCATTAACTTTCTATAAAAGGGAGAATCCGGCCTCAAACTGCTGAGAATATTTGTGGGCAAACCGTTTTGTCTTCTTTCTTCTTGATTTCTGAGCAAAGATCGTACATGTGGATAATCCGTAAAAAATAGTTCACCACGTCCATAAATATATCTCACTGCATATTTTGCTTCTTCTCCAGTTAGAAGAAAAGGGTCAGAATATTCTGAAAATAAAAATATTTATAAGCAGATTTCAAATCATAAATTATACAAATCTAATATTCTTTATCTAATGTTTATGTTTAAAAATTTTGTAAATCAATTTCAGAATTTTTTTTTCAATATAGATGATTCTCACGAGTTCCATCGGAAAAATCTGGAGTTATATGACCAGATTCTTGGGCACTATATCCAAGATCATTCAAACTGATAGGTGGGACGAAAACTCCTCGTGGAAATAAAAATTCTGCATTTTCAGGTCTTATATTTAAGGGACGTTCTTCTACGTCCAAATAATTTTGACGTGCATCATTGGTTTGAACTCTATCTCCTGAAAATATGACAAAAGTAATATAGTGTGTTTTTATTAACTTTTTACCAATAATAAAAAATGGATTTTATGAGAAAAACACATACCGAAATTTCTCGGTCGTCTTCTTCCTATTGAGAGGTATGAGTTTTGAGCTATTGTGGTTCCTCCTGAAATAAATTTTCATTAGGTTACAACCTAGTAAAAAATTAGTTCTACAATAAACTTAATAATTAACAAATTTATGATCAAATTCCAAATAAAGAAAAAAATTGTGTAATATTACCACTTGTTGTGTATCCATGTTCATATGAGTGAGGTTCTGATACAAATTTCAGATGAACACTGGCAATTGGGGCGGCTTCAATTGCTGCTATTGACAAAAGCACCCCTAGCACCCATAACTGTAAGAAACAAATTTTTTTTCAATAATCCAGAACAATGATTGTTCTAACTATATGAATGACTCAAAAATGAAAATTTACTTGTGTACACTGAGTTTTCCATGAAAAATTGAGAATGAAATTTTTCACCAAAAAACAATCCTCTACAGTATTGAGAAGTAACTAGTTACTGCAACTTGTTCCTTTTTTGGTAACAACGTTAACAAAGTTATTTTTGTAAATAAGTAATGAATTGGCATTAAGTTACATTTGCATTAGTATCATTAACTATAAAAATCTTACTTTCTTAGTTACTATTGAAATATAGTTTACAAGTCAGCAGGGATCACAGCACAAAAGGAGCTCAAAAAAGGAGAAATAGGGTCATTTTCTCACGAAAAAGGGGAAAAATAGGGGAAAGATTAAACATTTTTTTACATGTCGAAAAGAAGAAACAACCTTTTTATAAGAATGTTATATTTTTAAATAATTTTCAATGATTTTTCAGTGATTTCTGCCATTCAAGAATTTATTTTAAAAAATTGGATATACTTAGGTCGTTGGAAATCTAGTCAAAGTGATAAAAAAATTCGGAAAAATTAAATTAGTAAAATACACAATTTTGATATGTTCAACATCGTTCAGTAGAGCAAATTAAAAATGCTAAAATTAATCCAATCGTTTAAGCTCAGGGATAACAATTTGTGGGTCGACATCCAAAACAAGTAAAGAAAAAACCTTTGAAATCGGTTAATATCTTCTGTTCTCTTTTTTAAGTTTACAATTTAAAATTTTCTGAATTGAACAAAAAATTTGCCTTATATAGAATTTTTTGAAAATGTACAAAAACAGGTTTTTTTCGATAAATTCGAACCTGAAATCTCTTGAGCTTGAGCCAAAGAAATATATTATTTTTTATTCATGGAAAACATATTTTTCTTTCTATTTATAACGTTCCAAAATCGCAAAAAAAAATGAAATCCCAAAAATCCTAAATCACGACAAAAGTTTTTTTCTGGAAAAGGAAAATGATAAAATGTTTCTTTCGTTCAAGCTGAATAAATTTCAGGTTCCACATATTCAACTTTTTTCAAAATGTCTGCATATGACTCAATAAAAAAAAACATCTTTTCGTACATTTTCACTTCCTAATTTCAGAGAATTTTCCGTGTAATTCAAATATTGTATTTTCAAATTTGGTATATTTAAACAGAAAAGGGGGAAAAGGGGAAATTTTTTGAGAATCGGTGAAAAATGGGATTTTCAAGAAAAAAGAGGAAGCTAAGAAAAAAAGGGGAAGACTGTGAACCCTGAGTCAGTCTTTTTTATAACAATCAATAAATTGTATTGCTTTTGCAACTATTTGTTTAATTTTCACTATTGAAATTGTGGCAAAAAGTATTCAAAAGAATTTGATGAAATTTATAAGAATTCTAGGTAAATTTTGACGAATTTCGGACGAATAAAAAATAATTGATTACCAAAAATTCGAATGCATTTAGAGGAACTTGAGAGAAATGAGAATAATTCGATGAAATTCACAAAAATTCAAGTGACTGGGAAAAAACTAAAATATTTCAACGATTTTTGTAAAATTAGAGTGAATTCAGAAGGATTCAAGGGAATTAATATGAATTTACCCCCCTACCCTGTAACAAAAGTTTTGGTGGGACTGACGTTACAACAATGACTCTCCACCATACGACGAATCACTTCGTTTGAAACTCGTCTTTTTGGGTTGAAAATTGGAATATTTTGTTAGAAAATTTACATTTTTCGGTTGAAAAATCAACTTTCTTGTAGAAAAATCGATTTTTTTTACTTAAAAATAAATCTTGGTAAAAAATTAATTCCCTTTCTTGAAAATTGATTTTTTTGGTTAAAAAATCGACTAGGTAGTTGAAAATTCATCAATTTTTTTGAAAATGCAATATTTTTATTTTTAACCTTAGGAACTTAAAGCATTTTTCCTTGAAGAATTACTTTTTCTATACTTTGGTGTTGTACCAGTTGCAGTTATGCAGGGGTTTATTCATCAAACTCTAAATAAAGGAGTCTAATATTATTCAAATATATTTGCTGATTTTCAGATCTGATAATAAAATATAAATAGCTTCAGAGAAAACCAATAAAAAATTGAAAATCAATTAATAGGCAAAACTTTATTACAAATTCAAATTTTCCCACGTTTTTTATGAGCCGTAAGCTGCTGACATCTAGGACTAAACTGTTTGCCATCAGAGTTGCTAGCATCGCATGACCGCGTGTTCCGCGGTTGTGAATATAACCTATAAATTATTAAAAATTTAGATTCCGTAAATAATTTATGAACTAATTTAGATGAATTTCTGAACGGATTGTTTATTATAACTATTATTACAGATCGTATCATTAATTAGCATACTTGGGCTGCTATTTTTGTGTTTTCAACTGCAGTGAACCAATTAACCTCATTATCAGTTTGTAAATATTATGATTAATTACTATAATAATAATTTATTAAGGAGTTCGTGAAAGATCTTTACTTTTTTTAACTAACTAGTAAATATGACGGCTCCATGTATTGATATCATTGATGATATTGAAGATTTGATATCTTCTCAAGATATCACTCCAAAGGAAAGATACAGTAGCAAAAAAAAAGTTACTGTACGAGCAAAACGAAAACAGGATCAAGAAATAGCTCCAGAGCCCCAGATTTATTCGAGTATAATTCCAGGTGATTAAAATTATGTCTAATTATGTTGTTATCAACTATTTTTGTATGCTTAATTTTATGTTTTTAAATTAGGCTGAATGAAAAAGCATCAGTTTTCTATAAGTAGGGTGACCAGACGTCCTGGTTCACCAGGACATGACCTGATGTCTTATTGCTGTCCTGATTTTTTTGTCCTATGACCTTATATTTTATGCCCGAAAATGAACATTCGCGATTTTTATTGCGCGCACCTAAATTTTGTTAAGTTCAATTTCAAAAACTTGACATGTGTGGAATTTTACTAATGTTTAAAAAGAAAGGAAAAAAAGTAATTGCCTTAAAAAATTGAAGTTCTGAAAAGAATTTGAAATAATTTATATAGTACAGATTGTACTCAATTATTTGAATAAAATTGTTGACCTCGAAAAAGTATTTTGTATAATTTATAAACTTAGATAATGAATATACAATTTTATTATTTTAAAATTGAATAATTTTGTAAAAAAAAAATTCAATCTTTTAGATTTAAAATTTAACTGTTTTGTGGAAAATTCACCTTTTTGGGTTAAAAATTGCACTATTCAATCGAATATTAACGTTTTGTTGAAAACTCATATTTTTTAATTGAAAATTTAATTGTTTTTTTTTTTTGGAAAATTCGTTTTTTCAGGATGAAAATTCCACATTTGATGGGTGTCGCGGCAAAAGCGTGAAAGTCCATCGGGAAAAATTTTTCAGGATAGAAAAAAACTTTCTCAAAAATCGAATTTAAAAAAAAAAAAAAAATGAGAAAGTACCTTTGAGATTTGATGGAGCTGCAGAATTCTCAATAAACAAAAATTTTAAAAAGTCAATATTTTCCGAGATACAGATCGTCAAAAATCGACTGCTGTCAAAATCATGAAAGTCCATGAAATTTTTGTTTGTTTTTTTTTAGATCCCAGTTAACAAAAAACATATGCCCGAAACTTGAATTCATTACGAGATAAATAGAAGACTGAAAAGTAAAAAAAAAAAAAAAAATCGTTCCTTTAAACAACATGGATTTTACAATATTTCATACTGTGTTATTTTTATACAAAATCTTTAGTTTGTTTGTATTTTGTAATTATTTAGCACAATTTAGCCCATGATTCATTCTTTTTCTCCAAACTGAATCCATTTCCGGTTTCATTTCCGGGTTTTCAGTTTGAAAAACCCACTTCCTGTTCGAATTTGGATATATCCTCTCGCCCAATATCCGGTAGAATTTTAGAGAATTTTTAAGCCAATAAAACGTGTTTTCAAAAAAATGGCACTTTCACGGTTATGCCTTGGCAGCCTTCATTTTTGATCAAATTTTTTTTCTTTATTGACTGAAAAATCATTCTTGGTTGAAAATTCATCTGGTTAGTTTAAAAATTCGTCTGTTGTAGAAATTTCATCGTTTTTGACTAAAAATTTAACTGCTTGGTTGAAAACTAACCTTTTTTTATCGAGAATTTTCAACTATTTTGTTGAAAATTCGTTTTCTTTGGCTGAATATAACTATTGTTTTGGTTTCAAATTTTTTTGTTGCTGAAATATTAACTATTACATTTTTCGTTGAAAATTTAACCACTTTGTTAAAAATTCATTTTTTGTTTAATTATTCATCATTTTAGTTCAAAATTCTTTTTTTTTTTTCCTGACAATTAAACTATTTTGTTGAAAATTCGTTTTTAATCTGTTGAAAATTCATGAATTTGTGTAAAATTGATTTCTTTGGTTACAAACTTAACTATTTTGTTGAAAATTCGTTGTTTTTTTTTTGTTTTTTTTTTTAATTAATTTTATAACCGAAATTAAACACATTCCATTTTCGGTTGAAAATTGATCTGCTTTAGTTGAAAATTCAAATATTTTGTTGCAATTCGTCTTTTTTGGTTGAAAATTCATCTTTTTGATAAAAAGTTCAACTATTTGGGTCAAAATTAATTTTTTTTCAGTATTCAGCATTATAGTTAAAAATTTATTTATGTGGTTTAAAAGTTCATCTGTTGTAAAAATTCCATCTTTTTTAACTAAAAATGCAACTGCTTAGTTCAAAACTAATCTTTTTTTATCGAGAATTTTCAACTAATTTGTTGAAAATTCGAATTTCCTTTGAATAAACTCAACTGTTTCTGGTTTCGAATTAAAATTTTTTTGGTTGAAATATTAAAACTATCACATTTTTCGTTGAAAGTGGAAGAGTTCTTGGAGTTCCTCGAATTCCCTGAATTCTTCGAATTCTCTTCATTCTTCTAATTCTCTGAATTCCTCGAATTCTCTGAATTTCTTGAATTCTCTGAATTTCTTGAATTCTCTTAATTTATTGAATTCCTTAAATGCTCTGAAATTCCTAAAGTCCTTAAATACCCTGAATATGTGAATTCTCTGAATATTTCAAAATCTCTAAAGTCCTAAAAATCTTTGAATTCCTTGAATATCCGGAATTTTTGGAATTCCTTGACTTCTCTGAAATCCTTGAATATTCTAAATTTCTAAAAATCCTTGAACTCTTTAAAATTCCTGAAATCCCTAAATTCCTTGAATATGCTGAATTCTTCAAAATCTCTAAATTCCTCAAAATTTCGGAATTCGTTAACTTCTCTGAAATCCTTGAATATGCTGAATTCTCTGAATTCTAGAAAATCTCTAAATTTCTTAACTTTAATGAAATCCTCAAATATTTTCAATTTCTGAAATTCCTAGAATTCTTTGAACCCTTTCAGTTAATTCAATTTCATGAATTTATTGAACTCCTTTAATGCTTTGAAATCCCTAAAATTCTCTAAATTCTCTAAATTTCTTGTATATTCTGAATTCCTTTAATTTACTAAATTTCCTAAATGCTCTAAAATCCTTGAAATTCTCTGAATTCCTTGAAATCCTTGAAGTCCTTAAACATTCTAAATTCCTGAAATTCTTGAAGTTATCTGAATTTCTTGAATTCTCTAAATTTTCTGAATGCTCTGAAATCCCTGAATTCCTTGAATTTTCGGAATTCCTTAAAATCTCTGAATTTCGTGGATGTCCGGAATTCTCTGAATTCCTTGATTTCTCTGAAATACTTGAATAATCTCAATTCCTGAAATTCCTAGAATTCTTTGAAGTCTTTCAATTCCTTCAATTCCATAAATTTATTGAATTCCTTTAATGCTGTCAAATCCCTGAAATCCTTCAATTCTTTCAATATTCTGAATTCTCTGAATTCCTCAAAATCTCTAAATTTCTCGAAATATCTGAATTCCTCGAATATCCAGAATTCTGTAAACATCCAGAATTCTTTAAATATCTAGAATTCTTTGCATATCCGGAATTCTCTGAATTCCCTGATTTCATTGAAATCCTTCAATATTCTCAATTCCTGAAATCCCTAGAATTCTTTTAAGTCTTTCAATACCTTGAATTTCATTAATTTATTGAATTTCTTTAATCCTCTGAAATCCCTAAAATTCTCTCAATTCCCTAAAATCCTTGAATTTTTTGAATATTCTGAATTCCTTGGATATAATGAATTCTCAGATTCCTTTAATATTTTGAATTCCATGAAATCCTTGATTTCTCTGAATTTCCTAAAATCGTTTAATATTCTAAATTTCCTGAATTCTTTTAATGTTCTGAATTTCCTAAATTCATTGGATTCTCTGAATTTCATGAATGACTTATATATTATTAATTGTTTGACCTATATCTTATTAATCGATTGACCTAAATCTTAATAATCGATTGACCTTTATCTTAATAATCGATTGGCCTATATCTTATTAATCGATTGACTTATGTCTTATAAATCGATTGACATATGTCTTACTAATCGATTCACCTATATCTTATCAATCGATTGACCTATACATTATTAACTGATTGACCTATATATTCAGGGTGACTAGCGTCCTGGAAATCCTTGCTTTTCGAGAGCATGACTAATTTTTTGTATAATTGTAATATAAAATTAAATATCCATATTTTTTTTCTTTTTTAGTTAAAAATTCAACTATTTATTTGAAAATTCATCTATTTTGTTGAAAAGTCGAAGTTTTGATTGTGAATTCATCTTTGTAGGTTGAAAATTTAACTCTTTGGTTGAAAATTTAACCATTTTATTGAAAATTGATTTTTTTTTATCTGAAATATTAACTAAATAATTTTGCGCTAACAATTCATGTACTTGTTGAAACTTTAATTCTTTTTGGTTAATATTTGATTTTTTTCTTTCAAAATTCGAATATTTGGTTGAAAATTCATTTTTGCAGGTAAGAAATTCAACTATTTTGATGAACATTTGTCTCTTTGGATAGGAAATTCGACATTGTGGATTAATATAATTCAATTTTTTTGTTAAAAATCAAACAAATTAAATTAATTTTTTAAACTAGAATTTAACTAGAATTTAACTATTCCATTTTTGGTTAAACTTTTTTCAGATATTTAAAAATTTACTTAGTTGGTCAAAAATTTATCTTTTTTATTTAAAAATTCATGTATTTCGTTGAAAATTCGTCTTTTTTGGTAGAAAATTAATGATTTTGGTTGAAAATTCAATTACTTGATTGAAACTTAAACTCCTTTGTTCAAAATTCATTTTTTTTTAAGATTCGATTTTTAATAATTAAACTTTTCAACCAAAAATTTATGTACTTAGTTGAAAATTCGTTTTTTTTTTCTAGTTACAAATTAATTTTTTTAACTGATCATTTCCACAATTTCAATTAAAAATTTATTCATCTCTTCCGCAATTGAAAATTCAGCTATTCCAGTTGAAGATTCACCATTTTAGTTTAAAATTCATCACTTTGGTTGAAAATTTAACTACTTAGATGAAAATTCGTTTTTTTTTGTTTGTAAAATGAATTTTTAAACTGGAGATTTAACTATTCCATTATTGGTTACACTTTTTTTATTTTTATAAAAATGTATCTAGTTGGTTGAAAATTCAACTTTTTTATTTAAAAATTCAAGTATTTCGTTGAAAATTCGTCTTTTTTGGTTCATTACACGCGGAATTGAACTCACTTTGATTATATCAACAGAAAAACTTATTGGATTGGAATTTTTGGGATATTTGGATTTTTTGCCATAAAATCAGAGTTTTGAGGCTGTAACAGAAATTTCGCATATGAAACTTTTTTTTAGTTCCACTAGACCTAGAAATTCTACTATATGTCGTGACAAGTATTTTTTGACTGTAAAAAAAAAGGTACCTGGAAAAATTAACTTGTTTGTCCTCGAAAACCTGGAAAAGTCATTGAATTTTTTTTAAGAAACGCTAGACGCCCTGATATTGTTAATCGATTGACCTATATATTATTAATCGATTGATTTACATATTGCTAATCGATTGACCTATATATTATCCATCGATTGACCTATATAAACAATCGATTGACCTATATATTATAGCAATAACCCTGAAATGGAGCTGACTAACATCACAGCTTTAGATGTTTCAACGGTTTTGAAAAGAACAAGCAACTGAAAAGCTCCAGGTCCGGACAGATTACTCATGTAAATTTACATTAATAATCATAATTCAATTACTATTAATTATGCTCATTAAATATAGTTTTTGCGCAATCATTTGATAATTATGAAAATTAAAATATTAAAAATTGCTCTAATTTTTTATAATGCAATTATTTGATTTTATTTACAATGTTGAATTTGTAAAAACTGTTAAAACACTTTGATATACTCCTTGCTGAAAGTTTTTGCTCGAAGAATAATAAAAAATTAACTGATTTTTTTCTATCTGTAATTTTCTTCACATCCTCTCGATCTTTCCTCTCAAATATATATACTGAGGACACGGAGCGACCCAAGGACGAGAACTCTCTGCATTTTCCCCGCAAGTGTCTCAGCATTGTGTTGAGACGCAGGGATGCTTTTCAGGCTATGAATCAGTGAAATCTTATGAGGTCTTTATACCTCTCTTTCTTTTCTTCCTCCTTGGCTCTGACGTTTTTGTCAGCTGGTGCCGAAAATTCGATAACGAACATTTGTCGTTTCTCGAAGTCAAGAAGAACTGTGGCAGGCCTCGAGTGCGCAACAGAAACAATTGTCGAGAATATGAAGTTCCAATATGTGCGGAACTTCTTATTTTTGACAATTGACTCTATATTCGTAGGAGCGTTTAGCGGAACCGTATTTGGGCTAATGCCGTAAGAGTGACAGAGATGAAAATAAAGCACTCTCAGTGCTACATTCTGCCTTTTGATGTAGGTCGTTCACACATGAGGTTGACAAATAGATAGAATGTGTCCTAGTTATTCGGCACGGTTTCGCAGACGTTTATGAGAATTGTTTTGTTTTTTTTTTAAACAAAGTTTTGTCGCCACTTTGTTTCACGAGGTCGATAAAGTCATTGCGACCCCCTGGCTCCGTGACATAAAACTTCAAACAAAAATAAGGTGAACCAGTCAACGTCTCAAAATAAATTTATTTCATTGAAAATCGAAGCGACATTGTTTTCGTAACGCATGCGCGGAATGTTCGGTTTTCGAAGCATGTAGGGGAGAGTGGGCCTAAGCTTGTTTGATTTTTAAAATTCAAAATGGCGGATCCAATTTGGCGGACATGAATATTATTAAATATGTACGGACCTTGATAAAATTGGTGATAATTAGGTTTTTGGGTTCGCTGAATCGAAATATGGTGTTAGCTTTTAAAAATTCAAAATGGCACAGCAAATATGGCGGACCACAATTATCAAAAATGTTTAGAACTTTATCATTTGTCTGGACTCACTTTAGTTTTAGTTTTTGGGATCGCTGAATCCAAATCTGATGCTTGACTCTTTTTTTGAAAATTCATTTTTTTAGTCGAAAACTAATTTTTCAACAGCAAATTTATTTCTTTTAGTTGAACATTTTTTTTATCAATTGAACGACTTAGTTAAAAAAATATATTTTCGAGTTAAAAATGCATGTGCATTGTTGAAAATTCATGTTCTTGTTTGAAAAATCAATTATTTGGTTAAAAGTTTAACAATTTTGGGAAAAAGTGACTGTTTTGTAGAAAATTTGTCTCTTCAATTGAGGATTTCACTATTTTTTTGAAAATACTTTTTTTCGTAATTCAGATGTTTTTTATTCCAAATTTTAAAAAATTTGGGTTGAAATATCAACTATTAAATTTGTCCTCGATAAATTAATCTACTTTGTCGAAACTTAAATAATTTTGTTAAAAAGTAATTTTTTGGTTGAAGATTAATAATTTGAGATGAAAATACTTGTCTTTGATTGAAAATTTAACTATTCTGTTTGAAAGTAGTTTTTTTCAGTTTGAACTTATTTTTTTACTGGAAAAACTTTTCAATTTTTGGTGAAAAACTTTCGAAAATTCTTCTTTTCTTGGTGGAAAATAATTCTTCTAATTTTTTTGAAGAAACTGCAACGACTTGGTTAGCAATCAACTTCCATGTTGGAAATTCATAAATTTTTTTGTAAATTCGTCTTTTTGTGTCTTTTTATTTGTAAATTCATCTACTGGGTTAAAAATTTCATTTACTTGGAAAGTCATGTACTTTGTTAAAAATTCATATTTTTTGTTTGGATTCAACTCTTTTTGATCTAAAATTGAAATCTTTTTTGGTTGAAAAATCAGCTATTACATTTGTCGTTGAGAATTCATCTCTTTCAGCCAACAATTATCCTACTTTACGAAAATTAATCAATTTTATAAAAAGATATTTTTTTTTGGTTGAAGATTCATAGTTTTAGTTGAAAATGCATACCTTTGGTCAAAAATTTAACTATTCTGATAAAAATTCGTCCTTTTTTTTGCTCAAAACCAATTTTGTTTACTGAAAATTTAACTATTTAATTTTTATGGACAATTAATCTTTCTTAGTTGAAAATTTATGTAATTTGTTGAAAGTGTGTCTTTTTCGGTGAAAAAATTAATCTTCTTGGTTGAAAATTAATGTTTTTGGTTGGAAGTTAGTAGAAAATGCAAATATTTGGTTAAGAATAAATTTTTATGTTCAAAATTCATGTATCTTGTTAAAAATTCGTAATTTTAGGTTGAACTTAACTGTTTTTTATTCAAAATTAAAATCTTTCTTCGTTGAAATATCAGCTATCACGTTTCTCGTTGTGAAATCGTTGTTGAGGATCTATAATTTTAGTTGAAGATACATCTCTTTGGTTGAAAATGTAACCATTTCTTTTTCCTTTCAAAATTTATTTTTTTTTAGTTGAAAAGTTATTTTTTCAAATGATAATTTAACCTTGCCATTTTTGTAGGAAAATTGATCTGTTTTAGTTTAATTTTCTACGACAAAAGACGAATTCGTAACAAAATTCAGGAATTTTCAACATAAAAGTTAATTGTTAAAATAATAGTTGAACTTCCGAGGAAAAAGTCGAGTTTTCATAAAATACCGAAATTTTTAACTAAGAAAGATAAATTGTTAGCCAAGTAGTTCAATTTCCAACTATTACATTTTTCGTTAAGACGTCGTTTCTTTTGCTTCAAAATTAATCTACTTTGTAGAAAATTGAACAATTTTGTTGCAAAGTCATCTTTTTAGCTGAAGATTTATATTTATAGTTAAGAATACGCATCTTTGGTCAAAATTGAGGTATTTTGTTCATCACTACTTTACCACCGAGCAATTCACGCCTACCCCGAAAGGGAAACGGCTTAATGATATAATAATAATAATTACGCGTTATTACGTGAGAAGTGTACGAAGTAATACGCGAAGAAATACCCCCTCGATAGTAAGTTCATTATATATCATTAGTCTTTAAATGTTCCCGCTTCTGTCACCTGGTCACACAACATTTTTTAAAGATTCTTTAAATGAAAGATTAGGATTTTTAATTTAAATGTATTGATAAATAAACATTCTGGAGAGTATATCTCAAAATCAAAATTTAATTTGTTAAATATTTGCTTTAAAGAAACTAAATATGAGGAAATAAACATTCATCAGATTATTTCATCAAGAAAGTATTGTTTATTACATAAATGTCACGAATCATTTAAAATATTTCTTTTTGAGTTTTTAATACGATTTTTAATATCGTAAATCTGAGATTTATTCGAGGATTTATTCAATAAAATGGCAGATGTACGAGATTTTTTAAAAGAAAATTTAACAATTCCATTTTGGGTCGCCTATTTGGTTTAAAAATTCAACAATTGTGTTGAATTTTTTTTCTCTGTTGACTGAAAAATCTTTCCCAGTTGAAAGTTCAACTCTTTTGTTGAAAATTCATCTTTTTATTTCAACTAAACTGTTTTTGGTTTCAAATTGAAATTTTTTCTGGCTGAAATATCAACTATTACATTTTCGCTAAAAACTCATCTCTTTGGCTAAATTCGTCTGTTCATGATTTAAAATTAAAGTAGTTTTTAGTTTTAAACACCAATTATTATGTTTTTCTTTTCTTTCGGAATTTCTTTTTTAAATATTAATTTTTTTTGTTGAAGATTCATCATTTTAGTTGAAAATTCAACTATTGTGTTGAAAGTTCGTCCCTTTTGCTTGACAGTTTAAATAATTGGTTGTAAATACAACTTTTTTGTTCAAAATTAATTTTTTTGTAGTTTGAAATTCAACTATTTGGTTGAAAATTCTTCTTTGTAGGAAGAAAAATTAACTATGTGGTTGAAAATTCAAATATTTTATTCAAAATTTAATTATTTTGTTTACATCTTTAATATCTTGTTAAAAAGTCATCTTTTTTGTTTGAAAATCCAAGTGCTTTGTTGAAAATTCGTCTTTTTGGAATGAGCATCTATCTTTTTTGGAATGAAAATTCATCTTCTTTGGTCAAAAAGTTCTTGGTTGAAAATTCAAGTCTTTTTTGAAAAATTCGTCTTTTTGGCTCTATGATTCGACTATTCAGTTAAAAATGCAACAATTTGTGGTTGAAAATTGTGGTTTAAAGTAACACTATTTGCGCCTAAATGCAACAGTTTGGTCTAATATTAATTTCTTTCTCTGTTAAAAATTCAACTATTTGGTTGAAAAATCAACTTTCTTGTTTGAAAATTCATGTTTTCGGGCTTAAAAGTCAACTTTTTTCTTAAACATTCGACCTTTAGTTGGAAAATTTAACTATTGTGTTGAAAATGCAATATATTTCGATTTGAAATCTTCAGCGTTTCATATTTAATTCAATATGGTACCTATACATTAATTTTATTTTTATGAATTTATTCCCCTATCATTCCTCTGTTTTCGTGAAATATCACCCTATTTTCCCTGTTTTGAGAGCATTTTCGGCTGTGAATTCTCTTACAATATTATGCTTGTATGCTTTGTGTTTTATTTGACACGTTTTTCAAATTAAACCGAAGAACATCCACACACATTAATTCACACGCATACACATCCGCATATCCATCCAGTAAATAGCTTAGAACATTGAATGAGACATTTTTAAATTGAGGAACGTTTAATTAAACTATAATTTTAATTTTTGTTACTTTTGTTACGATTATCAAGCTTTCTCTATGAGAAAGAAAAAAAAAATTTGCTGTCAATAATACTTTCCTTACAAGAAATTGACAATATTGCTAAAAAATTGAAAACGATTCAGTACTATAAACACTTTTATCTTATAATCACCAATCAGATTTCAAATCATATTTCACAAGAAGTCAACATTTCGAAGAAAAATTGGATATAGCTGCTATATGTTTATTCAGGCCAATCGTCATATAAAAACGATAATTATACTTGCCAACATGTCCATATAAAAATCTCTGGAAGATGTTTGTTTTGTGCATCCTCTAATGAAACAATACCTGATTTACCGCGTGAAAAATAGATATTTTTGGCAACTTTTTCTATACAGTCTAGTAAGACATAAAAATAGAAATAAAAGAAGAAAATTTTTTGGGTAACTTTTACCATATTATATAAATTTGACTTTAAAATATGGTAAATATGGTAAAAATCTGTATATTCTGAATTTGCAACTTTCGTAATGATAATTTTAAAATCAAAAAATTAAATTTTCAAATTTGTAATGCTTGTCTCTATATTTTACCTTGACCAGATCGAATCGCCCGATATTGGGGTAAAAAAAGTTTCTGTGGACAAATCAATTTTTAGCCTATACTTTATTCATTCGATTTGAACGCTTTTTTGAAATAAAAGATTTTCAAATTTCGAATATTTTTTTATGGCAAATGTGTAGTGTAATATATCTAATGCACGATTTGCATGAACCATCTAACAATTAATTTCTATAATAATAAAAGAAAAACCACTGATCCACATTATTGGAACCCCCATTTGGCTTATCTGCCTTAGTTCTTATAAATTTTCACAGTATCATAGCGAAGAGTCATTGAAAAGACATCCTTAGTTTATTTCGTGAACAAATTGAGCCTATTTGTTGAAAAATAGCAAAACTCTGAATTTTTTTATACAAATTGTTTAAATAATCAATAATTCTTGTAAATTTGTAAAGCATCATAATAAATAGTTACCAGAAAGACGTTCTTAGTGGATTCCGTAAAAAACTGATCCTATTGTCGAAAAGTATCCAAACAGAGAAATAGTTTATGAAAAGTTTTTGAATAATTGCGAAATAGCATCTACTTTCAATTAATCGTTTTGAGATATTAATTTCTCTCACATTTTAAACCAAATTCTGAATTTGAATGACCTGGATATTACCAAATCCGAAAAATAACTTTTGTTTATGAATCGGATTATAACGTACGAGGGCTGTTTGATGAGTCTGTGACTTTTTGAATTTTTTTGCGCAGTAACTTTGAATGCACCACTGATCCCGTCAACGCCATCTATGAATAGACTACTTATAAATCTTCAACCAAAAAAAAAAAAGAATTTTTAAGTAAGTAGTTCAACTTTCAACCAAGGAGTTGAATTTTTAATTTAACCAGCAAAGACAAATTTTTAACAAAATACTTGAATCCTCATCTAAAACAGATTATTTTCAAATAAACAACTTGATTTTCAACCAAAAAATTGATTTTACTCCAAAAACTACGAATTTTCAACAAAATACATCAATTTTCAACCAAAAAATTAAATTTTCTACCGAATTGATTAATTTTCCAGCCGAAAATACGAATTTTTTACAAATCAGTTAAATTTTTAACCTTAAAATGTGAATTTTCAACAAAAAAGTTAATTTTCTACCATATTGTTGAATTTTCAAGCCAAAAAGACATAAATTTTCAACTAAATATTTTGAACAGTGGATGTGATGTTAGTCAAAATTTTATTTGGTTAATTTTTAGTCTGTATTTTTTTTGTTTCTAAAAATTTTGAACTAAGTGGTTGCATTTTTAAGCTAAAAAGATAAATTTTCAAGTAAACACGATTTAGTGTAATTTTTATTAAGGAGAATTAATTTTCAATTAAAAAAAAATTATTTTAATACAAAACTGTTTAATTTTATACCAAATAGTTGAATTTTATACAAAATTGTAAAATTTTTAAGTCAAAAATTTAGTTAAATTTTCTACCAAGTTGTTAAATTTTCAAGCCGAAAATACGAATTTTTTACAAATAATTTTAATTTTTGATCCAAAAATGTGAATTTTCAACAAAAAAGTTAATTTTCAACCGTAACAGATCAATTTTTAACCAGACAGTTGCATTTTTAACCGAAAAAGGGATACATTATCAAACCAAAAATAAAACACTTTTTTTTTTTAATTCTTGACACTATTTACTCTATTTTTGACCTCTAAAGTGAGTCCGAGGCCTGTTTTTGCAATAAACATCGTTACACTCTTAGGAAAAAATTTGTTTGGTAATAATTTACGAATTTTTTAGAATTCTTAACAAAATAGTTCAATTTTCAACCTACAAAGATGCATTTTTAACCAAATGGTCCAATTTTTAAATAAAAAAGATTAAAATTCAACTACAAACAATTAAATTTTCACCAAACAATTGACTTTTCAACTAAAAAAGTTTCACAAAATGAAATCGATACATTTTCAGTTAAAAAAATTATTTTTTAACAAAATTAATTCATTTTCAATAAAAAAAAACGTATTTTTAACCAGTTTAATTTAACCAAAAGGACGAATTTTTAACAAAATAGTTAAATCCTCAACCAAATAGATGAATTTTCAAAAAATAAGATTAATTTTATACCCAAGATGACAAATTTTCAACAAAATAGACAAATGTCTATTTTGTCAGCCGTTACAGTCTCTCCAATTCCCCTTTCCCCTTTTGTAAATAATGTTCTCTTTTTCCCTGTCTTAAGAAAATTCTGTTTTTCCCCGGTTTTATCTTTTTTTTTTGCTTAAATGGGAATTAAATGGGATTAATCTTTTTTGACCGGAAATTCAAATGTTTAAGTGAGCATTCGTCTTCTTGAAAAGAAAATTGGTGCTTTTGGATTGAAAAGTCATCTTTTGGTATGAAAGTCCTCTTTTTTTGGTGGAAAGTGAATTCTTTTTTATTGAAGTCTACTTACTATTATATTTTTGGTTCAGAATTAATCTTTTTTGGTCGGAAATTCAACTGTTTAAGTGAGCATTCGTCTTTTTGAAAAGAAAATTGGTGTTTTTGGATTGAAAAGACATCTTTTGGTATGAAAGTTCTCTTTCTTGGTGGAAAGGGAATTCTTTTTCATTGAAAAGTCTACTATTATATTTTTGGTTCAGGATTAATCTTTTTTGTTCGGAAATTCAACTGTTTAAGTGAGCATTCGTCTTTTTGAAAAGAAAATTGATGATTTTGTATTTTAAAAGTCATATTTTGTTATGAAAGTCCTCTTTTTTGGTGGAAAGGGCATTTTTTCATTGAAAATTCTACTATTATATTTTTGGATTGAAAAGTCATATTTTGGTATGAAAGTCCTCTTTCTTGGTGGAGAAGAAATTCTTTTTCATTGAAAAGTCTACTATTATATTTTTGGTTCAGGATTAATCTTTTTTGTTCGCAAATTCAACTGTTTAAGTGAGCGTTCGTCTTTTTGAAAATAAAATTTGTGCTTTTGGATTGCAAAGTCATCTTTTGTTATGAAAGTCCTCTTTTTTTGGTGGAAGGGCATTTTTTTCATTGCAAATTCTACTATTATATTTTTGGATTGAAAAGTCATATTTTGGTATGAAAGTCCTCTTTTTTGGTGGGGAAGAAATTCTTTTTCATTGAAAAGTCTACTATTACATTTTTGGTCCAGGATTAATCTTTTTTGTTCAGAAATTCAACTGTTTAAGTGAGCATTCGTCTTTTTAAAAATAAAATTTGTGCTTTTGGATTGAAAAGTCATCTTTTGTTATGAAAGTCCTCTTTTTTTGTGGAAAAGGAATTATTTTTCATTGAAAAGTCTAATATTATATTTTTGGTTAAGAATTCACTTTTTTTATCGGAAATTCAACTGTTTCAGTGAGCATTCGTCTGTTTGAAAAGAAAATTTGTGCTTTTGGATTGAAAAGTCATCTTTTTGTATAAAAGTCCTCTTTTTGCTGGAAAGGAAAATTTTTTCATTGAAAAGTCTACTATTATATTTTTGGTTTAGAATCCAAAAGAATTCGTCTTTTTGAAAAAAAAATGAGCGCTTTTGGATTGAAAAGTCATCATTTGGTATGAAAGTCCTCCTTTTTGGTGGAAGCGGAATTATTTTTCATTGAAAAGTCTACTATTATATTTTTGGATTGAAAAGTCATCTTTCGGTATGAAAGTCCTCTTTTTTGGTGAAGATGAAATTCTTTTTCATTGAAAAGTCTACTATTGTATTTTTGGTTCAGAATTCATCTTTATTGGTTGGAAATTGAACTGATTTAGTGAGCATTCGTCTTTTTGAAAAGAAAATTAGTGCTTTTGGATTGAAAAGTCATCTTTTGGTATGAAAGTCCTCTCTTTAGGTGGAAAGAAAATCCTTTTTCATTGAAAAGTCTACTATTATATTTTTGGTTCAGAATTCACTTTTTTAAATCGAAAATTCGACTGTTTAAGTGAGCATTTGTCTTTTTGAAAAGAAAATTGGTGCTATTGGATTGAAGTCATCTTTTGGTATGAAAGGTTGTGAAATCTTCTGAATCTTTGTGAAATCTTTCTTAAATCGTTTAAAATCTTTAAAATCCTTGAAATCTTTGTGACATTTTTGAAACTCTTTAGAACTTCAAACCCTGATGTACAACGCCTTTGTGAAATCTTTGAAATCTTCGTAAAATCTTTTAAATTTTTCTCAAATTTTTCAAATCTTCGAAATCTTTTGAAATCCTCCCGAGATCGTTTGAAGTGTTTAAAACATTATTTTAATTCTTTTTAATTCTTTCTGGAATCTTTGAAATCTTTCAAATTCTTGTAATTTTTTGAGGCATTTTGAAATATTTCTGAAATCTTTCAAAATATTTGAAATCCTTGAAACCTTTGTGAAATTTTTTGAAATCTTTAAAAATCTTCAAAATTCTTTAAAACCTGATGTACAACGCCTATATGAAATCTTCGTGAGATCCTTAAAATCATTGTTAAATCTTTAAAATCCTTGAAATTTTTTGAGACTTTATTAAATCTTTCTGAAAACATTTTAAATCTTTAAAATCCTTAAAATCTTCATGAAATCTTCAAAAATCTTCAAAAATCTTTGGAAACTTTAAAATCTAATGTACAACGACTTTGTAAAATCTTTGGAATCTTTGTGAAATCTTTAAAATATTTTAGCAATCTTTGAAATCTTCGAGACATTTTTTGAAATCTTCAAAAATCTTAAAAAGTCTTTGGAATCTTCAAGGCTTGATGTACAACGCCTTTGTGAAATCCTCGAAATCGTTTGAAATCTTTCTGAGATCGTTTGAAATCTTTGCAATCTTTGTGAAATCCTTGAAATCTTTATAAAATTTTCTGAAATCGCTTGAAATCTTTAAAACTCTAGAAACCTTCCAAAATTTTCTTGAAATCTTCAAAAATCTTTGAGATCTTTAAACCCTGATGTACAACGCCTCCGTGAAATCTTTGAAATCATTGTGAGATCTTTGAAATCTTTCAAATCCTTGCAATTTTTTGAGGCATTTTGAATTATTTCCGAAATCGTTTAAAATCCTTGAAAATTTTGTGAAATTTTTTGAAATCTTTAAAAATCTTTAAAAATCTACAAAAATCTTTAAAACCTGATGTACAACGGCTATATGAAATCTTCGTGAGATCCTTAAAATCATTGTGAAATCTTTGAAATCCTTGAAATTTTTTGAGACTTTATAAAATCTTTCTGAAAACATTTAAAATCTTTGGAATCTTTGTGAAATCTTGGAAATTTTTGTAAAATCTTTGAAAAATCTACAAAAATCTTTAAAAATCTTCAAAAATCTTTGGAATCTATAAGGCCTGATGTACAAAGCCTTTGTGAAATCATGTGAATCTTTGTGAAATCTTTCTGAACTCGTTTGAAATCTTTAAAATGCTTGAAAGCTTTGTCACATTTTTAAAAACCTTAAAAATCTTCAGAATTTTGAAACCTGATGCACAACGCCTTTGTGAAATCTTTGAAATCTTCGTAATATGTTTAAAATCTTTGTTAAATTTTTCAAATCCTCGATATCTTTTGAAATCTTGCTGAGATCGTGTGAAGTCTTTAAAATCCTTGTAGAATTTCTTGAAATCTTTAAAAATCTTCAAAAATCTTGAGAATTTTTAAACCCTAATTTACAACGCCTTTGTGAAATCTTCTGAATCTTTGTGAAATATTTCTGAGATCGTTTAAAATCTTTAAAATCCTTGAAACCTTTGTGACATTTTTGAAAATCTTCAAAAATCTTCAGAACTTTAGAACCTGATGTACAACGCCTTTGTGAAATCTTTGAAATCTTCGTAAGATACTTGAAATCTTTCTTAAATTTTTCAAATCCTCGAAATTTTTTGAAATCTTTCTGAGATCATGTGAAGTCTTTAAAATCCTTGAAATCTTTATGACATTTTTGAAAATCTTTAAAAATCTTCAAAACTTTAAGATCTGATGTACAACGCCTTTATGAAATCTTTGAAATCTTCGTAATATCTTTGAAATCTTTGTCAAATTTTTCAAATCCTCGAAATCCTTTGAAATCTTTCCGAGATCGTTCAAAATCTTTAAAATCCTTGAAATCTTTGTAAAATTTCTTGAAATCTTTAAAAATCTTCAAAAATCTTTAGAACTTTAAAACCTGATGTACAACGCCTTTGTGAAATCTTTGAAATCTTCGGAAGGTCTTTGAAATCTTTGTTAAATTTTTCAAATCCTTCAAATCCTCGAAATCTTTCTGAAATCGTTTGAAATCTTTAAAATCCTTCAAATCTTTCTGACATTTTTAAAAATCTTTAAAAATCTTTAGAACTTTAAATCCTGACTTACAACGTCTTTGTCAAATCTCTGCAATCTTCGTAAGATCTTTGAAATCTTTAAAATCCTTGAAATCTTTGTAAAATTTCTTGAAATCTGTAAAAATCTTCAAAAATCTTAGAACTCCAAAACCTGATGTACAACGCCTTTGTGACATCTTTAAAATCTGTGGAAGGTCTTTGAAATCTTTGTTAAATTTGTCAAATCCTCGAAATCTTTTGAAATCTTTCTGAGATCGTTTAAAGTCTTTGAAATCCTTGTAAAATTTCTTGAAATCTTCAAAAATCTTTAAAAATCTTTAAAAATGATTAGAATTTCTAAAACCTGATGTACAACGCCTTTGTGACATCTTTGAAATCTTTGTTAAATTTTTTAAATCCTCGAAATCTTTTGAAATCTTTCTGAGATCGTTTAAAGTCTTAAAAATCCTTGTAAAATTTCTTGAAATCTTTAAAAATCTTCAAAAATCTTCAAAAAAATTTAGAATTTCTAAAACCTGATGTGCAACGCCTTCTTCAAATCCTTGAAATCTTTGTGACATTTTTGAAAATCTTTAAAAATATTTAGAACTTTGAAACCTGATGTACAACGCTTTTGTGAAATCATAGAAATCTTCGTAATATCTTTGAAATCATTGTCAAATTTTTCAAATCCTCGAAATCCTTTGAAATCTTTCCGAGATCGTTTAAAATCTTTAAAATCCTCAAAATCTTTGTGAAATCTTCAAAAATCTTTGGAATCTTTAGAGAATTTAGAGTCTTTAGAGTCTTTAGAATCTTTAAGTAATCTTTGCAATCTTTGAAAATTTTTTTGAAATCTTCTTAAATCTGAAGAAATCTTTGGAATCTTCAAAACCTGATATACAACGCCTCTGTGAAATCTTTGAAATCTTTGTGAGATCTGTGTGACGAAATATTCTAAAGTTGGAGTTATGGCTTCGCAGTTCTAAGCTAATACTGGAAGAATAATAAAGTGATATGATTTTACTTCAATTGTTTTAATTAAGAATTAAAGAAAGTGAAAAACATATAATCGAGAAATAAGATACGAGTTAATTAATGTTTAAATGCAATCTTCAAAATTAAAAAGGTATGTCTTATTTTAATACGGTATAGGGTGTAAATAAGTGCAAACCATACAAATTCACATGAGGTATAAAATTGTCTTTTGTTCAAAAATGATTGAAATTTGCATTTAAATTTAAAATATTTGAACATTATTGTTTATAGTTTTGGGGAAATCGTTGAAATCATTCCCTCAGAAAAACCTGATCTAAATATAATATTTACAAACATATGCATGCATACAATTTTATAAATATTTCAAATAAATCAGAGTGAAGGGAAGCACATGAAGGGGAGGTGAGTAAAGAGATGCATATATAGAAGGAGGTGGCTCTTGGAGGGGTACGGACGTGAGTCTTGTCTCGCTAGACGCTCGTGCTTGTTTAAAGTCTAGGAATGGAAATTAAGGAATAGATAGATAATAGACGGAATTTCCGGGAAGTGTATACTTGTGCAGGTTTGATGAAGTTTTGGAAAGACTATATGACTCATATTTTAAAGATGTACTTCTGGCTTTTTAAGTTCTAGACTACTGAAAAAATAACTTCTATGATTTTACTTTAATGACTTTTAATTAAGAAATCAATTTAAAAAATAAATGATAAAACCTATTTTCTAAAAGAAGACGAAGATAAATAGCTAACATCTAAAAGATACAAATACATGAAATAAGCGATTATTATAATGATGATGATAATAATAATAATAATAATAATCATTATTATTATTATTGAAGTAATCTATCATATGATGACTGTCACATGATACGGTCAGTATTAAAATTTTAAACTATAATATAGTCCTTCAATTGCTTCGAGCACATGTATTGCTAAATATATATTTTGTTCAAACATATGAAATCATGTAGCTATTGAATGTTAGGCCTATGACTTCTAAAATGCAAATCAAAATAAAGCCAGTCGAATATCAGTCTCAAGTTTTGACGATCTAGTCAAGATTTTATGTACACTTAAACTTTGAATAATAAAATCGATTTCAATTAGTCAATACGTTTTTATATATCTTATGAATGAATAATATTTCATAATTGAATTCTAAAAAATGTTACTAAAAGGTTTAATAATGGAATTTTTCAAATTCTAAATAACTCCACGTATTTTAAATGTTAACAGGATTACATTATGGAATACTTTTTCCAGGCCGAAATGTTATTTTTCTCAACAATATATACAATAGTCTTTCAACATTACTCTCTCTTCAAAACAAAGAAGCAATTTTTACGAACTTTTAACATAAATATGAGCCCTCATGCTCGTTTTTCTCTATTTGACATTATATGCACCTATTAATTTTCTAATAAATTTCTCAAATGTAATAAGTAAGCTCTGATGGTGAGACCAGACTAGCCTCGAAACGTAACACTAATTTTTATCCAGAATTGTATTTAATCAAACTTTTCAGTGGTCTGGAAGTGGAAGAAGTGGTCTGGTTTATACGTTTTGATTTTCCGCATTCGCTGATTTCTTTTAGACGTCAAAACAAAAAGAAGCTAACCATCTCACATAGTTTTTGATAATTGTAGGTAAGAATTTTATCTGGTCTTTAGTTGAGAGTAAATTATACTATGTTTTCAATTATTAATATCACTAGAACTGAAGAACATTTTTATGTACCTTCTTTTCATTTTAAATGCGAAATTAGACACTTTTCATTAAAAACTTTCAAGGTCAAAGTCGTTTCGTTATTAAAATAAATATATTATTAATAAAGTGAAAGTTTTCTACACAGCTTCCAGCATCAATAACAAAGTTATTGAAAGGTAATTAAAATGAAAACTTCTGGCAATACGTTTCGCTTTCGCAAAGAAAATAAGTGAATATTCTGATTGAAGAAAATGAATTAAAAATGTTCAACTTTCGTTCCCTTATACGAAACAAAGATAACATCTCGTATAAGAAACATGAACTTTTGTATAAAACAAAATATAGATAACGTAAAAATGTTGGTATCTAAATCAAAACAAAAACACGGTCTCTTTTAATTATTACGCCTTAATTTAATTTAAATTCAAGCTTAGATGGACAGTTATCCGAGAATATGCATAAGAATTTTCCGTCAAAATCTAGGATATTTCTAAGAAAGAAGAGAAAGTTTCTCCTAATACGTTTAATTTTCAAAAATCAAGCTCAAACTTCTTCCCGTAACAAAATGAAAGTTTTTAATTCTTGTTTCGATGTCTGAAACAAAGTAATTTTTTTGTTCAAATTTGATAGATTTTCAGAAATGAAAACTATTACAATGAAAGAGATAGCTGAAAATTTTTACACCTAAAAATCAGTCTGCAAATTATCAGTGCATAAGCCTGACTACGTCTAGGAAATTGGTTAAACCTTAGGATGGAAAGTACAAGAATGTTCTACTGTATAAAGTCCTTTATTATTCCGTTTTATTTTTATAAATAAGGCTAAAGACTCTTAACATTTTTCGTATCACGAACAAAAGGAAATCTTCTTCTTATATTTTTATTCAGAACAAACTTTAGAAGCAAAATAATAATAACATCGTGTGAGTTCAGAAAAGAACGAAACTTTTTAATGCATCTGAATTGCAGTGAGCTATTCTTCAAATTTTTCCTCATTTTCATAAATACAGACAAACTCCCAGTTTTACAAGTTTTTGGCATTGAAAAAAAAGTCAGAGTATCTTCTACTGTGTCTTATTGTCCAAGGTAAAAAAAATATCTTCCAATTTCGTTTGCAAAAAGAGAACGAAATTTTTACCTTTCATCTCTTTCTCGAAACAGCTCGAATATTGTTTCGAAAATCGCTCAATTTTTCAAACAAAAATGAAATTATCTGCACCCACCATTATTTCTCTTAGAGAAAATTTCGTTGAAACTATATTTTGTTTCCAGGAACAAATATAACGAAAAGCAAGTAGAGGGAAGATGTGCAACACAGATGATCCGCGTGTCGAGAGAATCGAAAGGTGTATCTAATAAATTATGCAATGAAATATGTCATAATCACTGAATATCTATCACTACTCTGCTCTGTCATATATTGACTCATTTTTTAGATGACATTTGCTCCCAGTGGGACCCTGCGGTGGTTGTTAACCTTTAGTTTTTAATTATATATATATGGGGCAGAATACGTAAAGTGTTCCCACCTAAATTTATTGTTTTTTTTCTTTTTGTTTTGATCGGGTTGAAACTTGGCTAAATTATAGTCCTAGTGGACCTATAATAATTCACAAAACCATAGGTCAATTATCAACCGGTTGTCAATTTACAGGGGCCTAAAGTTTTCACTTTTTCAGGTGCTTTTTCATGTTTACGTTAGCGTAACTTCTTTTAGGATTATTCTTTGGGACTTTTATTATAGTGTTTTGGAATTTAAAAGAATTGTTTGTCTATTTTAAAAAGTATCTTTTTTTTACACTCTTTGAATTAATGTAGAAGAAAAAGTGGGCTGGATATAATTCCATGGTCAAATTGAGATTTTTATGGTCGAAGGGACCACGTTTTGATTATATAATATACATACACAAAAAAAATGATCTGAATGTTGTCCCCTCGAGCGTAAAAATCTCAATTTGACCATGAAATTATTTCAAGTCCACTTTCATCATAGTCCACTTTTTCATAAAAAGAGCTTTTCAAAACACTACAATAAAAGTCCAATCGGACAATCCTAAAAGAAGGTACGCTAACGTAAATGTGAAAAAGCGCCTAAAAAGTGAAAACTTTAGGCCCCTGTATATTGACAACTGATTGATAATTGGATGTATGGTTTAGTGAATTATTATAGGTCTACTAGGACTATAATTTGGCCAAGTTTCAGCCCGATAAAAAAACACTAATTTTAGGTGGGAGTACTTGACGTATTCTGCCCCATATATTATTATTATATTATTATTAACATTCGCAAACGATAAGGTTTTTTATAGCAGAAACAATCGAAGACTTACAAAGAATGTTGAAAAAAATTAAAGCAAGCATGAAGAGCATGGGCCTCAAAATTAACGTAAATAAAACATAAATTATGGTGTTTGAAGGAAAGAGTAAGAAAACAATATGCAACATTGTCTTAAATGATGAGAGAATAGTACAGGTTTATAAGTACATATATCTTGGTAGCCTATTCACTATAGCAACGGAAAGATAGATGGCGAGTTAGATAGGCGCACGAACGAGGGTAAGAAGATTCTCAGCAGAGAAGGGCCCATTATCAGAAGTAAAAATATAACAAATAAAGCTAAAATGGCAATACATAATTCTATATTTGTACCGACTCTGCTATACGGTAGCGAGACATGAACCTATCAAGAAAAGGATAAGAGTAAAATTAACGTGATTGGCATGATATCTCTGCGCATAATATCCAGGAGAACACTATTGTACAAAGTGAATAACGAGATAATTCTCAAAGAATGTGGTGCAGAAGAGACACTAATTGACAAATGGGAAAGAAATCAGTTAAGATGGTTCGAGCATGTTGAGAGAATGAAAGACGAACGACTGTCGAGACAAGTGTATAAAGGTAAAGTACTCGTAAATGGCAGTGTGCCCAGAGGCAGGCCGTGGAAAGAATGTGTGAATGAGACCCTAATTCGAATAGACATAAGAAGCCATAGAAACATAAGAGCTTGCATGAAAAAATGCATGGACGTGAAGGAAAATAAAGAAGTATGCCAGGACAGAAAAGTGTGGCGACAAATAGTTTATAAAAAGAGTGTCAGTAGAGTGAATGATGCCTGAAAGAAAAGAGACCTTGGATACTAATGGAACAAACGTGTTATTCAAATAAAAAACACGAGAATTCTAGATAAATCTAAAAAATCGATACCTCCTTCCTCACATCGCCCGAGAGATCCGGCATTGCAGTCAGCCACGTTGCATTGGGCTAACTCCCCAATGTAACGAATTATACGGTTACGTCATCAGTATCGCGCAGTGCTACCCACAATAGGCCTCTCTCGGATGGAGGCCATGATTCAGTTGGGAGTGGCAATAGGACCGATCCGAGGCGACGACTAGACAATAGCACCGGACGAACGCGAGAACATCGATTTAAATGGTCAAATCAACTCAGGAGGGACATCCTTACATGTTGGCAAAGAAGCTCACCGGCGCGAAGAGGATTCATGCAGAGGTTACCTGACCGTTGGGTTAATATGCACCCTGAATTTGCTCATAAAACGCCTTAGTATTTAAGAGATCAGGTATCCTTTTTACGCAAAAACGCATATGAAGCTCTTTATCAGCAAGAAGAAGAGAAACATTCTCCAGCGAACATATCAACCGTTCCAGCAAGACCACCTTTGCAGATAGCCGATAAAGCCAACATGTGAAGTTGGAGGTCTATCGACCAAAAAGTCTTTCTCAAGATGGACAAATTAGCTGAAGCTAATACTGCTCTTCCCGAATCGCTCCCCGAAGATGATAATCTGTGGAATCTGAACTGTGTAGTTTACGAGAAGGGAGACCGCTCCCTGCTTAGCGATAACAGAAGTAACGATACTTCAATACGCCTTAGTAAGACTCGCGAGCGTATTGCACAGTGTGATTAGCTGCATAACATCAAATAAAAAATGCACTCCAGAAGTGAGGGCACTTGCTCGAAACTTAAGGAAAGAAAATCACACGCTGAACAAGTGTAGACTGTTAACCATCAAGCAGCACTGGACGCAAAAAATTAGATCTTTTTCAACAGCGAAACAGCGCCTTGAACGGCGAGTAAAGTGGATTCAGAAAAATTCCACCTTTTCTACTCATCCTTTCCGCCTGTTCAATAAAACTTCACGTGCCGTCAAAAATCCGCCTAATATTCGAGAAAAGAATCAAGTATTGATCCCAAAGACTGGAGATTTCTCAAATCCAAAGCCAGAGGGCTGACAGGCTGCAGGGAGAACCTGTTAATAGACAGGTGTATTACCCAGGACTCGATCAAGTATCGATGCAATCTGTCCATGGCTTGGATTGACTACCGTAAAGCATTCGATAATACGAATCGTTAGCTACTTATTAAGGTCCTTGAGTGCCTGGAAGTACATCCAAAAGTAGTGAGATGCATAAAAGAGCTTACGCTCTTGTGGCGGACAAGATTTGTCATAACACCTGATAAAAGACAAGTGACTACCAGCTATATCACATATAAGAGGGGGGTCTTCCAAGGAGACTCTAAGTCCGATACTTTTCTGCATCTCCCTCTTGCCTCTATCTATTGTGCTCCGAAGCAAAAGCTCTGGGTACCTAAAGTATTAACACGAGAAAAGTATACTAATTTGATAAAAGGATATTTAAACTTACCTCAAATCACATTTTTTATCACATGCGGCAAGAGCGAGTCTTGTTATCCGAAAAATATTGGGCCATCTGACGATAACTAATTCAGTGAAGATTACCAGTGCATCTACCTTATAGATTAACTTTTACTTTTCTGTGATATTTCGCAATACTTCGTTGTAAGAATGATAAATAAGATAATATATTTTCTTTTAACTGTTTAATTTCTGACCTGTATATTCTCAATGGTCCAAATACACATTTCAGTATTGGAAGAACAATTGACCTTGATTTAATATAAAAGATAAAGTATGATGATTTAAAATTTAGTAATAAAATTTAGAATTTTTTCAACAAAGTCCGCATCATTTCTTTGCAGACACTTGTTATATATTTTTAATCAAGAAGATAGTGATTTACACATTATTGGAAAGTATCTTGAGCACTTAAAAAGAAGAAACAACCCTCCTTGATCTTCCATTCATAAAATATTATTAATTGAATTAGACTTATGGATTTAATAATTTCAATATTTTGTGCAAATTTCGCGCATGCTCAAAAATATTGACCAAGCTGAAAAATGAATTTCTGCATGTATTTAGAATGTATGAAGAAAGGTTAAAATGTGTGCCTTAAGGATTTTTTTGGAATTATGTTGTTGAGAAAAATGACACTTTCCGTAGAGGAGAAAAGGAATAAAACAAGAAATAAAAATCTCTGAAAAGACTCTCGGGCTAGTCTGAAAAATGGTTTAATTGATTAAACTTCAGTCAAGTATCAAGATTGTATAAGTGAAGTTATGCCACATATTAAATAAGGTTTGATTTTAACAAAAACTTAGAATTTTACAACACAGAAAAAGCTGAGGTTTCCATTAGAACCAATTTTTTGTTTTAAATGGGCTGCAACAAGAAGGAACCCTTTTGCTGAAAAGGATCCCAAAACGATGAATTTGTTCCAAAAGAGACTCTATTTGGACCCCCAAAGAAAACCAATTCTAATAGAGCCTTTTTTCAAGGTACCCATTTTTCGCTTTGCCCACTTCGACATTTTATCAAGTTGATAACACAACTTGTGCGTTAAAGCAAATATGTAGCAGAACTCTGACCCACATAATTTTAAGAAAAGAATTAAGGTACAAAATATTATCGCAATTAGAATAGATATTATGACTTGATAAATATCATTTATTCGTAACTGTAACTCTGCTCTACATTCGGCCTACCTGACCGCTAGGTTATCCTCGACCTTCTACCCCAGTGATTAAACTTTAGAATGCAGAAAATATAAACTTTATTTTGTCTCACATGATAAGACTAAGGAATGGTAATAGTTATGCGTCAATTAGACATCTTTTTACAGGAGAGATCAGTTCCGTCGAAAGTATCCATTAACGCACAGTTAACACCGAAAAATGTAGATTAGGAAGTAAATGAATGGGCACATTTCATTAACTAATTTACGCTTCGCAAGGGCCATCCTGAGGTAACTCAGACGCTCCCAAACTTGGCTTTACTGGTTGTTAACCGTGGTCGTGACCTCCGTCTAGTATTCCAATGTAGTGTGAGTTTGACCACTTCTCAACCTAGGGATACCAGACTTGGCCTGCTCTTGTCCTGACCTCCGCCTAGTACTCTACCCAGTATAAGGTTGACAACTCCTTAACCTGGGAATACTAGACTTGACTTCCATTATATGGAACACAGCTCTCGAGATATCTGGGTTGATTCGATGCAGCTACCACTGCATTTACTCACCAGCTTACTGCGTAGCGTCGAACCATCCACCATAACGATTTCTCCGATACAGTACGAGGGAAGTTTGAACCTGCGAATATCAAACCTCCTTTTTTGTCGATCTTTTTCTTCATCCTTAGACGCCTTCGCCGCGGACCTCAAATCCTGCAAGTTGACCTGATCCAATGTGTCCTGAATCGTCGCAAGTATTTTTGCATCGGCTATACTACGCGGTTTTTAGCCAAAGAGCAGTTGAGTTGGTGACATACGCGTAGTCCTATTGGTCAAACAGTTGATCGCGCTTTGGATGTTCTTGAAATTTTCGTCCCATGAATCCTCTGCACTTCCGGCGCAAGTAGCTGCAAGCAAATTAAAGACTGTGCTATTCATTCGCTCACACTGACCGTTTGCACGTGGCCAATATTGCAATCAACTGACTTAGTGCCTTCAACACTTGTTTAACCGACGTATCGCAGACAGGCTTGAGAATACAGAATTTCGTAATACCATCAACTATGGTAAGAATTGGTGTATTTTTGCGTATACTTCGTACGAAAGGTCCAACGTGATCGAGATCAAATTGTCTGGAATGGAATGGCTATCTTTTCGATTGGATGTAACAAGCCGGGTTTGCGACCGGCTACGGATTTATAGAGCAATTCAGGCATGCATTGACGTATTTGTAAACAAATTTTCTAATCGCTTTGAACCAATAGTGCTCTCGCACTTTCCGAAACGTTTTTTCATGTGCAAAATGTCCCTGTTTATCGTGACATAATCTCACCACTTTAAAGCGTGATTCGAGGAACGAACCATTTGTTACCCGTGTCAGTCGTTCGAAAAACAGAACCTCCCTTAAGGTCATTCTTTTTAAAATATTTTTTAGTATCTGAATGTATATCGCCTGATTCTAATATCTTTTGATTTACGTCAATTTCGGGGTCTTGTTACTGAGCTACTTTAATCCGTTCTTTTTCTGTCACATTGACTACACAACATTCTATTGGATTTCTACTTAAGAAATCTACGTGTGCAGCTTGTGCTTAGGACGATACGCGATCTCGAAATGGTAGTCCTGGAGATACACCGACCATCGAGCTACTCGAGGCTATATATCTTTCTTATTTGCAGTAGCACGTACATCACTGCAATATGTTACGACCGTGAATTTAATTCCTAGTAAATAAACTCGGAAAGTTTTGAAAGCTACGAAAACTGCCTGAGTCTCTAAATCGTAGGAGTGATACTTTCGCTTCTCAGAAGTCGTCTTTCGACTGTAGTAAGCAATTACGCGTTTCTTGTTTCCCTATTTCTGAATCAATATAGCGCCTAAACCTATTGCACACGCGTCTGTGTGCACTTCTGTTTCTCGAGTAGGATCATAAATGGTTAAAATCGGTCGATTAACCAGTATTGTTGTTATTTCAATATGCCACGGCACTTGTGAGATGGATGCAGAAAGCTGTCATTCTTGGGTCGCTTCGTGTCCTCAAAACACACAAAAGTTTCCCCGACCTGTCGTTGTGATTTCGTCATGTCCTGTGACCACCTATCTCACGGTTGTGAGACGTGGTTATACGCTATTTCTTCATTTCACCTGTAATCTAAAATTGTCAAGTTCATCAAACATCCTCTATCTGCTTAACATGCTTGTTTTCAAGGAGGAGGACAAAAAGTATGGTGTGTATCAAGGGCGTAAAGCTATTTGTCCTCGTGTGCCTGCAGCCCTCGCTTCGCTCGGGGAGCAAATTCACACTCGTCAAAATAGCCTTCTTTACGCCCTCGATATACAATATATTATTTATTGCTCGTAGGACCCATACATTGAATCCGTACTCTTTGAGGATTTCCCAATGTTTACTTTTATCCACCTTGTCAAGCGCTTTTTCTAGGTCAACAAATGCACAGAAACATTTTTTATTTGCTCACAAACTTTTTTCTGTGATCTGTCTCAAGCTAAATATTTGATCCGTACATGAGTTTCGTAACATAAACCCACTTTGGACTATCCATATCTTTTCTGCTGTCATTTGTATTACCCTAGGAATAGGTATTTTTCAATATATTCTTCTTACGGTACTTAATAAGCTGATACATCTGTAATTATTGCAATTGTTTTTATCTCCCTTTTTTGTATATTGGTACGATAATCGCTTTTTTCGGTCATATGGAATTTTTTCCATCTTGACAATTTCTCAACTCGCACAACCTGAGAAGTATGTAGTCGCCACCGTATTTAAGCATTTCAGCGTTAATGCTGTCTAACCTAGCAGCCTGACCATTCTTTAAGTTCTTAATTATATCTCTAACCTCAGAGGGACAGACTCCCTCAAACGGGTTTTCTAACGTATAGTGTTCTATGTCGCTGTTGTGCTGCTCTATAGCTTCACATCCCAATAATTCCTTGGAAGAGTCCCTCAAAGCGTCTAGTATCCGACCTGTTTCATATACCATTTCACCCTTACTATTTCTTATGCTGACTAACTACTTCCCAACTAACTAACTACTTCCTTTGATACTGATTAACGCTAATTTATAAAACAGTTTCGTGCTTCCTTCAAAATCGATTTGCGTTTTCTTCTCTTTTTCTATTTCAATTTTACCTTTACTTTCTTTAATTGGTATTTTAGCTTTCCGTTTTTTGTCTCTGTAATCATTTTCAAGTCTATTTCTCTCCTCCCCGCTAAGGCCTATAATGCTCAGCTTTCTTAGATACGCTTGCTTCTTTCCGTGGATGACCACGCGGATTTCATCATCCCACTGCGCATCACCAGACATTCTTCCTACAACCGCAGTACCACACACTTCAGTCGCACTCCTAATAATGATATCCCAGAGCATAATCCACGCACCCTCTGTATCATGATTGGATATGAGCGCCTCCCAATTTGCCCTATCTATGCACTCATATATCCTATTCTGAAATTCTAATTGCACTTCCGGCTTCTGTAATTTCTCGATTTTGATTCGCGTTTGTTTCATCTTTTTGGTTCTCTTTCTTCTCCATCTTTGACATAACTTCATGTTTGAGACTGGACGGTATTACATTACATTATACATTACATTACAGTATTACATTCAGCACCCTTCATAACACTTCGGCTCTTTTACTACCTCTATGAGTGTTTCATCCACAGCAACGAAGTCAATTGTGCTGTGGGTTTCTCCTCTACACCAGGTGTACACGTGAATTATTGTATGCTTAAGCCAAGTATTTGTTATAAGCAAACCCTTTTCTAAGCATAATCTGAATAATATGTCTCCGTTACCACTTGTTTTTGTATCCCCAAAATTACCTAGCACCCTTTCTGTACCCTGAACTTGGAAGCCAACCCATCCATTCATATCTCCTAGTAAAATGATTCTTTCCCCATGATCGCAAGTACCTATAGTATCATTTAAAGCGTCCCAGAAGGTGTATTTTACTTTACTTCTTGCATCATCAACTGGGACGTAGTACGCTATCATAAATAATCTTCTGATTTCCACTATTATTCTAACCCACAGCAATATGGCACAAACAAATCGATGCTCCTTGACATGCTGCTTTGCTCTCTCATTCATAATCAAATCGACCCCTTGACTACCATGTGATTCACTATCTATTTCTGACCATATTTCATTCCGTCGTTTAACTGTCCATTAGTTATCTCTTTAATGTCGCATCTCTTCTTCTTTGTTTCAGGTATACATAAAATATGGGCATAGTTTTACGTAATTCTGTTTCATTAAAATCATTCGCCCCTTTAGCATTCCAAACACTCTATCTCCATTCAGCATCTGAAACTTTACCTTCAACTTTACCGGGTACATGCCTTTCGTCAATCAAAGTTTCCGTCTATTTCGAGGCTATGGTATTGTTTTTATTATTCATTGTTTAGTGTAGCCTAACTACCAACTTGATGCGAGAAATGTATTTTGCGAGTCTAACTCATGTCCCAATTAAGTAGCTAGTCCTCGCTAGATGGAGAGTCTAGTTATAACGTCAGTCCCACCAAATTTCGGTCAATGGAGGGGGAGTGTAGGGACAGAACTGAAAAAAGAGTCATAGTTGGTTTGCGTTATACACTGAGAAGGGCACCAGCCTTTAGCAGGTTGGTTATATATGAGAAAATGTGTATATCTTTCAAAATTTTTCGAAAATATCCCCAAAAATTGATATGTTTTCATACATTTCATTGGTTTCTACATTTTACAAGTTTTATCACTTTTCATTTAGCCTTTCATGAATGCCAAACAACCTCCATAAACTTCTAAAAAATTTCCGCAAAAGTTCATAACTTTTCAAAACTATTATATGAATGTTAATAATAACTTAAATGAATTTTTGATTAAAATAATTAGTCATTTAACGGTACAAATTCCAATAGCTTCATTTTTCTTTTCTTTCGTCTGTTAAAATTATCATAGGTTTTAAATATTGAACTAAATAACATTATTTTGTTTTTTATGATAGCAGTCAAGCAGTCAATTTTTTTAAAATTTAAAAGCATTGAACGATCGAGGCACCACAGTGGCGAGAAAGGGAACTCTGACCTATGAAAATACCACGAAGGAATAGTAAGGAGTGGTATCACCCTATGTGTTTGGTGAGCAGAGGTGGGACGAGCGACGTCCACTCGTCCAGCTAAACACCCTCGAAATTCGGATTCAGCAGGTCAAAATACGTCTAGAAAACTTGGGTGTTTAATGGCACATCGATCGGCCACGGGAAGGCCCATGGCCCCTAGACTAATTTAAAAGTCCCTCGAAACAAGTATATTAATCCAAAAAGAACCATAAACTCATAGATGCAAATGAAAATGATTTTTTTAGGAAAAACAAACATTATTACCCTGACGACTTCCAGACCATTAGAAAAGTTTTATTTAAAATATTTTTGAATAAAAATGTAGTGTTACGTTTCGAAATCAATACACTCTTATCGTCAGACCTTATTTATTACATTTTAGAAAATTTGGTCGAAAAATAAATTTATGCATAGAAAACCAAGTAGAAAAAAACAACTGAGTGCTCATATTACAGTACAAGTCCGATAAGTTGCCGTCCGATAATTGCACACTCCCCTTAAAACGTCAACACGCGCACGACACGCACACTAATTGGGGTTCTCCCACTAAGTGTGCTATTTTGCTTATGATTTGCGCATCATTCTCACGCATGCGCGCACCTAATATCGTGCTTCTAGAGGGGGCATCCGATAAGACCGCAATTCCTGGAATTTTCCGCCCCTACAGCCCCGAAATGAGAAACTTATCGGACTTCTACTGTATGTTTAAAAATGGATAAAGAATAGGTTTTTACTTCTGTAGTTCAGAGTAATGTAAAGACTATTCTCAAGATTTTTGATAAAAATAATATTTTGGACTTGACAAATTATGTAAAAATGTGAAAAAAAAGTTATAATATAGAGAGGAGAGAGATCTTTAACTCCATCTTGATGTATGAGCATCCATTTGTTACACTGTTTAGCATTTTTGACCTATCTGAACAGAATCTGATTCAACAATTCCAATTTGTTAACAATAAACAAAATCAAAGAGGGACCAATCGCATGATTTTGCCTAGATCTAGAAAGAAATTTATAAAATTTTCTCGAAAATTTCGAAATAATCTGACAACAAAGGCATATACAATTAAACCGGCTTAGATTAAAACAAACGCCTATACTATTATCTGCGTTCGACATGCAATTTATAACTCTCAAATTAATTAAATTGGATCACAAAGATTTCAATTTTACTACATCAATAGGCGATATGATTAACTGGAAGAAGCACTTCCAAGTTGGCTACAATTATTTTTTAACTTACTATCTTTGAGTATACTGCCATACTTTTGAAGAAAGGCTCTATCTACAATTGGAGTCGAACAGAGATATTGAAGAAATTATGTTTCCTCCTTTATTAATCTATGTCTTCCAATATATTATTGTTTAAAAAAAACAACATAATTGTTGGGTAATTAGGACCTGCTCTATCCATTGCTGCATCAAAATTAATAATTTGAATTATTTACATGTAAAACTGTAGATATACTTTATATTTATTCGCAAAACAGGCAATTAATAGATATTTTTTTATGATTTTATCATTTGTTTCTTATCTATCATTGTGTATTAATGTTATTAATAAATCATTGAAGGATCACTCAAATAATTTCAATAAAAATTAGTTGATAAGCCAAAACTGTAGATAGGTTTTTTCTTCCTGAAAGTTGAACCAAATTGAGCGAGATTCAGGATAAAGAACTTCTGTATGTACATAGGTTTTCCATCCCTCGACGCTAGTGACTAATTTACGCATGAGCAAAACCCTGTCTGAGAGATAGGATCTACTCATATTTAAATTCCCGTAGAATTTCTAATTACCTTTTATACCGGTGAATTCGTTTTTTTTTTTTTTTTTTTTCATTACGAATCCAACAATATAGAAAACACATTTTTCGTAAAAAAAAAGTAGAGCATTTTTTTAAAAGTACGGCAGTTTAGGACAGCATGAAAAACCAAACATCAGGGTCATTTCTTGATTTTTCGGTTTAGTGACTCGCCGCCTTAAAGGCAAAAGAAATTTGAGGATTCTAACAAGTCTAGACACTTACCAAATAGTGCAGAAAAGTAGAGAAGTCTGACGGAGTCCTCGTTTAACGCCGATCACCCGGACACTCGGATACGCGGCTACTCTCACGTCTAAGTGTGCACTGTATAGAAAGAACTGTCCTGGGATTGTTTCAAGCCACTTCGTACTGTGAACATCGGACGTCATTCGGGAGCTACCATTACCGTCGCAATCCTTGGAATTCCGGTAATCGAGTGCCAATCTTCTCGCCCACGAGTACGCTACGATACTCCTCGTTTCTGGAGGTTCTCCTTGAGCAAGAAATAGAAGAAAATATTACAATTCTGACCATCTCATTTCCCTGTTTATCGACATTTTATAACCACTTCATTTTTACATTTCTCCAATTTGCTTGACAGTATATCAGATATCAAAAATGTCCACCTACAAAATTGGCTATCTGAGTAAAATTTATTTTCGACTTTTGGAATGTGACGTTCAGCAAGAAAGGGCCCACTTTTTTACATTCTCATCCTAATGAGAAGGTATTGGTTTTATGTGAAAAATGACTTTCGCGGATTCAACCAAATGTCGAAGTTTTAAGGTCCCCTGAGTCAGAAAAAAACGATTTTTACGCAAGTGTCTGTCCGTCTGTCTGTCTGTAGTCTGTAGTCTGTAGTCTGTAGTATCGTGTAGGCACGGTAACTTTCGAAAGCTTGATCAGATTGGATTGTGCCTTGGTACACTTTTTGAAGGTGTAAAAAGAAATAACGAGTTCGTTAACCAGCTATTTTGGATGAAAATTCAAAGAGTAAGCACACTTTGAAAATCTTTGAGTCCACTTTTTTTCAATATTTGCAAATTCTATGTACGGCTATTAGTCGTAATCAGAAAGACAAACAATTTATCCTAATGATATTTTTCGATAAAAAGAAAATTATCAGAGTTATAGCATTTTCAAAATCTAAAAAAAAAACGAAAATTAACCTTTCAAGCCGAACAACGCACGACATGAAAAAAGGTTACGAGCAGAAAAACGTTTCTTTTTGAGACCTACAAGATTATCCTGAAAACTTTTTGAATTTTTTCGAAAAATCGAAAATTTAAATTTTTATCGCACAAAGACGCTTAGTTTTTGTCTTAATCGTAAAAACTAATATTAAAAAAAAAATTTAATTTATTGAAAACGACACAAGGAAAGAAAAAAAATTAATAGGCGAAAGTTTTTTACCTAAAGAGTATCTACAAATTCGAGTGGGAGCCCCTTTCACGTTCGTATCTTTGGAGTTCCCGATTCCCGAGATTCTCGTATTTCTGGAGTTCGAGTGTAGTAACCTCATCATTTTTCGTGCTACTATTCTCGTCGTTATTGAAATTCTCATTATTTTGGTTAGTTTTCGGAGTTTCATTATCGCTTTTATGTTTTTTATGCCCTACCTAAAAACGAAAGCAATATGTTTAATTTTTTCGATACGCCCTACTATGCAGTAGAGAAGTTCATCGTAACTTGCGATACTGGAGATTCTCCATGCATCGAGTGCAACACTAATAACTTACTTAAAAAAATATAATAAAAGTGCTTGAACAAAAGGACGAAAAAAAACTCATACTACTTTTACAAATAAATTTGTGACAAATGCGTCGTCATTAATGTAGAAAATGATATATATCTCAACACTACCAAACACAGTTGAAATTCAATCATTCTTAATATTATAGGAGAGCTAAAACGGCAAACTGTAAATACTTCCATCCGCTCAGCTAACAAATATCTCGAATATTAAAGAAAAATAGAAAAAAATTTATTTCTTAGGTGCATTTGCAGAATAGGGGCGTCATCTCTGTTTTGTCAGGAAATTTTTTTTTCGGCAAACAAACGATGTGTCTCAAATATGGGTCTGTCACGATATCGGAATGATTATATTTAACTCACTGTTTAGGTGCTTTCAAACAACCGTACGGCCAGAAACATTGTAAATAATTAATTAAAACCCCTCTGACCAGTCACAAAAATATTGTTGGTAAAATCCCTACCCCTTTCCAACGTCTCGTGGGGGCGGGAAGGCACCCCTTGGACTGTTGACAAGAATAATGTTAATAATCTAGATTATAATATGATCATTCAGATATCGTGACAGGCCCAGATTTGAGATATCGTAGTAACAAAAGTAACAATAATATTAAACTTTTGCCTTGTCAAATCGCTTCATTTATCGTTCAATTAAAGATTCTAATAGTTTGTTGCCGAAAAAAAAATTTTCCAGCCTAAATAGGGTTGACGCCCCTATTCTGCAATCTAACCATTTCTTATTGCATTTTTCTATTGGATTTACGTCAACACTACGAAAGAGTTGGAATTCAATAAATATTAATATTAAAGGACTGCTAAAACACCAAACTGTAAATGTGTCTATTCACTCGACTAATAACTATCTTAAATATTTAAAAAAATAGAAAAAAATGTATTTCTTTATAGTATTTTTCTCAACACTACCACAGTTGAAATTCAATAAATGTTTATAATGAAAGATTACTATAACGCCAAAACTATACATAATTCCATTTGTTTAACTAAAAACTATCTTAAACGTTGAACAACAATAGAAAAAATGTACATATTTCTCTACTTCGTATAGAATTTTTACATGCAACATCATACTGTGATAATTAAACAATCAGAAAACATGTATCGAAGTATATTTTTTCATATGTCTTACCTACACAGTTTTCTATTTTAGAATCTTTTACGAATATTTTGCAATAAAGAATGCTTTTGAACCACGAAAACAGGCACTACCGGAGAAATTTATACTTTATCTAAAACTTGATTACGTTGAGACTGACTTGCGATCATATTGTGAATTTAGCCGAATGATTTTCCGTTTTCACTTTAATTTCACCGAATTATAACTTAAACCTGCGGATTAATTTCAGATAGAATCGGACTATTTCCCGCGTCGATGTTTTTGACCGAACGGATTACGGATTTAAGCGGACAATTTTCCGTTTTCATTTTAATTTCACCGAATGACAACTCAAACCTGCGTATTACTTTCGGATAGAATCGGATTATTTCCGAAGTCGATCTTTTTGACCGGACGGATTTCGGATTTAAGCGGACGTTTTCACTTCATTTTCACTTTTATTTCACTGAATTACAACTCAAACCCGCGAATTAATTTCGGCTAGAATCGGATTATTTTCAGATTCGATCTTTTTGACCGGACGGATTTCGGATTTAAGCAGACGATTTTTCGTTTTTACTTTAACAAAAATAATTTCAGGTACTGAGTTCCGGACTAATTTCAGATCAAGCAGGACTCTTTCGGGAGTGGAAGCTTACGTTTGGATAAATTTCGGATTAGACCAGACTAATTCCGGACATAATCAGACAAATTTCTGACTGTTTTCGTACAGTTTTCGGATTAGATCGGACATCTGTCGGAAAAAAATCGTGAATCCGATTGATTTCGGATAAATTCGATCCAATTTTGGAAGCCGAAATTTTTAGCAGGGATAATTGTGGAATTTGCTGCCGCAAAATTGTCGTCATGCAATTCAACTAGAGGCTTCCTCGTGCTTAAATCACTGGAGCTTATTATGCACTGCTGTCATTCGAAACTTGTTCATTTTGTCTTGGTCTGATTGAACCCTCAATGTTGAGTACTTTTAATTTATTTATTACACTTGTGTTTTATAAAAGCACAAATCACTAGTATTATTCGACGTTTCTTCCAAAGTTTCCGAACAATTTTTACCCAAAAGTTCGGAACTAGTATTCTTAGGGGTTTTATCTCAAATGAAATGAAACACCGCGTTTAGTTTTAGGGTTGGTATTCAAATCTTCGGAATCGGCTTGTGCTCTTGGTTTGACCTGTTTCATCTATATAGCTGAAGGCTCTGGACTCTCAATACTCAAATACTTTATTAATTATCCCTTCAATATGTTGCATTAAAAGTTTAGTTAGGTTGAACTATTAAATTTAGAGTGAGGCTTCTAATACGGAAAGGCGAAAGTGACAACTAAGCATGCGAGGGAGTAAGAATACAGACAGAGTATTAGTGGGAAGAGAGAGATTGTAAAAGTAAGTTCTCGTAATCTGACCTGAGAAAATTCATGAATGAATGAACGTAATTTATATGCCTGTTATACACATCTGTTCTAACAAAAGCTTAGGTTTATCATTTAAACACACAAGAGCCATTTTTTCAGTGAAATTATCCGATGATGATTTAATATTGATTTTAGAACTGGATATAAACCCGCGAATAACAATTTTCTTAACTGTTAACAACAATAGGGTCATCCACTAATTTTTTTTATTTTTGCATTTTAAAGTATATGCTCTAAAATCACTAATAATACAGGCATAGTGCAAAAAAACTTTTTTTCGAATTTATATTTGAAAAAGAAAAATTTGTACATATTTAAAATTCCTATTTCTATGTCATTTTTTAGATGACAGTTGCTCCCAGTGGGACCCTGCGGCGGTTGTTAACCTTTAGTTTTTAATTATATATATATGGATGATATTGTTATATATGTCTCATCCTTTAAGGACCATTCCCGTAAATTAAAGGTGCTGTTATGCCATCTTAAAACTTCTGCACTGTCGGTTTGACCATAAAAATGCCATTTCCTAAGGCGCAAAATTACATAGTTAGGGCATATTATTTTAAGGGGGGAGTATTGTTAATTCGGACAAAAAACGGCACATTTCCAAGAATGTTTTCAAGCGGTACAGGTAATGTTGGTATATTTCTTTAATTGGTACATAATAATAGAAAATCTAGACTATATTCTTACTAATTTTGACTGAATAATATAGATAAATAGGCCATTGGCAGCAAATCTCCGAAGGCGCCTAGAAAAAAAGTTACTTCGCGGTGACGGTTCTAACTGACCACTGGATCATACGAAATAAAAAAATCAAAGTATATTAGTTAGGTGAGATGTTTCTCGAGGTAACATAGCTCTCTTTTTTTTTAACAACTTTTTTTTCAACACTTTCAAGTCAAAACGCGTTTTTGTACTAAAAAATCTACTAATTTTTTATGGTAAAATTAATAATAATACTAATAATATTTTTAAAAAACTCAGCCATGTTACCTCATGAATTATGTATAGAAATAGTGTACCAAATTTTAAAAGGATCCATTCATTAGATTTTGAGTTACAACCGGCAGCGACTTTAAAACGTGGTTTCGAGAAAAACGCGTTTAAAGTTTTAAACATGAAAAAATAAAAAGATACATTTTTTTATATTTACACAGAATCATCGATGCCAGATCCGTACATACTAAATGTTTAAAGGTTTTCTTATACCTGTATAATGACTCTCGGACAAATAAAGCAATTTAAGGACCTTAAGTTTGTGTACCTGTCCGGCTGCTGCCGGACAGGTGAACAAAACCAAAAAAGAGCAGCTATCCTTAAAAACTCTATATCTCCGTTATTTTTGCTCCGATTTGCTTCAAATTTGGATATGTCATTCTTGAGACGTTGTACATTCACGTAAAAAATAAAAAATAGCTTTTTCTTACCGAATGAAATATACTCCCCCCCTTAAGGGAAGATATATGACCCGATCCTCGGAAGACTCGGGCAGTAAACAATTTCTCAGTTTCTTAGGGAAAGTAAAATATCAAACAACTCTTAGGGAAGGTCGGTTATTACCGAAAATTGATTGCCGATTCTGCAAAACTTGCTAAACCTCTTACACTTCTTCTCCAGGATCGCGTCGAATTTAAATGGAATGCTATTCAAGGGAAAGCCTTTGGAAAATCTGAGATAAAATATGCTCAGAGCCACTTCTTTAATAACCGAAGTTTTCTAAACCCTTCGTTCTTACTACCGACGCTTCAGATTACTCTTTTGGAGCAGTCTTGAGCCAAGGAAAAATTGGACAAGACCTACCAATTGCCTACCAATTGATTCTTGTTCGCGTGAAACAGTTTGAAGAAGTCGATTGCCTGATAGTTCATCTCAAGGAGCGCTTTGCGCCCACTAGATGGTACGAGTGGTACATCAAGTCCACAGTGAATTTTAAAATAAAACAGCGCGAGACAGTAAGCGACTACAACTATAGACTAACAGGGTTTTTCAGCAGAGCTCGACATGCACTTGCAGAAAAATATACTGAGATGAACGGAGGAGCCTAGGAAAGTGATAGTATGATGAAGCCTATTACTGATTGCGCATTTGTTAGAGGTCTCCTTACTCAAATATCTGTGTTTGTGGATGCACGTAAACCTAAAACAATTATGGAAGTGTACGACCACGCTAAAGACATTGAGGAACGATTAAAAAAATCGACTGACATATCAACCATAGAGAATGTAACAGCGGTATTATATCACATTTCCCAAACTAAGGAAGAGACTCAGGAGACTACATGGTCCCCGAGCCCTTTTTCAAAACAACAGGGTAAATCAGAAAAATCAAAATCAATGAGCTATAACAAGAAAGCGGGATATCAGCAAAAATTTCCGTATGTTGGAGGAAATAAGGCTGGAGGGTCATATCAGAATCATTTTCAATACGCTCTCCAACCTCAAAATCCGCATCAATAGCCAAGATATCCGCCCTATCCTCACCTACCTCAATATCCTCCTAAATCTTCCTATCAATACCCTTCTCAGTCACAATTTCCATATGGCTGTCCACCATGTAATTCACAATATCCTCCTGACAACATGTACCGAAACATATGCTGGAGAGGATAAGGGAAAGTAACTAGAAGTGTGACCTCATCGAGACCAGCATCACCGAAACCTCTAAGAAATTTAAACTTCCAGCAGACTCCTTACCCCGACATGACAACGAGTCAACCTTCCAAGGAGCGTCCGACCAAATACGTACAAATCCCGGACAATACTATCGGATCCTACAAACAGGGTCCAAAGTAGGAGACCCCTCAGTAGTCGCTCTAACCGCACTAGAATTCCGAAATCAAAAATCAAGTTTCCTTGTAGATTCGGGTTCCCAATTTCACCAGAAGGAATTATCAGCAGGCCTTATTTGAGACAAGAACAGGCTCAAATTTCGTTTCGCCACAACTATTTGGTCACTCTATCAGACCCTATCACCCCGATTCCATTTATCGACAGGGAATCAAGAGAAGCTAAGTGACTACTAAAACCTGAAATTAAACCTTTTCCCCCGAATTCTGAAGATTAAGGCACGGACTCGGCAATCTGTAGACATCGACGTAACGAATACAGAGATACAGGAGGGATATTTACAGAAGATCGCGACTTCGAAAGGACTGTACCTAGGCGAGGCTATTGTTTCGTCGTTAAACGGGTAATATAACGTTCTTGCCATAAATACGCTAGAAGCGGACGTAAGCCTAAAAATTTTGCTTCAAGAACTGATTCCTTTTGATGTTGGTAGATTCCCAGGAGAAGAATCCTCCAATTTTTATTCGGAGAACCCACCAGGAGACTTTCAAGAAACAATGAACGTAAATTATTCTAAACGAATGGAAAAGGTGATAAAAATTTTACATGTGTCACACCTAACAGAAGAAGAACAACGATTAATATTTCAATGTTCTAATAGTTATTTGTGATACAAGTGCGCAAAATGGGTGATTGTGTGCGAGTGTGAATTTTGCAGCATAAGCCGGAGGCTCAGTGAACTGCAATGTTCACGAAACTTCGGCAAGTTTCGTAGTTTTGCACACGATTGAAACCCGAAAAAAGCTTTAAATTTTTTATTTTAATTTATAATAATGAATCATCGTGAAAGTATTAAATCTATTATCAAATTTCAACTAGATTGTTGAAGTTGCAAACCAAAAAGGTTAAATCGTTTGAAAATGTGTAATTTTTCAACTCAAAAATATGAATTTTGAAAAAATTTGGTGAAAAAAATACTTCAATTTTCAACCGGAAAGTTCATCAACCAATAAAATGTATTTTTAACAAAGTAGTTTAACTTTCAACCAAGTAGGGGAATTTTCAACCAAAAAATATTAATTCTTCATGAAAAATTTAACCGATAAAAATTATGAGTTCAGGAAATTAATTTTCAACTAAAAAACATGTATTTGAAAAACAAATAGTTTAGTTTCATTTTTAACCAACAGAGATGAATTCTGAACCAGAAATTTCTTGTCGGATTTTACGAGTGGTTTGCAAATTAAATGAAGAAAATAAAATCCTCTGTTAACGAATCTTGAAAGACAAAATATTTCCTTACTATTCTTTCATTAGATGTTTCTATCGAGCCTTTCTCATCTCGTTAGGATTACCCAAAGATTTACCAACCTAAGTAAGTGGTAGAATTTGCCTTGAAGATATTTAAAGGAAATTCGCTTGTATTTTTGACTCCGAAAGGCAGAAGTCTCATAAAAGACTCCTAAAGTTGAGGAAGTACTTAATCTGTTTCCCAGTAGTTACATAAGGGAACAGCACAAGCATTTCCTGGTGCTTTTATCGTCATTCCTGGTGCTATTATGTCATGATACGAAGAAAACACTGTCTGATCAGAAAGCGTAATATGCCTCATGCAAACTGTTTCATATGCACTGCCTCTATCCTACATTCGTCTTGCGATGATACCAGCAATTGTATCTTCTCCATTGGTGTATGATAAAATCTTAGTTATAAACAAAAATCCAGTTCGGCAATACTCAATACAGTTGCAGAATTTTCTTTCGACAGCATCAGCTATTTGGTACTCTACTCCATTTATCATAGCCTTCTTGTACATGCTTATGAGGGTATTTGGAGAGATTGCTTCTCCTGCAGCTTCTATCATGCGAATTTCCTCGCCTTGAGGATAACGCATTTCTGCTTCTCCTACTCCGGCAAAGTAATGGCCTTCGGGCATTCCGCGGGGTATATCAGGTGTTGATTTTATCAGCAGACGCTTTATTTCTGTTTCCGTTTCGGGAGCAACGTTTACGTCATTTAGCGCATTTTTGATGAATTTCGACAGAAAGAATCTATTAATAATTTGAACGGCTCTGCGGTACGGACTTGTGATAGAATTCAAGATTTTTCTACTCAAAGCCTCAAATGGAAAACAGAGTACATCCATAATGGTCCGCAATTTCGGACCGATTGGATGGCATGTCTCAGAAGGTGGAGGTTGAAAGACATGTTTTTTCTCCATAGTATTGCTGAAACTGCGACTTTATAATTCAAGGCTAAAAGAAAATTTGTGAAAATAATAATAAATTGTTTTGATAATTTATATAAACATCTTATTATCGATAAAAAGTAGCATTATTAATCATTTGTATGAAAAAACAGCCAAAAATCATAATTAGCGCCAAAAACTCGCAAAACTAAATTTTTTACTTACAAGGTTTTTTTGGATCCCTTCAAAACAGACTTATGGGGATGCTATTTAAAAATAAGTTTTTATTTGTATTCAATGGCTAATTTGAAAAAAAAATGTTGAATTTCAACTTGATTTACTTGATTTTAACGATTCTGAATGAAATTTACAAAAATGTATATTTTTCTTATGGGAAATTCGTGATGAACTTCATGATTTGACATGGAATTGCTCATTGCACAAATTTCCCGGGCATTGTAAGTCATGTCAGACATAACTCAGGTAATGAATATATATTATTCCAATGAGAATTTAGTTAAATTAAAAATTAAAATTTAATCTAAATTACTTCCAAACTGGCATGTGATTAAAATCGAAGGTCTCATACAAATTTACCGACGTTCTCCGCCCACTTTGACGAGACGTACGTACAGGTATAAATTTAGACCACTCTATTCTTGCACTGACTCAAGACGTTTTTTAAAAATGCGAAAACCTTTGAAAAATGGCACTTTTGAGAATTGCAAAAAATCAACTTTGTTTTTAAATAAAAAAGTGTTTGTGTATAAAAAACAAAGTTCAGTATCAAGCAAAATGTCATTCCAGTATGCCATGTCCTGGGCCGCATTCACCACAACGGCACGTTCTAGATGGTTTTGAAAAAATACCAACCTTCTCGTGGCATTTGGAACAATATAGACGACAAAACAAGTTTGATTTGTCTCGGCCAAGCACTTTCTAAAGAGCCTGCTTTTTTGTTGGAATATTTATGTGCCGAAAAGATTTTTTTATCCATTTCAATTGATCAATTATGTCTTCATATGTGCTGTTATGTCGCACTGCCCGGGCTAAGGTTACCAAGAAATGATCAATTGCTCTTAGCTCATCTTTGTGCTTTAAGTGAGCGTGCATACCTGAATTTTCTCTAAAGCCTTGGAACAATGTTCGCTCTGCGACCTCTTCCTCCTCCTCCTGCTCTTCGTTCGTGCTTAAGTTATTTTGTCTGTCATTTTCTCTTTCCTCGTTATCATTATCCCTATTTGCCTCTTGATTATCTTCACCCAATCGATCATCCTCGTTTCCTGCATCACCTTCTTCATCTTGTTCATCAATCGTATGACTGCTTTCTTCATGTTCTGTTTCCTGTTCATCTTCACTCGATTGCTCTTCCTCTACAACCATTTAATTGTCATCGTTCTCTTCATATTCCTCCTCATCCTTCCCCTCCTCCTCGTCATCGTCCTCCTCCTCTTCCTCCTCTTCTTCCTCCTCTTCCCCCTCTTTCTCATCCTCTTCATCATGCAGTTGTCTTCCTCCATGCTGTCGAGGCCCTTGCTCTTCCTCTTGCTCTGATGAACTTTCCGACATCTTCAGTCTCTTAGGTTCCGTCGGCTGTGCCATCTCTTTTTTGTATTTCTCAAAGACGTCTGTAAAAAATACCAAAACTAGTCCCCGATTACGAACCCGGATTTAAGAATGAATGCTTACGTGCAGATCTCTGAATTCGGGCCTGCCACGAAAGAGTGAGAGTAGGGAACTATACAAAATTTGTTGTGTTTTATCCGGTGAAAACTACTTCTGCAAAAGAAACTATCAGTAAACTAGAAAATTACAGCCATCATTATGGGAAATCGAGGAATTTAATTTCGGATCGGGGAAGTTTCTTTACGTCAGAGGAATTCACGATATTCACAAAGAGTCACGGTATAAAACACATTAAAATCGCAGCTGGCACTCCTCGTGCCAACAGTCAAGCAGAAAGATTATTCCGATTTTTGAGATCAATTCTGGCAAAAGTAGCAGGAACGTCTGATTGGAGAGACAAATTAAGAGATGCACAATTGGCAGTCAATAACACATTAAATCGATCGATAGGGTGTTCCTCAGCGCGAATGTTATTTGGAGCTGATCAAGTAGGCTTTCCAGACAAAGAATTTAGAACTTTGTTATTAGGAATTTACGACCAGGTTGAGCCTGATGTACTGAGACAAAAGTTGCGTGAGGATGCCGACCTCATATCTGAAAAGTTGCGTCAAAGAAATAAAAAATTGTTTGATGATAAGCATGCTAAACCGTCTGAGTTTAAATGTGGCGATTATGTGGTCATACCCAATGTTGTAACCGAACCCGGGGTGAACCAAAAGCTGTTGCCTAAGAAAAAGGGTCCATTCGAGGTTAAGAAAGTTCTACGTAATGATCGCTATCTAATAGGTGATATAAATGGATTCCAGATAACCCAAAAACCATTTTCGAGTGTGTACAGTTCCGATCGTATGGAACCTTGGGATGGACAGACTTTGGTTCTACACTAATTTACCGAGATAATTGAGGGCAATTATCTGTCAGGATGGGCCGAACTGTAGCAAATTACTTTAAATTTCAATTTGGCGCATTTTAGAGTGACATCTATCGGAGACTTCGGTCAAGAGTTAGTCTGCATCGAACCACGATCGAATAAACTTGCTTTATTATCTCCGATCAGAGTTGAGTTTTACTGAGTTAGATTTAGTCCCTCTTACCCATAACTTACGATAAAAAAAATTTGCAACAAAATTGTTAGATTTTTAATGAAAAAGATGAATTTTTAACCCAAATATAAGATTTTTTCAACCAAAAAGTTTAATTTCAAAGTCAAAAACATGAACTTTCTATAAAATAGTAGAATTTTTAACATAAAAGTTAATTCCAAAACAAATAGTTGAATTCTCAACTATAATTATGAACCGAAAAATTGCATTTTTAACCAAAAAGGATGAATTTTCAACCAAGAAGATTACATTTCTACCAAGAAAGACGAATTTTCAACCAGAAGTTAAGCTATCAATTGAAAAAGATAAATTTTTAACCAAAAATCGAATAGTTTAATTGTCAGTTGAAGAAATTTATTTTCAACCAAACATAGAGATGAACCTTAAACTAAAAAAATGAATTGCTAACAAAATAGTTGCATTTTTGATAAAAAAATATGACTTTTTAACAATATAGTTACAATTTCAACAAAATAATTAAATTTTCAATCAAATAATAGAATTTTTCACCAAACGAGATTATTTCCGAACCAAAAATACTTATAACAGTAGTCTTTTCAATAAAAAAATGAACTTTTACCCAAAAATATAGTTGGATTTTCCTACCGGATTTAAGTTCTAAATGTAATCTAAGTTTGTAACATTATTTCCACTTATAAACCCACCCATTTGTTACCAATGTTTGTTTTCAGCCCCCCCTCAAACTTGTAACGTAGTTTATGGAAAGTACCGCCAGGCCACTTTTTCTTTTAGGACTACACCACTGCCTACCATAATTAAAGGGTGGCACAGAAAAGAATTAAAAGGTCGCACAGCAAAACGAATCAACCCACATTTCGCCGATTTTCAAGAGACAAAAAACGTGCTATAAAATATAATTTTCAATTTAATTAAAAACTAAGAACTTGATTTCTAGATTCAAGATTGGCGATAGCAAATCGCCGCCAAGTACAATAACAACAACAAAAATCCGTAAATCTGTTTTTTCAAAAGAACTATGTGTTTTCAACTTTTCTTGGATTGACGGTGCAATCTTCAACCGATTTTGATTAAAATTGTCTGCGTGCCGTAGAATGCCAAACTATAAGAATTTGATGAAGAATTGAACTTGATAAAGTCAAAACTTTACAATTTTCACTTTCGAAAACTATAAAAAATTGTAATATTTCTTCTTTGTCAAGGGTCGCAGACAAAACCTATCAAACCGATTGACACCAAATTTTAACTGGATATGCATGTCATCATTTCGTAGTGCTGTATTTCAGGAATTTATGATTCCTTCATTGGTTAAACGAATGTTAAGGATTTTATAAATATGAAAAATTTTCTCTTTAATTCTTGTTCACGTTTACAGAAAATTCTGCGGTGCCGATTAGCACCAAACTTTAACTAGATATGCGCAGCACTCCTTTCTACTGCTATATTCAAGGAATTTACGATAACCTTATTTGTTTCCTAAATTTTAGTGTTTTTTTTTAACAAATTTAATTTTCCTTCGCGCACGGCTACAGCAAAATTTATTGGACCAATTAATGTATAATTTTAACTGTAGATGTGCGGTAATATTTTTCAGTGCTGTTTTTGATCATTTTGTCATATCTTTTACCTTTTTCAAATTGTTTGTCTATATTTTATCATAAAAAATAAAATCTTTCATTTTTGTGCAGGCTACATAAAATCTATTGGCCCAATCAACGTAAAATTTTAATTGTAGGTGCGTGGTTCTATTCTCTAGTGCTAGTTTTCAGGAATTTGCAATATATTTAATAGGTAAGAATTTTTTTGTATATTTGATCATAAAAAATTTAATTTTCCTTCTCTTCGCACGGCTACAGAAAAATCTATTGTGTCAATTATCATAAAATTCTGACTGCAAGTACGCTGTGATATTCTCTAGTTCTATTTTTCAAGATTTTGTAGTATCTTTAACAGTGAACAATTTTGTTGTATATTTTATCATAAAAAATCGAATTTTTCATTTTTGTGCAGGCTACAATCAAATCTATTGGCCCAATCAACGTAAAATGTTAACTGTAGGTACTTGGTTCTATTATTTAGTGCTAGTTTTCAGGAATTTGTGATATCTTCAATAGGTAAACATTTTTGTGTATAAGAGATTTAATGTGATAAATTAAAATTAAAAATTTAAAGCTTTTTCGGGTTTCAATCGTGTGCAAAACTACGAAACTTGCCGACGTTTCAAATCGAGTGCGAAGCACGAGTTACGTGATGAGAATGTGTTCGTTAAAGCCAAAGGAGCTTTAACAAAAGAGAAGTCGCAATCACCAAATTAAAGTTGTCGATGATTTGACCTTTAATTTTAAAAGGTCTGGGCGTAAATTTGCGGGAAATACGGAGACCGAGCGCGCAGCGCGAGGTAAACACATCATCGAGCGCGAATTGATTATTGCCTCGACCTAACTGAAAAGTTAAAATAATTGGATATTTAAAAAAAACGCGAACCTGTAAATATAACTTTTTTAAACACAATCATTTTTTGTGGATTCAAACCAAATAGTGGGAGATATGTATGAAAATTTGATTAAAGCAAATTTGAACCATGCTAATAAACATATATGTATTCGTTTTTGAGTTTGACACAAAATTCCTATGTTTTTTCAAAGAACAATATGACAAATTTAAAACTATTATTTTAAACTATTATTTTAAACAAGTGAAAAATAAATTGTGTATCCACCTGCAAGCTACTTATGGTATTCCTCTTGCGAAAAAATGACAAGAAAACAAAATTTTATTCTGTGATATATATTAAGGAAAAAATAGAGGATGAGTATTATGTGTCATGGCAACATTTTCTACGTTAATACCTCCAAAAATGTTTCAGGGTGAAAATAAAAAAATCGACGAAAACTTATCCCGGAAAAATTACACTCCAATTTTGAATAACACAGCGTTTCAAATACAGAGATTTCTTACAACATAGAGGTTTTCCACAGATATGGATTTGAAACTTTTTTAATTAATTGAAAAAATCTAAGCGTCGGATCAAAAAACTAATTATATCACTGCATTTGTCTCGATAATATCACGATGTGCATTTTTTTAAACAATTTTTTAAAAAATTACACTATTTTTCATATTTCTGCATTTGTTATAAACAAAATAAGTGTCGGATCAAAAAACTAATTAAATCATTGCATTCGTCCCGGGAATATCACGGTGTACATTTTTTTTTAACCGTTTGTTAAATAATTAGAGCATTTGCTGTTAGGCGTGTATTTGCTGTATACCTGTAGATATGTATTTGAAATTTTTTGAATTAATTTGAAAAAAACTAAGGGTCATATGGAAAAAATAAAAACACCTTTAGATTAGTTTTGGAAATATCTCGGTGTGCATTTTTTCTTTCCGTTTTCAAACAATTTGTTACACAATATAAATTATTTTTTATGTTTATGCAATTGTTATAAACAAAGCGTCGGCTCGAAAAACGAATAAAACCATTGAATTCACCTCGAAAATATTTGGGTGTGAGTTGTTTTGTTTTTTTATACCATTTGTTAAACAATTAAAGCACTTGTTGTTTAGCCTGTATTTCCTGTATGCATGTAGATATCGATTTTAAATTTTTTTAATCAATTCAAGAAAAAGCTTCGGAATGAAAAACTAATTACACCACTGCATTCGTCTTTGACATATCACGGTGTGCATTTTTGTTGTTAAAACAATTTGTTGAACAATCATACAACTCTTCATATTCCTGCAATTGTTATAAACAAAATAAGCGTCGGGTCGGAAAACCAACAACATAAATTTGTAGGTCTTTTTTGGTTGAACAACTTTTGTCTTCTAATTTTTTTTTTCTTCGCCCGTGCCGTTCTCTCAATTTTTTTTAAACTTATTTTTTACGTACATGAAACAAAATATACTCATCCTCTCTAAAAATTATTTTTAAAAAAATGTCGATCTTTTTTGGCTGAATAACATTTGTCCATTTTTTTCGTAACTTGCGTCGTTTTTCAAAAAATTTAATTTTTTTATTTTTAATGTTATATTTTACGATTAAAACGAAAACTACGCATCCTGCCAGAAAATTATTCATAAAAAATTTTTAGCTTCTTTTTGACTGAGCAACTTTTGTTCTTTCATTTTTTTCATAGCTTGTGTCGTTTGTCCAAAAATTTCAATTTTTTATTGTATTATTTACGACTAAAACCAAATGTACGCGTTTAATCAAATACAATTGATAACAAATTTTTAGCTCTATTTTGTTATCAACTTTTTCTTCGTAGCTTGTCTCATTTGTCTAAGAATTTAATTTTTCAATTTTCAATGTTGTTTTTTACGAATAAAAAAAAACTACGTGTCCTATAAAAAAAGTGCTCATAACAAATTTTCAGATCTTTTTTGTGTGCATAATTTTTTTGAATTCATTTTTTTTGGTGTCTTGTATAGTTTGACGGAAAATGGAATGTTGAATTTTTCATTATTTTTTTTTGTTATAAAAATTTGAATTTTCGATTTTTCACGAAAAATCAAAAAGTTGTTATAATGCTATCGTATGGCTTCCAAAAAGCAACGTTTTAGTTTTCCCGACTATTTTTCCTATCGTTCATTGTTTGCCTTAAAATGTTCATTTTCGTTTTTTTTTTCAATTTGAAAATGCTATGACACTGTTAGTTTTCTTTTTATCGAAAAAGTCGTAAATATAAATTGTGCAAGTTTTTTGAATTTTCATTTCAAATGGCTGACATTTTTCATCCATTGCATTCATCTCGAAAATATCTGGATGCGTTTTTTTTCTAACCATTTATTGAACAATTAGGGCATTTCTAATACCTAGATAAACTTTATATAAGTTTTTCACTTCGGCATGAATCTAACATTTTTCTTTATTTTGAATGCTTGGAATTACATTTTGAAATATAAATAAAATGATTTAATATATTTATGTGACAAATAAGTTGAAAAAAAAAGGTGATAATTAAAATGTTTCACACGCATCCTAATTAATTTAAGAAAAATCAATAAGTGACTTATTTCTTTCCCAAAAAGGGACTAAATGTGAATATATATATATATATATATTTATATCAAAATAATACATTCAAATTTGATAAAGTTTGATTGAATTCGTGGTGAACTTGAAAGAATTCAGAATCAGTTCATAAGACTTCAAACCAATGCAAATTAAGTTGAAAAGAATCTAATTTTTAACTTATTACCCTGAGTGACATATCGTTGAAATTGCCAAAAAACGTAGGTTTTAAATATAATATTATCAAATTAGTAATTGTAAAATTAAAAAATTGTCAGGTTTCGTATTTCACTCCTCGTTAGTACAAAGGACCCCCTGCTGGCAAGGGTAGGCGAAAGAGAGCTCAGAAGAGAAGCAGGTGTAGACTAGACTAGGTGATGAGGTGGGTGTACCTAAACAAAAAAGCTGAATTTTCAACGAACAATGTAATAATTGCTATTTCAATAAAAACTTCTAATTTTTAATTAAAAACAGCGAAAATAAAGTTTAAAAGAATGAATTTTCAACCAAAAAAAATAAATTTTCAAATCAAACAATGTTTTAGTGAAGCAAAAAAGAAAATGTCAACAAAATTATAATTTAAGGCGAAAAATATTTTTGTATGCAAAATAAAAATTTGTAATAACTATTCATTTTTTAAGTATTCTTTGTTCTTGCTTATTTTAAGGTTATATAAATATAATTTTCACATGATTCTTGACAAATTTTCACAAAATTTTTCAATCTTTCAGATATGTCAAATAAAAATTTCAACAAAAAATATAATTTCCAGTTAAACGCTAATTAATGGAGATATGTTTATAATCTCATTCTTCAAATCTATTCCATAAGGTCAAATATGGTACAAAAATGTCGTACAATCTATGAAATGACCAACTATTTACAAGACTTTTATAAAAATAAAAATCAATGTGTGTCATATTCAAATAACATTTAGGAATATTTATAAAAAGTATTGATACTTTTCATTTTTAAAATTAATTTATACAGAGTACAGATTTTATTTGAAATTTCAAGACACTTTTTTGTACCATGTTTGACCGTAGGGCAGAATAGAGGAAAAATATTCTAAAAATATGTTCATTAGTTATTAAAATACTACAAAAAATTACCTTTGAAATTGTTTGGTCCTTTTAAAAGCATGAGATATTTGTTTATAAAATAAATTTTATTACATTCATCTTACGAAAATTTACAATTAATTTACAGTTAAAATTATTTTACAATTAAAATAAAATTGTGAAAATAAATATAATTTTTCTGAGATTCTTGAGAAAATTTCGAAGTATTTTCTAAGATTTCAGATATTTTAAATATAAATTTGAACAACAAAAAAACCATTTTCAAACGAATTGTTTCATTTTCAGGCAAAAAAAGTTTAATTTTCAACGAAAAATTTTATAATTGCTATTTGAATCCAAAAATTATTTTCAATAAAAAAAGGTCGAATTTACCTTAAAAATGAATTTCCAACCAAATAAAGACATGTTCAAGTCAAAACGATTTTTAGTTAGGAAAGAAGGAAAATTTCAACAAAATTATAATTTAAGGCGAAAAATATTTTTGTATACAAAATAGAAATTTGAAATAACTATTTAATTTGCTCACTTTAAGGTTATATAAATATAATTTCCACATGATTCTTGACAAAATTTCACAAAATTTTTCAATATTTCAGATATGTCGAATGAAAATTTCAACAAAAACTATAATTTTCTATTAAATATAATTAATGGAGATATGTTTATAATTTCATTCTTCGAATCCATTCCATAAGGTCAAACATGGTACAAAAATGTCGTACAATTTATAAAATGACCAACTATTTACAAGAATTTTAAAAATAAAAATCAATGTGTATCATATTCAAATAACATTTAGGAATATTTATAAAAAGTATTTGCAGTTTTCATTTTTAAAATTAATGTATACAGTGTACAGTTTTTATTTGAAATTTCACGACATTTTTTTGTACCATGTTTGACCGTAGGGCAGAATTAGGGAAAAATATTCTAGAAATATGTTCATTAGTTAAAAGAAATATTGTAACTTGACATTTTTTTACCGTAACTCAGAAACTGCTGCTAAATCTCGTCGATTTGGAATATTTGCCAAATATGCACTTCATTAAAAATAAATTTTTGAATGTATAGAATAGTGTATTAATTGTCTCAGGTAGAAGAAATAAATGAAAATAATTATTTGAAATTTCCCTATCATAGCATTTTATATTTATTAAATTCTAAGTCAGTATTCCGCCTCTTTTCTAGATCATTTGATTTTTTAAATTGGAAGAATAGAGTATTGCAAAATATAGATATACCATTTTGAAAGCAGGACACATATCAAGGCAGAATTCTACTTTCGAACGCGCGAAAAAATACTATTTTTGTAATTTTTCTTTTAAAACATTTACAAAGATATTGATATAGGGTTTGTTATGCTTAATAAATATACTCTTAAAATACATTAAAAATTTTTTTTTAGTGTATTTTATGCGCTTTATATACATTTAAATGGCACTTTCTCGAAACCACGCTTTTTACCGCTTGTTAAAAAAATCTCCGAAACCAATGAATCGATTGGTCTGAAATTTATACCACACATTCTATACATATACATCAATCGGTGGTAGCAGATTTTTTCATTTACATGCAAAAAAATAGCGACAATTCGAAAGAAAAAAAAATTAAAAATCTCATTTTTTTTGCTTATTTTTTGCAAAAAAATAATGGTAAAAATAAAAATTTTCATATGAATCTGCTATCACTGGTTGATTTATATGTATACAAAATGTGGGAAAAATTTCAGACAAATCGATTCCGTAGTTTCGGAGATTTTTTTAACAAGCGGTAAAAACCAAACCCAACATCAATATCTTTCTTAATGTTTCAAAAAACAATTTACAAAAAAAGCATTTTTTTCGCGCGTTCGGAAGTAGAATCCTGCCTTAAGGCGCTTCCTCAGGCTTGAATTTTAGCCCATGTATTACATAACAGCAGTTTCCTCCCACGCGAATGAATGGTTCGATGTAATATTTATACCACATAATCTCAATGGCATAATACAGAAAAAGAAAGCCTTCGTTTTTTGAAAAATGGTCTCGTTTTAGTTATTTTTTAATTATTCGAAAATTTGCTTCATTTATGCGCCTGGAAATGAGCAATCCGCCACTGGGAAAGAACTCACAATAAACCGAAAAAAGGCGCTTCGAATTTGAAGAGCACATCCAAATGATGGAGTGTGAAATTTCTCGACGACACTTCGCCCCGCGCGGTCCGTCGTAACTCACCAGGACCTTCCTATTGTGAGAGCGTTCCATGATTCGATACGGTTGAACGAAATTGATAATTGTTCAAATATTAACAATTTTAATATGCTGCATTAGATTCCTTACATAATGACGAGACGATTAAAAGAAGATAGAAAAAAATCTGTTAACCCGTTCAATTTCTGTTGGGAGGTTTGGTAATTTTTTCATTTTATTTAAGATTACCTTCAATACTGAAAATATTGACCCATTTTCCTAATGTTTTTTTTTAAATTACATCGAAACCGCGACGAAAATGAATGTCGAAATATCCAAAAAGAGTTCAAGGAATTCACAGACATTGCCAAATATTTCAAGGATTTCGCAAACATTTCAAATATTTTAATATGTGTTGAATTTTATAAACAAAAAATGACTTGAAAATCTACCTGTGTTTTTACATTTCTGTTTCATACATTCCGTTGTTATGATTGGCAAAATAACTTATAATTGATAAGAACGAAGCCAAATACTAATGAGGTGAAGTTGAATCTTTATGAGAATAGTAACATAGTTGTGTTTGATATCAAATTATTCACTAATGGACAAACAAGTATAATATGCAATCATATTTTGTATTTAGCAATTCATGAAAGAATGCTAATTAGCATTAGCGCGTCAGACTGGCAAAAGAACGCTCCCGCGAGCTGTCCGCTCTGCTAGCGCACATCTGTCGCATTCTTCGGAAAAATCAAGGCGAGGAACGAGAAAGGATGCCACGCTACGAGGCAAAACAAGACGTGGAATACCGATAAAGCAGGTATGTCTCGTCTCGTCCCGTCTCGTTCCTCGGGATTTCTCGCTCGGCGTCAACACTACAATGACGTCATAAGTTTTGACGACATAAATATACAGATGGCCATTATATAAATATACGCATAACAGGCCTGAGAAATTGCAGTATTCATGCATGTATTATATAAAGTATAATAAAAATGATAGATTCATTATTCTAGTATATTTACCAATAGAATTAAAGATGACCGTCAGAATGAAAACGAATGTATAGACCATCCTCATTTCCACAATATGGAGGAAAAACTGATTAATGCGTCAGTGAATAAGTGGATCAACAAATGTAACTGAAGACTATTCTATTGCATCATCAGAGTACAAATATATATGTAAGTATTCTTTATCTCACATATACGTGAGATTGCGACGTTATTGGTTTCAAGATTGTCCTTCGGAGATATAATTATTACATTTACATCTCGAATGAAAGGCATAGGTTTTAATTGGTTATAAGCCATGTATGTAATAGAGAAAATTTAAAAATAAAAGTTCTTTGAATCGTTTAAAATTACGGAGGAAAGTCAATGTGAAATGAAGATCAAACAATAATATGATAAAATACATGTGCTTTATTCTGTATTCTCCAAACAAAATCAAATATTCTAACCGAAAAAGAATGAAATCTCACAGTTTTCAAGGTTTTTACCATGAATTATGAAAAAAGTATACACGTAATGAGTGTGAGTACTGGAAAATAACCTACAGTACCACACAAGATTTAAAAAGATGCGTAACTTATTTTACTTCTAAAGCAAAACCACTATAGCCTTCATTTTAGTCAAAATTCTGTTCAAACATAATTTTTTTTTTAATTGCGCGCAGTATGTAAACATATTGAAATAGGAAAATCTTGAGGAACTGGTACCAGGCTAGGATCGTGTGACTTTTCCGAATCATTTGAAAAAAGTTGACTTTCTGAAGGTTAAAGTTGAAATACTGTGTCAAAAATTAATTTTACTAATTGAAGATCCTCGTGTTTGGTTTAAAATCAATCATTTTTAGTTAACATTCATACAATTTTGTTTGGAATCTATATGTTTCCTGTAATATTCTTCTTTTTTGGTAGTAAACTAACTTTCCTAATTAAAAATTCGAATACCCGCTCAAAATTTCAACTAAATTATTGCGATTTCATTCCATCGATTGTATAAAAAATTATAGTTCTTTTGAATCTCTGACAAAATGTGTGTCGATAAGTATTCAGTATTATTTTATCTTAGAACTGGTACCCTCATATTCGTTATTGATAGTTCTTTTCCAGGTCGATTTCGTTGAGACAAGAAAGTACTGATTAATGAGCGACATTATAAAAGAGAGAAAGAAAAACTGGAATTTTACTACAACATTTCGGGAACAAGGAGCAAGTGATAATAATTTTCTAAATAATGGCATACGTAAATTCTGTCATTAATTTCTAGAGAACTATATCTCCTAATGATTTACTGAACAAAATATTCTGTTCAAACAAGAATAATTTTTTCAGGCATCTCAAATCTAATTAATATTTGAAGGATTTTATAACAATGATTAGATGATAAAGTCCGAGTTTTTGAATTTTCGAATAATATAAATTTCGATAATTAAGCGATTAGTTCGAACAAATAAATTTTGAAGAACAATGAAAAAATCTGCTCCAGTCCGGTATTATAACGAAGTAATCGTTTTATTTTTCACATTTATACTAATTAAAATATTTTAATCTGGTCAAAATGCTTGAAAGCTTCTGACTGAATGAATAAAAATAATTATTATCTAAAAACTTAAACACAAAAAAACGTTTGTAGCATGAGTTCTACACAAAACTGATATTTTTCCTATATTGGGACATTTTTCGGGCATAAAGTTTGAAGTTATCTAGTAATAATTACTCTTTAAACATACATTAGATGCTGCCTGAACATTACGATTAAGTGCTGAGAATACAGTATGTCCTCGGGTTGGCATCAACATATGTGCATTGCGTTCTAATAGCAAGAGAATTGGTTTATCGTCAGGTGAAACATATCTTCGAAATTTTAATCGCCGGTTTCGATTCATAAGGGGAATTAGCGGAACATGTCCAGGTTATTCTAATGCATACTCAAGTCATTTATATTTAATTTCAGTCACATTTTGGGTTAAAAATTATTACAATATCAAAGAACTGCGTATTCGAAAACGATACCTCGTTTCAGAACCTATTTCACAGAGGGGCAAATGAAAAGTTGTGAAAACGAATTAATTACTATTTTTGAACAGGTACAGGAATTTAAAAAAATTAAATGAGGAATGAATAGTGGAAACTTCAAAGTTTCATTAAGGAGCACAGTTGCATGATTTCAAAAGTTTTATATATTTTAGAAACGAACATCTGAAAAATATCAATAATTCGTCCGCGGCAATACACTTAATGGCGCAGGTTTCCGAAATATGCACCATCTGAGTTGGCACAGTATACAAACCTTTTCTTAAAAGAATAAAACAGACTGTTTTGAATGGGCTACATGTAATTTTCCCTTTCCCCAAAATAAAACTTTTGTTTATTTACATAGCCATTTAGACAAAAATGTGCTACATCGCTGTAAACAATGCGATCTGTATCGATCTCTCCATGATTAATCATTTGAAGCATCTCCTTGGAAAACTCCATCCGCTTGGCCATCGCAGCATGTGTGAAAGCATTTGATGTGTTGATCTGTCCTTTTTTACTGTAGAGTCATCTTTGTCTAGTGGGGTCGTACTAATTCGAACGCGGACTTGAACTGAGATTTTGTAACGCACAATGCGAACTCAAACCTAAAATATGTGAAAGGAGCACATAACCTATAAGTTCTTACAAAACAATGCATTGTGATTTACTGCGGGCGGCCGGCGGCGATTTTTTCGAGGTTATTATGAGTCACCTAAATTATAAATTTTATTCGTGTATATAAATTAAAACGTTTATAGATATCTTGGATACCTTGTCAGTGCTTGTCGGCTTTATCACTCCCAAAACTTTAAACTTAAACTCGAACTAACGCACAATGAAGACTCAAACCCGAACGCGTTAGAGTTCAGGTTTCAGATTCTGGTCGCGGAGTCAAGTTACACGGAATTTTCGGCTGCTCATCAGAGTTCAATGGCAGATATGGCTGAGAAGTCAATGTTCACTGCACTTTGATGTCGCGCAGTAGAGTTAGATGGCAATTACGTATGTGCAATATAATTAAATGGCAATTGCGGGTGCGCAGTACACTAGCCCGATACTTATGGCTGCGCAGTAAGATTAGATGTTACTTTTATGTGCACAGTAGTGTTGTCTAGAACTTATAGATGCGCAGTAAAGTAGCATGGCACAAACATCTGCGCAGTGAAGTTCCATGCTACTTATGGATGTACAGTTAAAGAATTTTAATAGAATTTTTTCCATGGCACTTATGGCGTACAGTAATGTAAGGGGTTATTATGGATGCGCAGTAAAGTTACATAGAACTTACATCTGCGCAGCAGAGGTAGATGGGATAGCACATATGGATGCGCAGTAATCTTAGGAGTACTTATAGATACGAAACGTTCCGAGACAAAAACACAACCGAAAACAAAACAGAAGAAAATCTGCTCCGGTTCTGGACCACGCTATATGTGTACACTGTACTACGCTTACACAAGAAATGCAATGTTGAATTACTTTAGAATTACTTTATGAATTAATTGATTTATCGAGTGTAGAATACAATTATGGGTTCAAAATTCAAAAATCAAAAAGTTGACATCAATTTTAGAAATTTCATTAATCTGGAAGATTTTTATGAAAGTTAGTGCCAGGAGTTTTTAAACTATCAGAATGTGAATTTGAGGTGAAAAATCGGAAATTCAAAATTGCAACCGAAATGTTGGGAATTCAAGTCACAGAACATCAATTTGGGTTCCAAATTCAAAATATCATAAAAAGGACCTTAATTTTTTTAATTTGATTACATTTGTGAATTTCTATGGAAGTCAGTACGAGAGGGTTTTTTATGTCACGGGATATGAGCTTCATGTGAAAATTCCAAAATTAAAAAAAAAACTACTTGAATTTGAAATTTTTTTTTAATTTCTAAGAAAATTTTTAAGAAAGTCTGTACGAGAAGGTTTTTTGAGCCACAGCACACAAATTTGGGGTCTAAATTGTGAAATTCTAATTTTGGAAAATGTTATTAAATTGGTAGATTTACATAAAAGACGAGTACGAGTGTTTTATCGAGTTACACAACACAGAAAGTTGACCTAAAATTTTGAAAATTGTATAAAATTGGTAGATTTCCGTGAATTCCATAACGAGGAAGATTTCCGAATCTCAAAATACCAATGTTTTCCCCAAATTTCTATTCTGAAATTCGAAAAGCCCCCTCATACTGACTATCATGGAAATATACCAATTTACCAATTTTATACAATTTCCCAAATTTTAGTCAAATTTTAGAATTTTTACCTTGAATTTGTGTTCTGTACTTCGAAAAATGCCCTCGTACTTACTTTTGTGGAAAGTTAACTATTATCTAATCAGAAGGAATTAGTTTTTTTTTTCAATGCATTAATGAATTACCTATTAACTGATTTAATAAGGTTTTCAACATTTAAGTCGCTTTTTTGAATATTTCAATTTTGACGCTAAATTCCTTCTTTGTACCCCGAAAACCCCCCTCGTACTGACTTTCATAGAAATCGACAAAATTGATACAATTTTCAAAATTTGAGTAAAATTTAAGAATTTTGATACCAAATTGGTGTTATTTGTCCCGAAAACCTCCCTTGTATTAAGTTTCATGGAAATCAAACAAAGTATACAGATTTCTAAATTTGAGTAAAATTTATGACCTTTTGAATTTTGACACCAAATTCCTGTTCTGATCTCCGAACACCCCCCTCTTACTGAGTTTCATAGAAATTGAGTAAAGTTTTGAATTTTTGACCCTAAATTTGTCTTCTGTGTTTGTGTTCTAATCCCCCAAAACCCAGCCTTGTACTGAGTTTCATAGAAATATACCAACATAAAATGTTTTTAAATTTGATTAAACTTTCTGATTTTTAAATTTTGAACTCATAATTGTATTGGTGAAATGTTAAATCAATTAATTTATACCATAATTCTAAAGTAATTTAACATTGCATTGCTTGTCTAAGTGTAGTACAGTGTACGCATATAGCGTGATCCAGAACCGAAGCGGATTTGTTTTGCTTTTGTTTCCGCTTGCGTTTTGGCCTCGGAACGTTCCGCATCTATAAGTATCCCTAAAATTACTGCGCATCCATAAGTGTTGTTCCATGGTCCTCTACTGCGCATCCGTACGTGTCATGGAACTACACTGCGCAGAGTTTAGCGATATGTTACTGCACTGCGCATCAAAAAGTAACCCCAAACCTTGCTACTCACCCATAAGTGCCGTGTTACGGTACTGCGCATCCGTAAGAGCCATTTAACTGTACTACGCAGCCGTATTTTCGATGTAATGCTACTGCGTAGCTGTAATTTCATTTTAACTTTTCTGATCAGCCATGTAACTGCACTGCGCCTCCGTGAGTGTCATTTAACTGCACTGCGCAGCTGCATGTGCCATGTAACTTTTCTGCGCATCTTTAGTTCCCGTCGAACTCTTTTGCGCAATCTCAAGATATTTCAATAATTGCAATACCTCCAACTAAACTGCTCTTTTTCCCCTCTCAAATAGCCTTTAGTAATTTCTCACATATATTTACAGGAACTTTTTAGGTTGGATCCAATATTAAAGGGTTCCATAAGTGTCCGGGTCCAGGTTCGTACCCGGAGCCTTAAGAAATTAAAGGGTTCAGTCCTGACCCGAATCCGTAGGGAATCTTTTAAGCTCGGGTTCAACCTAAAAGGTTCCGACTCCTGGTTGATACTCTACTATTACGCCACTACCGGAAGTGGCAACTTTGTGAAATAATCGGAAGCTTCAATAAGGGAACTTCCCCCACCAAGAGAGCCCCCGAACCTGTGTATACGACCGTGTGACACACCTATGTTTTTTAGAGAAAGATTCAATTCAAGATGTAATTTCGTAAGCCAATTGATGAAATCTTCAAGATCCTTTTGACTACAAGAATTTTTTCAAATTCAGCTAGTTTTACACTATTAAATTAAATTATTAGATTAAATTATCGAACTATTGTTGCACGAACATTTAAGTTTAAATTTTAAGTTACAAATGAGATGTCAATTAGTTCCTTAACTAATCAGAAATTGGTGGAATCAAATATTTACAGCCGTTATTTTGACATAATCATAAATTTCGTGTAATATTTCGAACATTTCAGTTGAGCATTCTATATGCTATAAGGTATAACATCTCACATTTCAAGCGAATTTCGGAATATCGAGTTAAATTTGGAAAGTTTACAAATTAAAAATTCTTCCATTTTTATTGTGTTTGTAAGGAGAAAATGTTGGGGTTTTCTATTTTAAATTATGTTGATATCTGCATTTTTACCTCGTTAAAATGCTGATTTAAATAATTAACACAAAATTTTAATCTTTTGGTCTAATTATTATCCTTTACTTATATTTTATTATCCTTATTCTTAAATTCTGGTTTCTAAGTTTTCATCCGGAAAATCCATTTCCCATTTCTTGTTTTGAAAATTGAGGAAATTATATCCGAATGAAGTGCGGCCCACTATGATTTTTAATTCTACATCCAAATTTTAAAAAATGATACTGTTTTTCCTAATAATAATTTTGTGGTAATTTATTTAATTTTTAAGAATAATCAGTTGACATTTTTTTTGTTTAAGAAAAGTGATATAAAGCAATAAACTAAAATGTCGAACATTAAATCTATTAAACTGCTAGTTATTTTTCGTTGAAAATTCAACTCTTTGGTTGAAAATTAATTTTTCTCAATGAAAATTCAAGTATTCCATTTTTGGTTCAAAATTGATCTTCTTCAGTTGAAAATGTAAATATTTCGCGGCAAATTCAACCATTTTGGTTGAAAGTTAAAATACTTTCTTTGAAATTAAATAAATTTTTTTTATCTAAGATTTATCGCTGGTTGGAAGTTGAATTATTTTGTTGAAAATCAGTTTCTTTTTGTTTGAGGATTAAGAATTTTTTTTGTTAGAAAAAAAATCATTTTTTATTTTTTCTTTCCCTTATCTCCCATTTTCTCTTTTCAGTCTATAGATTAATTACCCGGCTTGGGTGATTGCTGAGAGGCACCAACCCAAAATAAAGGAGTACCCGCGTGATGGCTCCCTAGGCCTATGGAAGGAGGACGTAGACCTACAAAAGACCATACACAAAGGGTACTTTCACTCCAAGTAGTTCCAGGAGTATTCCTGGAATCAGGAGGATCACTTATCGCTTGTGTGATAAAAGAAAGTTGTGAAAAAAATGTTGTTGTCGTTTCAGGAGAGGTATGAAGATCCCTTCTTGGAATGCCTGTCCCTGCTGAGGGAAGCAGAGGTCCAGCAGGGCGACCAGGGGCCTTGTGAGCCATCGTCTGGGGCAGAGATGCCCAAGTTTCCTCCCTTTCCAGGCCTCCGGCCCATGAGATAGAACCTCACTTTAATCTGGGTCCAGAAACACTTCAAGGACGGATATTAGAACCCTTGGGTACTCGCCCATTATACCCTGGTAAGTTGGGAGGCAGAGTTAGTCGTCTTCGGGCAGATAGATTGCTGACTATATAAATCTTCATTTTCTTTCTTGTTTCAGCGACAATCTAGGGAAGTGATGCACGCCTGGGTTCCCCTCCCTAAGAAGGGACATCTGCTCGACCCCACCACCCAAGAGGGTGGTGCGTCGTCCTCTGCGTAGCTTCCTCGTGGGTCGGAGGGTTTACGCCTGGAAGATAGAGAGGAGAAAAGAGAAAAAGAAAGAAGAGGAGAAAAACAAAAACAAAAGAAAATGAATAATTAGAAAGCAAAAAAAAAGAACATGTATCCCTGATTCCATTCCTCTCCCTTCTTTTATTTTTCAATAAAACGATTTGAACAAAAAAAAAAGATAAATCAAGTTTTCCCTCTCCCTTTCTTCATTCTCAACTATTCCAGTAGAGAACTTACCTATTTTATTGAAAATTTGTTTCTTTTTTTGTCCGATAGACACTTAATTCTTTTGGCTTGAAAATTCAACTTTTTCTTAAAAATCCTTCTCTTTGGTTCAAGGGGCATAATTTTTATTGGAATTTCAACTCTCTGGTTGAAAATGAAATTATTTTGTTTTGAAAAATCATTGTTTCAATTGAAAATTGCATTTTCAACTGAAAATTTAAATATTCGACCATTTGGTTAAAAATTCATCTTTGTAGGTTAAGAATTCAACAAATTGGTTAAAAATTCAACTACTTTGTTGAAAATTCAATTATTTTTTCGGCAATGTAACTATTATGTCAAAAAGGCATCCTTTTTGATCGAAAATTCAACTTTTTGTGGAAATTCGTCCTTTTAGGCTGAAACTTCATCTGTTATTGTAGAAGAATATTTTCTTGTTTACAATAAATAAATTTAAAAAATTTTAATTGTAATCTGTATCCCTTTCTTTTATTTCGTTTATAAAAGACTCCATGTTAAAAGCGGTACAAGATTAAAATACTATTTTTTCTTTTGAATATCAATTAAAGGTTTTTTATTTATGAAAACTTGTACTTTTTTTTCCAGACGCATTTTACATTTTAACATGAAATAGGTTCTAAATCATCAAAAATGGAGCTTCTTAAATTAATTTTGAAAATATTATTTCTTAGCGATATAAGATAAAGATTTACAAAAATTTATCAATCTAGGGCGCTTGAGAATATTGTTTACATTATGAGAAAAGATGAGCATAATTGTTTATTCAAGTGTAGTTATTTAAATATTTTTAAATATTTTATTCCGCTTTAGGCAAGGTCGTAAGTTTCATTTGATTATAAATTTAGAAAAAAATAGGTTATGCAGTTACTGGAATCTTCGAAAATTTAAAACATTTAAAGGTGTTAAGAACCTTTGTAGCAAGTTACTACCTCAAGCTATATATGTATATATATATATATAATTAAAAACTAAAGGTTAACAACCACCGCAGGGTCCCACTGGGAGTAACTGTCATCTAAAATATTCATTTAACAAAAGAGTTGAATTTTCAACAAAATAAATCAATTTTGAGATCAATTTTCAATAAAATACATGAATTTTCATCCAAATAATTAAATTTTTAACCAAATAGTTGAATTTCAAACAAAATTTTAATTTTTAATTAATTTTTGTTTAAATTTAAATAAAATTTTAACACCAATTTTTAATAAAATACATGAATTTTCAACAAAATAGTTGAATTTTCAACCAAAATGTTACATTTTTATCCTAAAAAAGATCAATTTTCAATCAAGAAATTTAATTTTCTACCAAGAGACCAATTTTCAATAATATATCTGAATTTTAACGAAATAGTCGAATTTTCAATCTAATAATTACATTTTCAACAAAATAGTTGAATTTTTATCCTGAAATAGATGAATTTTCAATTAAGGAAATAAATGTTCTGCCAAAAGAACATTTTTCAATAAAATACATAAATTTCCAACGAAATAGTTGAATTTTTAATAGAATAATTAATTACATTTTCAACAAAATAGTAGAATTTTTATTCTAAAAAAGATGAATTTTTAATCAAGAAAATTAATTTTCTACAAAAAGAACAATTTTCGATCAAATACATGAATTTTCAACCCAATAATTGAATTTTTAACAAAATATTTGAATTTTAAACAAAATATTTGAATTTCAAACAAATTTGTTCAATTTTTGCACAAAAAAGGTGCCTTTAACAAAAGAGTTGAATTTTCAACAATATAAATAAATTTTCAACCAAATAATTGAATTTTTTTTAAAATAGTTAAATTTTCATCAAAATATTTGAATTTTTAATAAAATAATTAAATTTTCAACCAAATAGTGGAATTTTTATTCTAAAAAAGATGAATTTTTAATCAAGAAAATTAATTTTCTACAAAAAGAACAATTTTCCAATCAAATAATTGAATTTAAAAAAAAAAGTTGAATTTTGAACAAAATAAATAAATTTCAAGTCCAATTTTTAACAAAATATATAAATTTTCAACCATATAATTGAATTTTCAACAAAATAGTTGAATTTTGAGCCAAATATTTGAATTCCAAAAAAATAGTTGAATTTTTATCCTAAATTAGATGAATTTTTGATCAAAAAAATTAATTTTCTGTCAAAAGAAAAATTTTCAATACAATACATGAATTTTCAACCAAATAATTGAATTTTCAATAAAATAGTTGAACTTGCAACCAAATAGTTAAATTTTTATCCTAAAAAAAATTAATTTTTAGTCAAGAAAATCAATTTTCTACAAAAAGAACAATTTTCAATCAAATACATGAATTTTCCACCAAATAATTGCATTTTTAACAAAATAATTGAATTTTTATTGTAAAGTAAACAAATTTTTTAATCAAGAAAATTAATTTTCTACCAAAAGAACAATTTTCAATCAAGTACATGAATTTTCAACCTAATAATTGAATTGTTAACAAAATAGTTGCATTTTAAACAAAATATTTGAATTTCAAACAGATTTGTTCAATTTTTGCACAAAAAAGGTTCCTTTAACAAAAGAGTTGAATTTTCAACAAAATAAATAAATTTTCAACAAAATAGTTGATTTTTTAATAAAATAATTAAATTTTCAACCAAATAGTGGAATTTTTATTCTAAAAAAGATGAATTTTTAACAAAATAGTTGAATTTTGAACAAAATATTTGAATTTAAAAGAAAATTGTTCAATTTTTGCCTAAAAAATATTCCTCTAACAAAAGAGTTGAATTTTCAACAAAATAAATAAATTTTCAACCAAATAATTGAATTTTCAACAAAATAGTTGAATTTTGAACGAAATATTCGAATTCCAACAAAATAGTTGAATTTTTATTCTTAAATAGATGAATTTTTGATCAAAAAAATTAATTTTCTATCAAAAGTACATTTTTCAATACAATACATGAATTTTCAAACAAATAATTGAATTTTCAACAAAATAGTTGAACTTGCAACCAAATAGTTAAATTTTTATCCCCAAAAAAAAGTAATTTTTAGTCAAGAGAATTAATTTTCTACAAAAAGAACAATTTTCAATCAAATACACGAATTTTCAACCAAATGATTGAATTTTTAACAAAATAGTTGAAGTTTAAACAAAATATTTTAATTTCAAACAAATTTCTTCAATTTTTGCACAAAAAAGGTTCCTTTAACAAAAAAGTTGAATTTTCAACAAAATAAATAAATTTTTGAGCCAATTTTCAAAAAATACATGAATTTTTAACCAAATAATTGAATTTTCAACAAAGTAATTGAATTTTCAACAAGATAGTTGAATTCTTATCCGAAAAAAAGAATTTTCAATCAAGAAAATTAATTTTCTACTAAAAGAGCAGTTTTCAACGAAATAGTTGAATTTTCAACAAAATAGTTCAATTTTGAACAAAATATTTGAATTTCCAACAAAACTCTTCAATTTTTGCACAAAAAAGATTGCTTTAACAAAAGAGTTGAATTTTCAAAAAATAATTAAATTAAAAATTTCTCATTCAAATTTTAAATTAATTTTTTTTTCTTCAATTTAAACTAAATTTTAGGACCAATTTTTAATAAAATACATGAATTTTCATTCAAAAAATTGATTTTTTAACCAAATAGTTAAATTTTTATTCTAAAATAGTTGAATTTCCGATGAAGAGAATTAATTTTTTGTTAAAAGAACAATTTTCAACCGAAAACATGAATTTTCAACTAAATAATTAAATTTTTAACAAATAGTTGAATTTTGAGTAAAATATTTGAATTTTGAGCAAAATATTTGAATTACAAAAAAATTGTTCAATTTTTGCCCATAAAAGATCCCTTTAACAAAAGGGTTGAATTTTTAATAAAATAAATAATTTTAAGAATAATTTGCAATAAAATACATGAATTTTCATCCGAATAATTGAATTTTTAACAAATAGTTAAATTTTTATCCTAAAATAGATGAATTTGCGATCAAGAAAATTAATTTTCTGCCAAAAGAACAATTTTCAATCAAATACATGAATTTTCAACCAAATAATTGAATTTTCAACAAAATAGTTGAATTTTGAGCAAAATATTTGAATTTAAAAGAAAATTGTTCAATTTTTGCTTGAAAAATATTCCTTTAACAAAAGAGTTGAATTTTCAACAAAATAAATAAATTTTCAACCAAATAATTGAATTTTCAACAAAATAGTTGAATTTGCAATAGCAATTATTACATTTTTCGTTGAGAATTAGCCTTTTTTGTCTGGAAATGAAACTATTCGGTTGAAAATGTTTTTTTTTTTTTTCAAATTTTGATTTAAATTACCTGAAATCTTAGAAAATATTTGAAAACTTTCTGAAGAATCTTAGAAAACTTCTATTTATATTTATTTTTACAATTTTATTTTAATTGTAATTTTATTTTAATTGTAATTTTATTTTTATTGGAAATTAATTCTAAATAATTGTAAAATAAATGTAATAATTTTTTTTTTTAAAGAAGTATCCCAAGATTTTAAAAGGAAAAAACTATTTGAAAGGAGATTCTTTGTAGTATTTTAATAACTAATGAAAATAGTTGTAGAAAATTTTTTCATTTTGTCGAAAATTCTTTTTTTTTATGTTAAATTCGACCGTTTTTCATTGAAAATGTTTTTTTTTTTTATTGAAATAGCAATTACTATATTTTTCGTTGAGAATGAACCTTCTTTGTCTGAAAATGAAACTATTCGGTTAAAAATGTTTTTTTTTTTTTTGTTAAAATTTTGATTTAAAATACCTGAAATCTTCGAAACTATTTCGAAACTTTCTGAGGAATATCAGAAAACTTATATTTATATTTATTTTTACAATTTTACTTTAATTTTCGATTAATTTTAATTGGAAATTAATTCTAAATAATTGTAAAATAAATTGATTAATTTTTTTTTTTAAAGAAATATCCCAAGATTTTAAAAGGAAAAAACTATTTTAAAGGAGATTCTTTGTAGTATTTTAAAAACTAATGAACATAGTTGTTGAAAATTTTCTCATTTTGTCGAAAATTCATTTTTTTAATGTTAAATTCGACCGTTTTTTATTGAAAATATATTTTTTTTATTGAAATAGCAATTATTACATTATTCGTTGAGAATTAACCTTCTTTGTCTGAAAATGAAACTATTCGGTTGAAAATGTTTTGTTTTTTTGTTTGTTCAAATTTTGATTTAAATTACCTGAAATCTTCGAAACTATTTCGAAACTTTCTGAGGAATATCAGAAAACTTATATTTATATTCATTTTTACAATTCTATTTGAATTGTAAATTAATTTTCATTGGAAATTAATTCTGAATAATTGTAAAATAAATTTAATAGTTTTTTTTTTAAAGAAATATCCCAAGATTTTAAAAGTACAAAACTATTTTAAAGGAGATTCTTTGTAGTATTTTAATAACTAATGAACATAGTTGTAGACAATTTTTTCATTTTGTCGAAAATTCATTTTTTTAATGTTAAATTCGAACGTTTTTTTATTGAAAATATATTTTTTTTATTGCAATAGCAATTATTACATTTTTCGTTGAGAATTAACCTTTTTTGTCTGGAAATGAAACTATTCGGTTGAAAATGTTTTTTTTTTTTTGTTCAAACTTTGATTTAAAATACCTGAAATCTTAGAAAATATTTCGAAACTTTCTGAGGAATATCAGAAAACTTATATTTATATTTATTTTTACAATTTTATTTTAATTGTAATTTTATTTTAATTGGAAATTAATTCTAAATAATTGTAAAATAAATGTAATAATAATTTTTTTCCAAAGAAATATCCCATGATTTTAAAAGAACAAAATTACTTTAAAGGTAATTCTTTGTAGTATTTTAATAACTAATAAACATAGTTCTAGAATATTTTTTTATTTTGTCGAAAATTCATTTTTTTAATGTTAAATTCGACCGTTTTTTGTTGGAAATATTTATTTTTGATTGAAATAGCAATTATTACATTTTTCGTTGAGAATTAACCTTTTTTGTATGAAAATGAAACTATTCGGTTGTAAATGTTTTGTTTTTTTTTTGTTCAAATTGTGATTCAAAATACCTGAAATCTTAGAAAATATTTCGAAACTTTCTGAAGAATATCAGAAAACTTATATTTATACTTATTTTTAGAATTTTATTTTAATTGGAAATTAATTCTAAATAATTTTAAAATAAACGTGATAATTTTTTTCCCAAAGAAATATCCCATGATTTTAAAAGGACAAAATCACTGTAAAGGTAATTCTTTGTAGTATTTTGATAACTAATGAACATAGTTCTAGAATATTTTTTTATTTTGTCGAAAATTCATTTTTTTAATGTTAAATTCGACCGTTTTTTGTTGAAAATATATATTTTTTATTGAAATAGCAATTATTACATTTTTTGTTGAGAATTAAACTTTTTTGGCTGAAAATGAAACTATTTGGTTGAAAATGTTTTTTTGTTTGTTCAAATTTTGACTTAAAATACCTGAAATCTTAGAAAATATTTCGAAACTTTCTGAAGAATCCCAGAAAACTTATATTTATATTTATTTTTACAATTTTATTTCAATTAGAAAATAATTTTAATTGGAAATTAATTCTAAATAATTGTAAAATAAATTTAATACATTTTTTAAAAAGAAATATCCCATGATTTTAAAAGGAAAAAAATATTTTAAAGGTAATTCTTTGTAGCATTTTAATAACTAATTAACATATTTTTAGAATATTTATCCTTGATTCTGCCCTAGGGTGAAACATGGTACAAAAAAATGTCTTGAAATTTCAAATAAAATATGTACTCTTTATAGATTTATTTTAAACATGAAACATGTGTATACTTTTTATAAATATTCCTATATGTTATTTGAATATGACACACATTGATTTTTTTTTTAATTCTAGTAAAGAGTTGGTCATTTTATAAATTGTACGACATTTTTGTACCATGTTTGACCTTATGGAATAACTTTTAAAATAGGAATTATAAACATATCTTCATTAGTTAGTGTTTAATTGGAAATTATATTTTTCGTTGACACTTTTATTTGACATATCTGAAATATTGAAAAAATTTGTGCATTTTTGTCAAGAATCATGTGAAAATTATATTTATATAAGCTTAAAATAAGCGAGCAAAATACTTTAAAAAATAAATAGTTATTCTAAATTTTTATTTTGTATGCAAAAATATTTTTCGCCTTAAATGATAATTTTGATGCAATTTTCCTGTTTTCTTCGCTAACAAATTTTTTGATTCAAAAATTTTTTTTCATCAGTTGAAAATACATTCTTTTCAAATTGATTTTAACTGGTTTAAATTAAAAATTAGAATATTTTCATTAAAATAGCAATTATTACATTTTTCGTTAAAAATTCAGCTTTTTTCGTTGAAACAATCGAGAATTCCCTCGAATTCAAAAAGAATATCAATTTCAAATTCAAATCACTATAAATTGATTAGAAAAATATTAGAACATTATTATAAAATTCAGTAATAACCATTAAATTAATCTCTGGAACCTGTCAAAAGGTCCTAAAAATTCCACGATTTTTATGAGAGGAAAAACAAGTTTTGAAACTGCTTTCTTACCATTAAAATCAATCGAGAAATCCCTCGAATTCGAAAAGAATATCAATTTCAAATTCAAATCACTATAAATTTATTAGAAAAATATCCGAACATTATTATAAAATTCAGTAATAACCATTAAATTAATCTCTGGAACCCGTCAAAAGTCCTAAATATGCCATGATTTTTATGAGAGGAAAAACAAGTTTTGAAACTGCTTTCTAACCATTAAAATCAATCGAGTATTCCGTCGAATTTAAAAAGAATATCGATTTCAAACTCAAATCACTATAATTTCATTAAAAAAATATTCGAACATTATTATAAAATTCAGTACTAACTATTAAATTAATCCCTGGAACCTATCAAAAAGTCCTAAAAATTCCACGATTTTTATGAGAGGAAAAACAAGTTTTGAATCTTCTTTCTAACCATTAAAATCAATCGAGAATTCTCTCGAATTCAAAACGAATATCAATTTCAAATTCAAATCACTATAAATTGATTAGAAAAATATTCGAACATTATTATAAAATTCAGTGGGAACCATGGAATTAATCTCTGGAACCTATCAAAAAGTCCTAAAAATGCCACGATTTTTATCAGAGGAAAAAAGCTTTGAAACATCTTTCTAACCATTAAAATGAATCGAGGATTCCCTCGAATTCAGAAAGAATAACAATTTCAAATTTAAATCAGTATAAATTGATTAGAAAAATATTCGAACATTATTATAAAATCATTTAAAACCATTTAATTAATCCCTGAAACCTGTCAAAAAGTCCTAAAAATGCCAGGATTTTTATAAGAGGAAAAAAAAACTCTGAAACTTCCTTCAAACCATTAAAATCAATCGAGAATTCCCTCGAATTCAAAAGAATATAAATTTTAAATTCAAATCACTATAAATTGATTGGAAAAATATTCAAACATTATTATAAAATTCAGTGAAAACAATTAAAATAATCTCTTGAACCTGTCAAGAAATCCTAAAAATGCTATGATTTTTATAAGAAGAAAAAAAAGCTTTGAAACTTCCTTCTAACCATTAAAATCAATCGAGAATTTCCTCGAATTCAAAAAGAATATCAATTTCGAATTTAAATCACTATAAATTGATTAGAAAAGTATTCGAACATTATCATAAAATTCAGTGAAAATCATTAAATTAATCTCTGGAACCTCTCAAAAAGTCCTAAAAATGCCATGATTTTTATTCGAGGAAAAAAAAGCTTTGAAACTTCTTTCTAACCCTTAAAATCAATCGAGAATTCCCTCGAATTCAGAAAAAATAACAATTTCAAATTCAAATCACTATAAATTGATTAGAAAAATATTCGAACATTATTAAAAAATTCAGTGAAGACCATTGAATTGATCTCTGAAACCTGTCAGAAAGTCCCAAAAATGCCACGATTTTTTTCAGAGGAAAAAAAACTCTGAAACTTCATTCAAACCATTAAAATCGATCGAGAATTCCCTCGAATTGAAAAGAATACCAATTTAAAATGCAAATCACTATAAATTGATTAGAAAAATATACGAGCATTATTATAAAATTCTGTGACAACTATAAAATTATTCCCTGGAACCTGTCAAAAAGTCCTAAAAATGCCATGATTTTTATGACAGGAAAAAAAAGCTTTGAAACTTCTTTCTAACCATTAAAATGAATCGAGAATTCCCTCGCATTCAGAAAGAATAACAATTTCAAATTTAAATCAGTATAAATTGATTAGAAAAATATTCGAACATTATTATAAAATTCAGACAAAACCATTAAATTAATCTCTGAAACCTGTAAAAAAGTCCTAGAAATGCCAGGAATTTTATAAGAGGAAAAGATAAACTCTGAAACTTCCTTCAAACCATTAAAATCAATCGAGAATTCCCTCGAATTGAAAAGAATATCAATTTTCAATTCAAATATCTATAAATTGATTGGAAAAATATTCAAACATTATTATAAAATTCAGTGAAAACCATTAAAATAATCTCTGGAACCTGTCAAAAAGTCCCAAAAATGCCATGATTTTTATAAGAGAAAGAAAAGCTTTGAAACTTCTTTCTAAAAATTAAAATGAATCGTGAATTCCTTCGAATTCAAAAAGGATAACAATTTCAAATTCAAATCACTATGAATTGATTAGAAAAATATTCTAACATTATTATAAAATTCAGTGAAAACCATAAAATTAATCACTGGAACCTGCCAAAAAGTCATAAAAATGCCATGATTTTTATAAGAGGTTAAAAGAGAGTTAAACTTCTTCCAAACCATTAAAATCAATCCAGAATTCCCTCGAATTCAAAAATAATAACAATTCCAACTTTAAGTCACTATAAATTGTTTGGAAAAATATTCCAGCATTATTCTGAAATTCAGTAAAAACCATGAAATTAATCTGTTGAACCTGTCAAAAAGTCTGGAAAATGTCATGATTTTTATGAGAGCAAAAAAAAGCTTCAAAACTTCCTTGGAACCATTAAAATCAGTCGAGTATTCCCTCGAGTTAAAAAAGAATAACAATTTCAATTTCAAATCACTATAAATTAATCAGAGAAATATTCGAACATTATTATAAAATTCAGTGAAAACCATTAAATTAATCACTGGCATCTGTCAAAAGTCCTAAAAATGCTACGATTTTTATAAGAGGAAAAAGAGGCTCTGAAACTTCCTTCAAACCATTAAAATCAATCGAGAATTCCCTCGAATTCAAAAACAATTTCAAATTCAAATCACTATAAATTGATTGGAAAAATATTTGAGCATTATTATAAAACTCAGTAATAACCATTAAATTAATCTCTGGAACCTGCCAAAAAGTCCATAAATGCCATGATTTTTATAAAAGGCAAATAAAGGTTTGAATGTTCCTTCTAACCATTAAAATGAATCGAGAATTTCCTCGAATGCAAAAAGAATAACAATTTCAAATTCAAATCACTATAAATTGATCAGAAAAATATTCGAACATTATTATAAAATTCAGTGAAAACCATTAAATTAATCGATTATAAATTAATTAAAAATTAATCAAATTTATTAAATGAATTTAATATATATTTCAATATAATTACATTTAAAAAGTACGTAATTTTTCAACAAAGTATTTGAATTTTCGACTAAAAAAGATCAATTTGTAACCAATTATTTTGATTTTCAACTAAAAAGGATCAGTTTTCTACCAAAAGTTGAATGGTTAAATATTAAGTTAAAAAATAAATTTCCAACAAATAAAAAACGATTTCTCAACAAAATATTAAAATTTTTAACAAAAAAGATCAATTCCTAAAAATCTAAAAAAATTCCAAATAAGGCAGTTTAGTATAGTTCAGTTCCATACTGAGAGAGGGCGTAGCCCAGTCGGTCGCTGCCCCAAGCGATTGAGAAATTATTTATTTATAAATAACAGTTAAGTTAAGTTGAGAGAAAAATTACAAGAGAATAAACGGTACATTTATAGAAAAATCGATCTATATTTTTTAAAGTTCCGTTTCCAACTGATAGTGGGCGTAGCCCAGTACACTTAGTCCTCAAGTGATTAAGGAATTATTTATTTGTAAAGGCAGTTTAGTTTGATTTAGAAAAAATACGAGAGAATAAACGGTACATTTATAGAAAAATCGATCTATATTTTTTAAAGTTCCGTTTCGAACTGATAGTGGGCGTAGCCCAGTACACTTCGTCCTTAAGTGATTGAGGAATTATTTATTTATAAAGGCAGTTTAGTTTGATTCAGAAAAAATACGAGAGAATAAACGGTACATTTATAGAAAAATCGATCTATATTTTCAAGAGTTCCGTTCTGAACTGATAGTGGGCGTAGCCCAGTACACTGCTTCCTCAAGTGATTGAGGAATTATTTATTTATAAAAAACAGTTTAGTTGAGTTGAGAAAAAAATACGAGAGGATAAATGATATGTCCATAGAAAAATCTATCTATATTTGTAAAAGTTCCGTTCCGAACTGACAGTGGGCGTAGCCCAGTACACTGCTTCCTGAAGGGGATGAGAAATTATTTATTTATGAAGGCAGTTTAGTGGAGTTGAAGTAACGATAAATTTATAGAAAAATCTATCTATATTTTCAAAAGTTTCGTTCAAAACAGTCAGAGGGCGTAGCCCAGCCAGTCCCAAGAGATTGAAGGATTATTTATTCATAAAGGAATATCGAAATATGCGAGGAAAAAATGCTCCTCCGCGAAGAATCGTTCATATTTTATTAAACGTTTCAGCTTTTCTATCGGACAGTATACCTATTACCTATTGATTGCAAAGTCTCGTTCTTATAACTCTATAATTTAAGAGGCTTTAAGTAAATTACCCCTTTTTTATTAAACCTTTCGATTAAAAAAAATTAAATATCATTTTAAATGTAAATAATAAATAAATTCAACTCTTTTGTTCAAAAAGTCATATTTTTTGTTCGAAAATTAAGCGTGACCCAGGTCGCTGATCAATCTCTGTAGCAATCACCCCGGGTGAAGAGCTTCACAAACTCGCCAAAATTAAATCTTTTTGATGGAAACTTGAACTGCCTTCTGAAAAAATCGTCATTTGTTTAAAAATTCAACTATTTGATTAAAAATTGCACTGTTGTTGGTTAAAGTTTAATTTTTTTTAATAAAAATTGAACTATTTCAATTTTTGAAAAATCCTGTTCTTGATTGAATGTTTTTTATTTAAAATTGAAAACTTTTCGGATTAAAATATTAACTATTATATTTGAATGGTGTAGAATGGAAAGTCTCAAGATAATTCTAAACTAAAACTAAAAATTTTCAAAATTATACCGATCCTAACGAAAGAATATTAATAATTAAAAAAACAACGATTTTTCAAAGAAAAGTTCAATTTTCTACCAAAAAGATGAATTTTCTACCAAAAAAGACAAATTTTCAACAAAATAAATTAATTTTTAACAAAATAGCTCAATTTTTAACCGAACAGATAAATTTTTAACCAAGAAGATTGAATGTCTAACAAAAAAGTTAAATGTTCGACAAAAAATGTATTAGTTACATTTTTAGTTGAAAAAAAAAATGTCCATGAAAAAGCTAATTTTCAATCAAAGAAATTAATTTTCAACCAAAAAGATTAATTTTCTACCAAAAAAATTCCAATTTTCAACAAAATAGATGAATTTTCAACCAATTTTTGAATTTTAAAAGAAATTGTCAAAATTAGACTTGAATTTTCAACCAAAGAAAAAATTTTTTTACCAAAAGGATGAATTAGTCACTGAGAAGATTAATATTCTAACCCAAATGACAAAGTTTAACCAAAATACAGAAATTTTTAACCAAAATTCATTTTTAACCATAAAAAAATGAATTTTCAACAAAATAGTTAAATTTTAAAGCAAATAAAATTATTTTTAACTAAAATAATGAATCTTCAACCAAAAAATGAATTTTTATCCCAAAAGTTGAAGTTTTAAGACAGAAGGTGAATTATTTATCTATCAAAAATATAAATTTTCGACAAAAAGTTCAATAGGTAAATTTACAATTAAAAAATTAATTTTTAGTAAAAAAATTTATTTTTAACATAAAAAAAAACGAAATTGTAACAAAATAGTTAGGTTTGTGCAAATAAATGAATTTTCAACTAAAATAATGAATCTTTAAACAAAAAAAGGAATTTTCAAACTAATAGTTGAATTTTCTACCAAAAAAGATGCATTAATTACAAAATATTTCAATTTTCAACTAAACAGATAAGTTTTCAACCATAAAGATTGAATTTCTATCAAAAAAGGAAACTTTTTGACGAAAAATGGAATAGTTAAACTTTCATTCAAAATAATTAATTATCAGTTGAAAAAATTTATTTTCAACACACAAAAAAACAAAATTGTAATAAAATAGTTAAATTTGTAAACAAATAAATTAATTTTTTACTAAAGTAATGAATCTTCAACGAAAAGAAAAGAATTTTTAAGCCAATAGTTAAATTTTCTACCAACAAAGATAAATTAATTACAGAATCAATAAATTTGCAACAAAATAGTTCAATTATAAACTAAACAGATAAATTTTTCAACATAAAGATTAATTTTTTAATAAAAAAGGTGTATTTGCGACAAAAGATGGAATAGTTAAATTTTCACTTAAAAAAAAATGATTTATAAACCAAAAGGATTATTTTTCAACAAAAAAGTTTAATTTTTAACCAAATTGTTAAATTTTTTATTAAATTCTTTTCATCGTAAAGTCACCCTTGGAAGGCATCGGTATCGATTTTAAGCCCATTTTTGCAAAACCTTAAATTTTAGTATTTTTTTAGTGAAATTTCGAGATTTCACTCTCAAAGAACAGACTAAAGATATTATCCGATTTCAAAATTTCAAAGTGCGCCGAGTTTCGGATTGGACTGGGCCACTTCTCCGCGCCCAGGCGTTTCCTGGATGAACAATTTCGGTTTTTCGCCCCAAACTGATAAGCATTCCTTATAATGTGTTTTAGACTGCTTGACTTAAAGTAACGAATCAAAGCCAAAGAGCAACGCTGTGAGTTGATTTTGTTGTCTGGATGCTTTCTTGAATGCTGAGCGTTGAAAATATGATAAAAGCGTTGGCACGAAAGGAGCATTCTGTAAAAGGTACTTTAAAGTGCTTGACATAAACTGGTTGATCAGTGCCTCATTGCAACGCTGGGTATCGATTCTTTTATCTGGCGATTCAACTTAGGCGATTTGCGACGAACTTGGGATGCAATCCTTCAATCGCATTTAGCGTTTGTCATGCGATTATGAATTAGCTATTTGTATCACCGATTTAGACAACCAAACGATTCTTGATAATAGAAAACAAATTTCGCCTTTGAAGATCGATAACATTCAATTATATAAACGCTTTGTGCGTCGCACAAACATCTGACTTTTAAATCGTCGTAGCGCAAATACTGTTCATAATTTGAGTTTTTGCCATGAGGATTTTTTGATCAGGAGAGCATAAACAAAAAATATCAAAAACTTTGAAAATTCCACATGGACCTTTTTTACCATGTATTTGGTGCGGGGTCCTTTGCTTAGAACCACTTTACACTAATATGCATATTTTCTGTTTATATCATAAAAAATAACGTTGAAAATTAACAAATTAAATTCATGGAGAAATGACACATGTTGCAATAAAATGTATGATAACAACATTTTTTGTATAGCATGCACACTTTTTTATAATTATAAAAAGAAGATAATGAAAAAAAGTATATGTCAATACCAATGCATATTGTGAATTGTGATAATATAAATTCATTGAAATTATATATTTTTCAGGGTAGCTGAGAATAAAAATTAGAGCAAAATAAGGGACAAATATTGAAATAATCATGAAAAATAAAATTTGTACATTATTTTGCAAAATCTGAACAAGCAGAACCAGCTTGAGATACAGAAATAAATCCGATATCGTGATGAGAATGTGTTCGTTAAAGCAAAAGGAGCTTTAACAAAATAGAATTCACAATCACCAAATTACCGTTGTCGATGAATTGATCCTTAATTTTGAAAGGTCTGGGCGCAAATGTGGGTGAAATACAAAAGATAAGCGCGTAGCGCGAGGTTAATACATCATTGAGCGTGAAGCGCGAGATAAATATATTATCGAGTGCGGGCAGATTTTTTTTTTTTTTTTTTTTTTTTTTTTTTTTTTTTTTTTTTTTTTTTTTTTTTAATGTATTTTTATAATAAAAATTTATGAAAAATCACTATATATTTTTGGGTCAACAACTCTGTCTTTTTATTTTTGTCGTGACTTCTGTGATTTTTCCTAAAATTTAATTTTTTAAATTGTAATGTTATTTTTTACGATTAAAACAAAAACTACGCGTTCTATCAAAAAAGTGGTAATCAGAAATTTATAGTTTTTTCTTTAGGGTGAATAACTTTTGCCTTTTAATTTTGTTGTTCCTTGTGTCGTTTTTCCAAAAGAATAATTTCTTATTTTTAATGTTCTTTTTTATGATTGAAACAAAAACTACGCATCCTGTCAAAAAGTAATAATGAACCAATTTGTAGCTCTTTTTTGGGTGATTTTGGGTTCTTTTTGGTCCGCTAAAACGTGCGCTAAAGCACAATACAATCCTATTCGTCTTTCAAAAGTTATCCGGTATGCAGATGACGTCAAAGACGACGACATACAGACAGACGCTATCGTAAAACCTGTTTTTTTCAGATTCAAGAGGTCTCAAAACATGGAGATTTAAAGAAATCCGCGATAGTTAATTTTTTCATATAACTAATAAGTTCTCATTATGATGAGAGTGTAATAAATAGTTATTAGAAATTTGTATTTAGTATTGAAAATTATTTTTTCGCTCCAATTATAATTAATTTGTATTTTTTTCATCTTTGACTGAATAAGCTTTTTTGGTCGAAAATTCAACTATTTACTTGAAAATTTATCTTTTTTGTTAAAAAATTTAGCCTTTTTGATAGAAATGTTACCCTTCTTGGTAAAAAATTCAACTTTTTAGTTGAAAAGTATTCTGCTTTGGTTGAGGATTCAACTGTTTTGTTGAAAATTTGTCTTTTTCAGATAACTTAAACTGTTTTGGATTCAAAATCAAAATCCTCTTTTATCGAAATAATAACGATTATTGTTTTTGTTAAGAATTTATCCTTTTTGTTTGAACATTCACCAACATGGTTGTAAGCTGAACTCCCTTGTTCAAAAATTCATTTTTGTTGTTGCTGAAGATTCATTTATTTTGGCACATTCCTTTCTTTGGTTGAAAATGCAACTATTTAGTTGGAAATTCGCTATTTTAAAAAAAAATTATTCTATTAGGTTGAAGATTCGACTTCTTGGTTACAAGTTCAACTACTTTGTTAAAAATTCACTTTTTTGTTTTTAAAGTTTCATAATTTTAGTTGAAAATTCATCTCTTTGGATGTGAATGTAACTATTTGGTTGAAAATTTGTCTTTTTGGAAAACATTTAATCTTTTTTCATTATAAATAAAACTGGTTGAAAATTATTTTTTTTTTAGTTGAGGATTCAACTTTTTTCTTGAAACTTTTTCTTTTCTAGGGTTTCGAAGGAAACCTTTATGCAGTCGATAAAATGGCCGTCCGTCCGTGAACACGCCTAGCGCGGAAGACTTCATTTTTTGCATGGAGATATATTTCACGTGTCTAATGCAAGGGAAAATACTAAGAACCCTGAGAAAAATATTCATCATAGCGTTGCTATTCAAATGAAAACAATAAGGGCCATTTTACTTAAAACGATCCTAACACGCCTAGTGCAAAAGCTATTGGATATGCCAACTTCATTGTTTGCATGAAAATGTGTCTTCTTTGTCTAATGTAAGGAAAAATAGTCATAACGCTTAGAAAAATATTCATTTGGACGATGCTATGCAAAAACATGAACATTTAGCCCCTCGAACCACTACAGCTAGAATCTTCTCGATGTCGGTAAGGTAGGAATCTTGGGTTAGAACCGGCCCTATACATCTACTATCCTACAACATTTCGAAGAAACCTTATGCGCTCTGTCAGAGAAATACAATAACGTTACTATCACTAAATATGGCGATTTCAACTAAAGGGTGGGGGGATTGGGCCTGGCTCGAACTGATATGTTTTCTTGCACAAATTTTTCAATGTGCCGAGAGAGTCATGATGTTGCGCACAACAGGTGGAGGCTATGATTGGTAGAAATGATGGAGGTAAATGAGTTTTATCTTTTAAATGGTAGATCGCGGGGTGACCATCCAGCCCACTTTACATCCTCTAATGCAGGGGGCAAAAGTGTCAATGACATGATTTGGTGCAATACTGAGGCTTCTGGTATACGCTAAATTTAAACTAAGATAAAAGCTTGACATTTCTGAGATGGACAGACAACAAACGGGGATCTTCTCGAGCGAATTATACTTGTCTCACAGACTAGAGGTTAATTTTGAGAAGGTAGACATAGATTATCTCAATTCAAACCTTACCGGGGCTATTCACCGATAGAGGCTGAAGAGCAAATATGTGGTCAATGAGGAAAAATGTGACTAGGAAATTTTACGGTGACAAATCGTGGTTTGATTCTGACTATCCGCAAAGCAAATCATATCTTTCTCATGCGTTGAAAAAAGCCATCAAGGCTAATTTCTCGGACGAAGCTGAGATGGTTCATGTCAGAGCTGAAAAATAGTACCAAGCACTGATAGCTAATAGAAAAGCAAGATTTGAATTCAATATTCTGGCGGGCCTTGCGAGTGTCAACTATAGCAGAATATTCTGAGATATTGTTAATATATTCAGATGTTTCAAAATAAAATCTACAATCCTTTCTACAAAAGCTTGGGAAAACTTTTTCTGTTTGAATCTTTCTCTGAGACGTCTGTTACCGTCATTGCTTAGAGATGTGCGACATCCATTTTTGGATAGCAGAATTACAGCTAACGAAATCTTTTTTTTTCAATTAACAAAAGTAAATTATATAAGGCTCCAGGGCGGGTCAAATCTCGAATAATTTTCACAAAAAGTCGCCGTCCAATTAGCTTCTTTATCTCGAAACATTTTTTTATAAAATATTTGAGAATGAATATATACCGCTCGACTGAGCAAAATCTTTAACGCATATAATACATAAAAAACAAAAACCAGCCAATCCCAATAACCACAGACCTAGTGCTATTCTAAACTCACTTCCTGAAATTTTGACGCAAATTCTGTTGGCTAGATTAGAACAATGGAAGTTGTTTTTTCATATTATTCCGAAAGCCCAAGCAGGTTTTTGCCGAGGTAGGGGCTGTATGGATAATATTTTCATTTTGGCATCTGTTTCCCAAATTTACTAACAAAAAAAGAATAGACATATCTATGCCATTGTGGTCGACTTTTCAAGAGCTTTTCCATCGGTTAATCACTTTCACAGCTGGTCAATACTTATTGAAATTGGGGTCAGCTCAACAATAATTAGAATTCTGAAAAGTCTGTGTGAGAGAGCCTCACCTTGCATTGAAGTAGCGAACGAGTTCTCAGGAGGATCGCCGGTCACTGTGGGAGTTGTACAAGGAGAGATATTGAGTCCAATCATTTTTAACCTCTTAACCTCTGATATCGAGATTTTTTTTAGACAAAAAGGTCTTGTGGGTCTCAGAATCATGGGTGACACGGACATTATAGTGCTGATTTACGCGGATGATTTAATTATTTTCGCAATATCTAAAATAGACGTAATAAAAAAACTCAATCACTTTCAGGAAGATTGTAATATGAATAAACTCACGGCTAATAACAACAAAACTGAATACATTATCTTCAAGAAAGTTCGGATCAGCGCAAAATTCGTTGGTCCGAAATATGGTGGTACTTCTTGCAAGTTTGTTCCTTGTTTTGAATACTTGGGTACGATTTTTTCTAGAATAGGTGCTTTCAACTTAGCTGCACATGCAGCAGTTAGCAGAGTCTACTCATCCTCAGTCTTGGCCTTCAATATTCTAACTATAACAATGTACTCCTTATGGTCTTCCATCATCAAAATTTGACTCTATTACGAAGAGTTCCTTATTGTATGCAGCCCACATTATCGGATTAAATTATTTAGATGTTTTTGAAAACCCACAAGTACATTATTTCAAAAATCTTCTGCGCCTACCCAGAAATACGCCGGACTTCGTTGTTAAATTAGAACAAGGCTGACCTTCTGTGTTATACCAAATTACAAAAATGGCGCTAATTTGGGCTACAAAGGTTTTTGATATGGAGACTCGCGCTATCCTTAACTTTGAATGCTAAAACTAGCCGTTTGGAGGGAGCAGGCGTAAGTCACAATCTCATGGATCTCAATGGCCCCAATCTTATAATTCAAATCGATAATATAGCTCCCTTCCTTTTTAAGCGCATTTCCGCTCAAATAAGAACTTCCTCCAGGTTCATCGTTAGTTGACCTCTAAAGCTGGAGAAACTGTAATCTATCTCCAACAGGTTTACCAGTTATGTAATCTAAGAGAAAATTAAGATCTTTTACACATCCTCGCCAAATGTTCAATCTTCTTGCCTATTAGAAATCATTACTTGCGTAACATTGGTATGACAAACGAGAACAGTCATCACTTATTATTGTCAAATGTAAACCCTAAGATGCTTCGCTAGATATACAACTTTATATGTACTTGTTAAAAATTAGAGTTTTCTCTCTATTCGAATAATACACTGCCCGAACTCGACCAGTACGACCTAAAAACCCATTGTACTCACGATATTATAATTTTTTTTTCATTGTGTTATTTACCTTAATTTTACCTATTTTGCAATAGCGGTCTTCCCTTGCCACAGAATCTTGTATTCTTAGAGGCAATAAATATACATACATAAATACATACATACATACATACATACATATAATATGATACAGTATGATATAAAATAGTATAATATGATGCAAAACCATACAATGTGATACAATATGGCACAATATGCTGCAGTATGATACACTATCACACTATATGATACGATATGATTGAATATAATGCAATATTATACAGTATGATACAATATGATACAATATGATACATCCCAATACAATGTGATGCAATATCATATAATGTAATGGATTATTATGTAGTGCCATTAAATAACATGTAGAACTTTGAATTATAAATCTTTGAAATTGAAGAATTTTTAATTTTGAAAAGTTTTATTAAAAAATTCTGTAATTTTGATGATTCACATTTGAATTTTCATCAATTTGGAAGATTTAGAATTCAAAACTCTTGACTTTTGATCTTCACAAATTCAAAATCTTAAAAATCATCACAATTTTATCATTTTTATTGATACATCTTTAAAAGAAAGAATTTTAAAATTGCCAATCGTTAAAATGGAAGAATTTTCAATTGTTGATCTTCAAAATTAAAACATTAACAAACAAAAATTTCAATTTTGAAAATTTATTATTAAAAATTCTGTAATTTTGATGATTTAAATTTGAAATTTCGTCAATTTTAAAGATTTACAATTGAAAACTCTTCAGTTTTGATCTTCAAAATCTTTATAATCTTGTAAAGTTTATTTATAAATCTTTAAAATTGAAGAATTTTCAATTCCTAATCTTCAAAATTAAAAAATTTAAAATTACGTATATTTATAATATAAATCTTTAAAATTGAATAATTTGTAATCCTATATTTTCAAAATTTGACAATTTTTCATTCTAGCTCTTCAAAAATGTAGAACTTTGAATTATAAATCTTTGAAATTGAACAATTTTTAATTTTGAAAATTTTTAATAAAGAATTTTGTAATTTTGTAATTCACGTTTGAATTTTCATCAATTTTTAAGATTCAAAATTCAAAACTCTTGACTTTTGATCTTCAAAAATTCAAAATCTTCAAAATCATCTCAGTTTTATCATTTTTATTGATACATCTTTAAAAGAAAGAATTTTAAATTGCAAATCGTTAAATGCGAAAATTTTCAATTGTTCATCTTCAAAATTAAAACATTCAACAAAAAATTTTAATTTTAAGAGTTTTTAGTTTTGAAAATTTAAGATTAAAAATTCTGTAATTTTGATGATTTACAATTTGAAATTTCATAAATTTGAAAGATTGAGAATTTAAAACTTTTGACTTTTGATCTTCAAAATCATCACAATTTTACAACTTTTATATAAACATCTTCAAAATTGAAGAATTTTCAATTTTTAATCTTCACAATTAAAAAATTTTTAAAAACTTTTAAATTACGTATCTTTATAATATAAATCTTGAAAATTGAATAATTCGTAATTCTTTATTTTCAAAATTTAACTATTTTTAGTTGCAGCTCTTTGAAGTTTATAACTTTGAATTATAAATCTTGAAAATTGAAGAATTTTGATTTCCAAATCGTCAAAATTTGAATAGGAATTGAAATATTTACTTTTGATTTCCAAACTCATCAACATTTAAGGATTTTTATCTATATATTGTCAAAATTAAGAGTTTTAAATTTTAAATATTTAAATTATAAATAGTTAAAATACAGAAGTTTTTTATTTTAATAATTTACAATTACAAATTTTGAAAGTTTTAAGTTTTTCAATGAGGAATTATGTAATATTTATGATTTATATTCGCAATTTTTTCAATTCTGAAAATTTAGAAGTGAAAATTATTCACTTTTGATCTTCACAAATTCAAAAAATTACATTTTTATCATTTTTATTAAACATCTTTAAAATTGAAGAATTTTTGCAAATCGTTACAATTGAAAATTGCTCCATTTTAACGATTTGCAATTTAATATTCCTTAACTTTAAAGATTTATAAATAAAAATGATAAAATTGTGATATTTTGAATTTGTGAAGATCAAAAGTGAAGAATTATAAATTGTAAGCCTTCCAAATTGAAAAAATCGCGAACGTAAATTATAAAAATTACATAGTTCCTCATTGAAAAAATTAAAACTTGCAAAATTTTTAATTGTCAATTATTAAAATAAAAAACTTTTGAATTAAAATATTTACAGTTTAAAGTTTTACCAATTTAAAGATTTAAAATTTAAAACTCTCAATTTTTACAATATATAGATACAAATCCTTAAATGTTTATGATTTTGGAAATCAAAAGTAATTTTTTCAATTCCAAATCAAATTGTAAGAATTTGGAAATCAAAATTCTTCAATTTTTAAGATTTATATCATGAAGATACGTAATTTGAAACTTTTTTTACATTTTTTAATTGTGAAGATAAAAAAATGGAAAAATCTTCAATTTTGAAGATGTTTGAATAAAAGTTATAAAATTGTGATGATTTTGAAGATCAAATGTCAAATTTTTCAATTCTCAATCTTTAAAATTCATGAAATTTCAAATTGTAAATCATCAAAATTACAGAATTTGTAACCTTAAATTTTCAAAATTAAAAACTCCTAAAATTGAAATTTTTTTAGAATGTTTTAATTTTGAAGATCAACAATTCGAAATTTTTCCATTTTAACGATTTTCTATTTAAAATGCTTTCTTTTAAAGATGTATCAATAAAAATGATAAAAATGTGATGATTTTGAAGATTTTGAATTTGTGAAGATCAAAAGTCAAGCGCTTTGAATTCTAAATCTTCAAAATTGATGAAAATTCAAATGTGCATCATCAAAATTACAGAATTTTTTATTTCAAATTTTCAAAATTAAAAACTCTTTAATTTCAAAGATTTATTCAAAGTTCTGTATTTTTGAAGAGCTACAATTAAAAATTGTAGAATTTTTAAAATATATGATTACGAATTATTCAATTTTCAAGATTTTGTATTATAAATATATGTAATTTTCAACTTTTTAAAAAACTTTTCAATTTTGAAGATCAGCAATTGAAAATTCTTTAATTGCAACGATTTGCGATTCAAAGTTCTTCAATTTTAAAAATTTATAAATGAAGGGTTTAAGATTGTAAAGATTTTGAAGAGTTTTCATTTCTAAATCTTTAAAATTGATCAAATTTCAAATGTAAATAATCAAAATTACAGAATTTTTAATTGTAATTTTTCAAAATTGAGAACTCTTGAAATTAAAAAAATTTTTTTGAATGTTTTAATTTCGAAGATCAAAAATTGAAATTTCCTCCATTATAACGATTTGCAATTTGAAATTCTTTAATTTTGAAGATGTATAAATAAACATTTTAAGATTGTGAAGATTTTGAAGATCAAAACTGAAGAATTTTAGATTTTAAATCTTTAAAATTGATGAAATTTCAAACAAATTTAAATCATCAAAATTACAGAATTTTTAATCGTAAATTTTAAAAATTAAAATTGTTTGAAAATGTTTTAATTTTTAATCATTTGAGAATTCTTCCTATTTGTTCTGTGATACCTTTAATGTAGGGTAGGATGGTGGTCGTTTTTCTCTCTCTTTCTTTAATGGGTTGTGTTGACTTGTTTTTCTAGTGTATTTTCTTATTGCTTTCTCAATTTGTATGTTTTTGTAATCGTCTTGTATTAGGATTTGCCTAACCTTTTGTAATTCCTTTTGTAAGTTATCTTTATTTGTTATGGAGACAGCTCCGTATGCTGTCTCCAGATGACAAAAGTGTGGTCAACGTTACAGCACCCGAATTCCAGGTTGAGCTTCAATTGTTCAAAGATTTTATTTTCTAGATGTTCTATAAAGGTGTTAGCTATGACAGGTGAGATTGGAGATCCCACTGTAGGTTGTTTCGGATTTTCCATCATGTACAAAAAGCTACGAATCTTGCTGACGTTTCGTGAATATTGCAGTTCACTTCTTCAGGACTGACCTACAAATGAGGTTTCAGGTTATGTCGTTCTTATATATATTCTCTACGATGTCTGTGATTGGCCAATGAGGTTCGACCAGTCCCCGCATTCAATATATTATTAAAAAATTCTACGGGGAGAGTTTTCTTTCTAAAACTAACACTTTTAATGAGCTCAGGTCTTCTCGAGCTAAGCTAATAACATCTTGAGCTTTATTGAAACGATTCAGGGACAAAAACATCGTCCCAAACTTCTTACAATTGAAAAACCAACTGCGAAGATCTAAATCCAAATCAATTGTACATAAAACAAGTTTGCTTCTCTTAAAAGAAAGAATACAACATACTACATTCGTCTCGCATACTACCTGCAAAAATGTATTGAAACTTCACCTTTTCCTTTCAAACACCCTCAGATTATTCACTGGGTTTTCATTGAACCGCATGTCATGACAAATTACTTTCAGTCAGGCACACACCGTTAACTAACACAGTAAAAAATATCTCTAACCATCCTCTCAGCAATGAAAAGATTTCAGCCTTATCCAAAGGACATAATTTTGCAGGAGCTCCTTCCAAAATCCCGAAAGAAGAAATCATCAGTAATTTGGAATCCACAATATATAGCCTTCCACCCGAAAAAGCGAATGACATACGGCGTAGGACGGCCAACATCTTACGCCAAGCCCAACTTCCCTCCTCAAACTTAACAAAACAAGAAAAAGCAGCAATTAAAGAACTTAACCAGAATGAAGATATCATAATATTACCCGCAGACAAAGGCAACACTACAGAAATAATAAATAGAGAGTTCTATAACAAAAAAATCATGGACCTTCTCACTGACGATACATATGAAAAACTTGAAAAAGACCCCACAAAAACAATATTCAGAAAAACAAAAACACTTCTAAAAGACTCTAAAGTTGACAGTCAAACAATATCTAAATTAATACCCACTAACCCCACCTCTTCAAGACTTTACGAACTCCCAAAAATCCACAAAAATAACATTCCACTCAAACATTCCACTCAACAACTTACTAATATAATAATGTTATAAAATATAATTATTAAATACTTTGCAAACTTTCCCACCGATCTCACACCTTTGATAGAACACTGTCTCAATAACACTTGCTTCTTTTTCAATAACCAATTCTACGAACAAACCTCGCGATGATGATTAATATAAGAAGGGAGGACTGTTACATCCTGAAATCTTACAATTTTATGCAACAGCGCTAACAGAGCATACTCTTCCTTATCCCACGTAATACCGGATAACTCCATCAACTACAAGCAATAGCATTACCAATCTTCTTTGAGTTTGAACCTAGGTATGGTAACTGCACTACGGTCGGTAAGATAGATACCACAAGATACTTCAAGTATTTCCATGAAGGGATAAGAACTCAGAGAATACCGATAAGTTAACATATGCTCGATCGATGGAGAATGTAATGGCAGAATCTACCGCTATGAAATAATAATAATTATATCCATTATCATGCGAATGTACTTATGATCTTAACAATTTAAAAAGTAACAAGTTCAAAGTTGTATCCAAATATAAGGAATATAATTATACACGTGTTATTAGAAACTAAAACAATAATTTTAATGATATATTTTACAACATTAATGTAAAACCTAAATAGTAAGTGAAAGAACATGTATATAGTCAGACGAGACAGTAATCAACAGTGTCTGATTAGATATATGCAAATACAGATAAGTAGCATTTAGACTCTTTATTTATGAAAGGTCAAGAATAGAGATGCGCGATCACTGACCGTCGCGGAGGAAGGAACTATTAGTCACTCGCGTGAGTCATACGCAACTCAACATCGAGAGTCGCGCGTATCAAATAAAAAATCTCGCTAAGTTATAGAGGAACGTGCTATACCACAATTTTGTCACCAAACGTGCCATACCACATTTTTATTACCGCGCGTGCCGAACCACGTTTTTACCACTGTATTTAACTTCTGGCCTATACCCAGCGTATATAAACCCCAGAGCCACCCTCGTCAATCGTCTCACGTTCTCGGCAGTCATATTGTTTACTTCGATCTATGATTATTGAATCACTTCAACAAAGTTACGGCTCCTATCTCATCCTGACCGAAGAAACACTCTGATTAGGTCGCGTATTTTCAAGTTCAATTTAAAATAGTTAACGTGTTCGAATCTTGAACTAAGTCCCTTCGGCTGCGACTTTCGGTCGTCCTATGAGTCTATTTCCGGGTAAAGTCCGCAGTGTTATACATCCGTAAAAAGAACTCAGAAAGGATTCTGTAGCTATGTAGGTCCGTTTATCGCTCCACGGGATAATTGTAATCGAGAGTTCTTTCGCTACAACTCAAACTAACTCTGCGAGGGATCTTGCCGTTGTGTTCCGACTGTAGAGACGCAAGCGACAACCATACTCTCTCTCTCTCTCTCTCTGCCCTTTTAAGCGAAGAAAGGTACATGTAAGTTTATTTTATGTAACTCTCAACTCTGTTTCTATTCCTTATAATAAAATAATTGCTGAGGCAACTATCTCTCACTCATTTGAACACTGCACTCTGACACAGTCCGCATAGGACCGATAAATGACACACGAACCACAAACAAATAATTGGACAGGTCTTACCAACCTGACCTAATCAGCACACTGGTCTCTCTCTTTTCTGATTTTCCATACTACCCTCGCCTTTTGCTCTGGACGTAACTTCTCCGAATCTCCCGAATTCTCTGAATTCGGAGAGTTAACATTCTCACCCACTCTATAATTCGCGGTATAAAAAAAGAGGATTTTTGACGTTCTTAAATTTTCAAATATCGACAGTCAAACTTGTATCAGGCAGGTCTGAATAATGGATGATGTGTAAGGGTAGTTATCCACTTAAAAAAATTTTGTTCGACAATTTTTTCCGACAGAATATTATTTTTTGCCCTTCTAATTGATTTAAGCAAAAAAAAATTCAAAAAAAAATTTTTTTATTTTCGTTAATATGAACGTTCGTAACTTCAAGTACATTCTCCCAGTGCAAGACTTACAAATGTACTTGGAAAATCATCTCATTGGCTGTAAATTTGAGTAATATGGTAAAAATTCTGTGCCTTTGTCGAAATGCTTCTTACTTGAGAATTCATCTCTTTGTTTGAAAAGTTAACTATTTTGTTGAAACTGTAAGCTCATTCAACTGTTTGGTTGATAATTCGTGTATTTTCTGGAAAACACGCGATTTTTGGTTCAAAAGTAATACTCTTCTTGCTTAAAAACTCATTTCCTTTCCTTCAAATTCGTGTTTCTTGTTCAAAAATTGAAATATTCAGTACGAAAATCATGTATTATTTTGCGTTGAAAAGTCAACTGTTTCTTTGAGCATAAATTCATCTGTTTTTGTTAAAAATATTGTATTTTGTTGAAAATTTAACAATTTGCTTGATAACTTATTTTCTTAGATTTCTTAGATTCTTCATCTTACTCGTACATTCATCTTTTTGCTTGCAAATTTTACTATTACAGATCTGTAATTTACTATTACAGATGTATCTCAGAATGCATTGCTCAGAAAAATCTGAAACTTGTACATTGTCTACATCGACGTTAGATATCTTGAAAGCAAGAAAAAAATATATCCGATCCAATGAAAACTTCTCGCAATGATTTGTTGTTCGAAAATGGTATTTTTCAACAGGAAATCATCTGTACTCTTCATTTGGTTATGAAAAATCATCCAGCCAAGCAGTGTCACAATTTTCCCTAAGACTGTTGCGAAACTTATACCTAATACCATTAGTAATGTTGCTTATTCTTCATAAATCCTCTTTCTGTATTGTTGCTAACAATTGTTATAAATACAGACTCTCAATGACCAGAACTAATTATTTAAACAAACTTTTATTTCTCTACGGCACAAAATAAAACTTTTCATTCTCCTTACATTTTCTGGTACGACGAGCCATTATTCTACAGTAAGCCTTATAAACAATATATTTTTCATAAATCTACGCTCCCCTACCAGCCGCAATTTTCAAGTTCTTCGCGACAATGTTTTTCCAAAGATTATAAACAATGTATTTTTTATAAATGCGCTTCCCCCTAGAAGTCATAATCTTCAAGTTCTTATCGACAACCTTCTTCATAACGTTGATTATTAATGAAATCGTATAAAAAATGGGATTTTTTAATTAAGAGTTTTTGTTAATAACAATAGTTATGTTGGACTGATTTTTGGGAGTAAGTTGCCGAAAATTGTACAGTTGCACTGATTCGGCGTGAATATTGCATGCATGAATTCGGAGGCGAATTGATTATAAGACATTATACTGTTTACAATTTTCTTTCACAGTCTGTATTTAATGATATTATCAACCCCCCCCCCCCCCACACACAATCTACACCAACCCAACCTTTTGGGAATTCACATACTCATTTGGGTAGGGGCCCCTAGTTTTCGTATACAGTGTGTTCGCCCCTGAATGATCACATTGGGTGTTTCATTACCGTCAGACTTGAGTCATAACGGGTGGTAGTTTTCCCCTTTCTCGCTTGGAGCGCGCAAAAGAAAATTCGAGCAAAGTTACTGCCTTACCTGCCCCCTGCTTCGCTAAATAGTAAAACACATTAGCACAACGATGCTATCGACGACAGTTTATTTCTTTTAATTTTTGCATGAAAAATAGGTTTTTTTCGAAAAAGTTAAACTTTACCGAGAGTCTCTATATTATTTAGAGTATGTATACAAAAAATTAGACAAAATAGCTTCACCGTTTGGCCTGAATCCAAAAGGACGATTTACACTTGATTTCCAGGGCCCTTAAGGATTTTAAAAGGTTTCAAGATAATACCTTTTTTCTTTAAGGTTCCTGGGAAAATTTAAAGTGATTTTTTAGTATAAAAATATAGTTTTAATAGAATGTTTTAAACGATTTCAAAACAAATTTGATCTTTAAATAACAATTGAGAAATTATTCATTTACAATGAGTTAACATTAAAATAATTTAACTTTTAATTTAAAAAGTGTTCCATGTAAAAAAATTGTAATCTTTCAATTTTTAATGTTTCCAACTTAAAATTGCGTGAGACGATATAATTGAAAAAATTTATAAATATATTCATTCTTCCATTCAGAGCATTGAAAATAATAGAGTGCATTTATAATTAATACAAATTTTGATTCGTTAAAATGATTAATTCAGAAAAATAATTTTTTAAGAACAAGAAAAAGTCTGCCTCAGCCCGAATTGGAACCAAAAATATGAATATCGCAAAGAGTGGAAATAGACGCCTGAATTTTGCTGTTTGAAAATAATCTTTTCATAGTTTATGCTTGACTTCGAAAATGATAGTAATATGTTATACTTGTTGATTTATGATTATACCATGACACACAAGACGCAGCTTGTAAATATAAAAACGTGGTTTCTATGTAAACATTTGTAAAATATGCTTATAACATTCATGATTAATATATTTATATAATGTATAATAAACATTCAAGGCGAAGAAATAACATAAAAATTATTATTAACCTCCCCCTTGAGATTGGATGCCCCCCCCCCTGAAACCCTTCTCTGGATCCTCGCCTGACGGCATGACCATTTTACGTAAATTTTAATATATATATATATAGGTTCCTGGGTTAATTTAAAGTGATTTTTTAGTATAAAAATATAGTTTTAAGAGAATGTTTTAAAAGATTTCAAAACAAATTTGATGTTTAAATAACAATTGAGAAATTATTAATTTACAATGAATTATCATTAAAATAATTTAACTTCTAATTTAGAAACAAAAAAATATATATATATATGCTTTTCTCAAATCATCAGGGCTTAATTCAGGTACAGAGGGATTAATTTTCGCAAGCCAGAAAAGTGTCCTTTCCACCTTAGCATACCGTACCCGCATTTTAGGTCAAGAAGTTCCAAGCGATAGGTGCAGAGCGTGTGGGAGAACTCACCGTCTATCCGTGACTGCACGAGTTTTCGGTGGTTTTTCTCAATTTTGGCTGTTGTCCGCAAATGGGAATTTTTTTAAAAAATTATTTTCTAACACCTCTTGATGGTATCTTTTGTGAAGGGTAGGTTAGAAAAGTCACCCCCTGTTCGTTTTGGGGGAGAACTCACCGTCTATCCGTGACAGCACGAGTTTTCGGTTGTTTTTCTCAATTTTGGCTGTTTTCCGAAAATGGAAATTTTTTTTTTCCAATTTTTTTCTAACACCTTTTGATGGTACCTTTCGAATAGGGTGGGTTAAAAAAGTTACCCCCTCTTCGTTTTGGGGGAGAACTCACCGTCTACCCGGAACAGCACGAGTTTTCGGTGTTTTTTCTCAATTTTGGCTGTTGTCCGCAAATGAAAAATTGAAAGATAAATTCTTCTGACACCTCTTGATGGTACCTCTCGAATAAAATGGGTTAAAAAAGTCACCTTTTCTTCGTTTTGGGGGAGAACTCATCCGTGACAGCAGTAGTTTTCGGTGGTTTTTCTCAATTTTGGCTGTTTTCCACAAATGGAAAGTCTAATAAAAAAATTTCTAACTCCTCTTGATGGTACCTCTCGAATAGAATGGGTTGAAAAAGTCACCCATTCTTCGTTTTGGTGGAGAACTCACCGTCTATCCGTGACAGCAGTAGTTTTCGGCGGTTTTTCTCAATTTTGTCTGTTTTCCGCAAATGGAAATTTAAAAAAAAATTTTTTTCGTAACACCTCTTGATGGTAGCTCTTTAATAAAATGGGTTAAAAAAGTCATCCCCTCTTCATTTTGGGGGAAAACTCACCGTCTATCCGTGACTGCACGTGTTTTCGGTAGTTTTGCTCAATTTTGGCTCTTGTCCGCAAATGGAAATTTTGTTTAAAAATTTTTTCGTAACACCTCTTGATGGTACCTTTCGAATAGGGTGGGTTAAAAAAGTCACACCCTCGTCGTTTTTGGGGGAGAACTCACCGTCTATCCGTGACAGCACGAGTTTTGGGTGGTTTTTCTTAATTTTGGCTGTCGTCCGCAATTGGAAAATTTTCTTTAAAATTTTTTTCTAACACCTCTTGATGGTACCTTTCGAATAGGGTGGGTTAAAAAAGTCACCCTCTCTTCGTTTTGTGGGAGAATTCACCGTATATCCGTGACAGTACTAGTTTTCGGCGGTTTTTCTCAATTTTGGCTGTTGTCCGCAAATGGAAAAATTAAAAAAAAAAATTTCTTACACCTTTTGATGGTACCTCTCGAATAGAATGGGTTAAAAAAGTCACCCCCTCTTCGTTTTGGGGGAGAACTCACCGTCTATCGGTGACAGCACGAGTATTCGGTTGTTTTTCTCAATTTTGGCTGTTGTCCGCGAATGGACCAATTATTTTCTAACACCTCTTGATGGTACCTTTCGAATAGGGTGGGTTAAAAAAGTCACCCCCTATTCGTTTTGCGGGAGAACTCACCGTCTATCCGTGACAGCATGAATTTTCGGTGGTATTTCTCAATTTTGGCTGTTGTCCGCAAATGGAAAATTAAAAAAGAAGAAAAATTTTCTAACACCTCTTGATGGTACCTCTCGAATGGAATGGGTTAAAAAAGTCACCTTTTTTTCATTTTGGGGGAGAACTCACCGTCTATTCGTGACTGCACGAGTTTTCGGTGGCTTTTCTCAATTTTGGCTGTTGTCCGCAAATGGAAATTTTTTTTTTAAATTTTTTTCCAACACCTCTGGATGGTACCTTTCGAATAGGGTGGGTCAAAGAAGTCCCCCCTCTTCGTTTTGGGGGAGAACTCACCGTATCCGTGACAGAACTAGTTTTCGGCGGTTTTTCTCAATTTTGGCTGCTGTCCTCAAATGGAAAATTTTGTTTGAAATTTTTTTCTAACACCTCTTGATGATACCTTGCGAATAGGGTGGGTTAAAAAAGTCACCACCTCTTCGTTTTGTGGGAGAACTCAACGCCTATCGGTGACAGCACTAGTTTTCTGCGGTTTTTCTCAATTTTGGCTGTTGTCCGCAAATGGAAAATTGAAAAAAAAAATTTCTAGCACCTCTCGCTGGTACCTTTCGAATAGGGTGGGTTAAAAAAGTCACCCCCTCGTCGTTTTGGGGGAGAACCCACCGTCTATCCGTGATAGCACGAGTTTTCGGTGGTTTTTCTCAATTTTGGCTGTTGTCCGCATATGGAAAATTAAAAAAAAAAAAAATTTCGAATACCTCTTGATGGTACCTCTCAAATCGAATAAGTTAAAAAATCCCCCCCCTCTTCGTGTTATGGGAGAAGTCACCGTCTATCCGTGACAGCACGAGTTTTCGGTGGGTTTTCTCAATTTTGACTGTTGTCCGCAAATGGAAAATTAAAAAAAATTAAAAATTCTAACACCTCTTGATTGTACCTCTCGGATAGAATGGGTTAAAAGAGTCACCCTCTCTTCGTTTTGGGGGAGAACTCACCGTCTATTTGTGAAAGCACGAGTTTTCGGTGGTTTTTCTCAATTTTGCCTGTTGTCCGCAAATGGAAATTTTTTTTTTCAATTTTTTTCTGACACCTCTTGATGGTACCTCTCGAATAGAATGGGTTAAATAAGTCACCCTCTCTTCGTTTTGGGGGAGAACTCTACGTCTATCCGTGACATCAGTAGTTTTCGGCGGTTTTTCTTAATTTTGGCTGTTTTCCGCAAATGGAAAATTAAAAGAAAAATTCTTCTGACACCTCCTGATGGTACCTCTCGAATAGAATGGGTTAAAAAAGTCACCTCTTCTTCGTTTTGGGGGAGAACTCATCCGTGACAGCAGTAGTTTTCGGCGGTTTTTCTCAATTTTGGCTGTTTTCCGCAAATGGAAAGTTTAAAAAAATATTTCTAACTCCTCTTGATGGTACCTCTCGAATAGAATGGGTTAAAAAAGTCACCCCCTCTTCGTTTTGGGGGAGAGCTCGCCGTCTATCCGTGACAGCACGAGTTCACGGTGGTTGTTCTCAATTTTGGCTGTTGTCCGCAAATGGAAATTTTTTTAAACATTTTTTTCGTAACACCTCTTAATAATAGCTCTTGAATAGAATGGGTTAAAAAAGTCACCCCCTCTTCGTTTTGTGGGAGAACTCACCGTCTATCCGTGACTGCACGAGTTTTCGGTGGTTTTTCTCAATTTTGGCTGTTGTCCGCAAATGGCAGATACCTCAAAAGCGAATCCTAACCTCCAAATAGTGCACAGAGAAAATTTTTATTTAGCAGAATAATTTTTTTTGCTAGTATCCCTCAAAAAAAGAGTTCCGGGACGTATGTTGTTCTATTTCATAGCATCTCCAAATACAGTTTTTAAAATTTCTAATTTTTGTGGACAAAAACCCGGGGGAACTGAACCCGATTTACCACATGACGAAGTATATACTTAGAAAATTATCGATTTTAGCAGTGTTAGGTTCCCCCGGCTTTTTTCCTACAATAATAAAGATTTTGGCTTAAAATTTTGGGAAATGATAGCGAACATGCTAACGAACGTCCCCGAACTCTTCTGTTGTGAAATAATTTATAAAAGTTTCATTTTGCTGAATTTGATTAATATGTGTGTATTTTGAGGTACAACAGAGACCGACATTATCAGAATGACAGATACCTCAAAAGCGAATCCTAACCTCCAAATAGTGCACAGAGAAAATTTTTATTTAGCAGAATAATTTTTTTTGTTGCTATTGTCCCTCAAAAAAAGAGTTCGGGGACGTCTGTTGTTCTATTTTATAGCATCTCCAAATACTGTTTTAAAAATCTTTAATTTTTGTGGACAAAAACCCGGGGGAACTGAACCCTATTTACCACATGACAAAGTATCACATGCCCTTAAGAGATACTTCGACTGATCAGTGGTAAAACAAAAATCGGAGGTTATTAAACAAGAATTTCTTTTTTTATGTCCTTCATTAAGCACTGGCACTTTTTAACTCATAAAAATCTAAAATTCAGGCTTGTATATAACATTTTCCAGAGTCTTTAAATTTGTTGATATTTCATGTACTTTTTATCCTATTTGTATTAAAGTTAACTATACGCTTCAAAATGTTGATATACTTTGTACATGGAACATTAGGGTCGTCCAAGATTGACTTTATTTTTTTCTAAAATGGACTCCCTAAAAATTATTCCTTTTGATTTCAAAAGACCTCTGAACTTTTACTTAATTGAAAAATATTTCTTTATGGTCTTAGAGGCCCAATGATGTGTTTGCGAGACCCCTAAGTATTTTTCAAGATTCTGTCAAAAATCCGGGCGATGTAAATAAACAGGTAATAAACATAATAGAGCCAATATGGTAAAAAAAAATTTACTAACAGCGGCAATTAAAAAAAGAGAAGCATTTTTCGGAAAAAAGGCTTGGGCGACCCCTAAATATTTTCTTGGAATTTGAAAAATAATTCTGGGGTGATTTTGATACCAAAATATATACTTCGTAGGGGGCCTATTTTGGAAAAAATTAAAGCCTTTTTTGGAACAGCCTAATTTGATATACAAATATTTATTAATATTTCTAATGCATATATTTTTACGTGCATTTTGTGATTTTGCGTGCTTACTGCAAATTATTGTCAAATAAACTGCTTCTCGTAAGAAATTAATTTGTTTAGTTTTAATTTTTGGAGAGTTTTAATATTACATTTATTTTTGTAGTTATTTAAAAAATATTTAATTCTAGTATTTATTTAGTAGAATGAGGAGATTGAATTTTCTGGTTAAAGCTTGAGTCAAACAGCCTGGAGTCAATTTTAATGTAGGGTCAATATATCTATGTATGATAACAATATTAATGTGATAAACAGAAAATTTTGAATTGAGAGTAAACCAATTTTTATATTTTGTTGGTAATTAATTTAAAAGAAACTTAGATGCTCTTAGAAAACTAAAATTCTCCTGTCTCTTCAATTAAAATTTAAGTAAATAATAATTATTAATTAACATTTTCGTAAATAGTTACAAACACATTTAATTTGTAATTAAATGTCGAAGAGTGACACTTTGAATTAGGTTAAATAATAATTTAATTTAATTTAACAAATTCCTTCACGCACATCTTTACGACTTGAAGAATATGTAAATTAGAAGCAAAAGGTTGTCAAATATTTGAAACACCATTAATGAAAGTCTAAACTTCGAATTTTGTTCCATATTTACCCACCTTGACCTAATCTGCAACACATGATTGTACCCATTTCATGTGCATCATTATTTAATTCAATTTTTACCGCTCATGTGCGCATAGCGAAAGGATCAAAAAGCCAATATGATCGTAGCTGTCATGATGCGCTCGTCCGCACAGTGCTTCAGGAATGGATTTTCGCGGAAGGATGAAGCTGCAGATCCCAATTCTCAACCGATTCACCTTTTTTTTCAATTACTCAGTACAAAATTCCTAACAAACGTAAGGTTGCTGATTTTTTATTTTGTTTATTTAAAAAATATTATATTAATAAAGATATCAGAAAAATTGGCAAAATCGAAGTATTATATTTTTAATGGATTAAAAACAATGCACGTGGATTATACTTAGTAATATTTGATATTTTAATATTTGCAAATATTTGTTTATACTTAGTAATTATTAAATTTCCACATATTGTTATATTAACTAGGTACATCTTCGTTACTCGGTCTTCGACTGTACATGTGTTCTGCTACTCAAAGACTTCTAGTTACCTTTTATTCATACATCTTTTTGCGGTTTTTACTGTAAGCCGCTACAACATCTGACAGAAATCATATTACTATAATGTGAACAAACATTATAAACAATAAAATCTGCTTTTTTTTGTAGATGGAATGACGGTTTTTGATCTACTAATCTTTCTTAATGTATTCATTGAAACACGAGCTTTCGCCCAACGACGTAGAGCCTCATCAGGAATACATAGTAGGAAGGACAATTGTTACCTAATGAAAATAAGAAATTTTACATAGAGATAGATCTCTTTTTTTGAAACAGGAGGAGATATAAATATATATAGTCTACTTACGAGTAGTTGAACATTTAAAAAATTTGTTAGAGTTTCAGTTTTAAAAGATCAAACGATCCGAAGTTTGAAATTAATAATGTATTAAACTTAACATTTATTTATGTAAAATGAGTTACTGTAAAAATTTAGTAGGTTTTCTAAAATGTAAAAAACATACGCTCCTGGACATGCAGTGTATTTTTGTGTTAATTAAATAAACTTTTTTGGGCAGCACTCCTTATCACCATGGCTGCATGTCTAGGAGTGAGGTTATGTTTATCGTTACATGATGATTTTGAAATGGTGTAACGAGCGGAACTCAGTTTACGCGCGAAAAAGTTCAAATATTTAAAATCTGGTTTAAAATAATTCTTTAAAAGTTGAATTTTAAATTATTCTCAATTAAATAAACTATTAAAGCGTGGAAGAAGGGGACGTAATGGAGGAGGAGGAGGAGGGCAGAAGAGTAGCTGGGTATGATAATGATATAGTTAAGACAAGCAGAACATCTGTTTTTCTATGCATGGCAATGAAAATGATTCAATATATTTTAATTTTTTCCCGGAAAAACATCAAGCTTGTTTTATAACAGAATTGTATAAAACACTGAAAAAAATTGTTTTTAAAAAATAGCCAGAAAGGCTAATTTTCTCGAAAACCTGGCGTGATCAATCAAATCTGACACCAGATTCGGATTCAGGGACCCCACAAACATATACACTGAAAAAATGTGTAGGTGTGTATTACCAAGAATTCTTGTCATCCCAGCTGAAAATTATTGCTGGATTTCGTCTTCTTAAATAGTTAGTTGTGTTTAGTAGATTTTCGTGGAGGGAAAATATAAGTACAGTGCCTAGAAAATGTAACTGTCGTGCTTCTATTGCTAAACAAGAATAGGTTTCACATATGACCAGGTTTCAGAGCCGTAACTAATCTTTGTTGCGCCTGGTGCGACTTAATAATTTTGCGCCCTCCTCCCAAACGCCACAGGACAATATTATGATATTTGCGCCCAGCCCAACTGGGATAACCTTTTTTTTAAAGCGTTAGGTGAAAAAGTGTTAGTTTTGTCCAATTTGCGCCATAACTACTTTTTTTTAGTAGTCATGGTTCTGCCAGGTTTGGCTAGACATTCTAGGTGAAGAATATAGCTAAACTTTAAAGCCTTTCTTGCTGCGGTTTCTGGCTGAAATGCTTATATAGGAACCACATCCATAAATATTTTTATATTTATATATTTATTCTACGTGACATTTTCAATTTGTATACAGTTTCTTATACTCTCGCACTCGGTGTGGTTTTATCAATAACTCCATTTCTGATGTTTTTTTGGAAATCTAATCGCAAAAAACTATTTTTACCCCCTAATGGCGAAAAACCACAAAAGGCGTGTTCTGCTGCAGTCGAAAATGCTCATTGTTTTATTTGGTCATACTGAAAAACTTTGATGTATTCTGCAGTTCAAATTTACTAAAATTCCCTGCAAATCCTAGTGATTAGTTCCACGTTGTGTACCATAACATCACTTTTTCCAGTCATTTTTTCACTTCTCACATATTTTATGTCAATGAAGACGAGATTTAAAATCAAACGCGTTTAACAATACGAGAATTGCGGCTTTGGCTTCTAAAAATAGGACTTTTGTTCAGCTTCAGCTTGCATGAAGCACTCAGGACATCATGCGTGTTGACACCGCTAGTGTTGGGAACGAACGCAAGGAAGTAATTTTGAAGATACATTTTAATTTTTATGCATAAAACTGCGAGTTTATCTTTGCTTTAAAATAAATTTTCAGTAAGGTAATACTCGTATACCCGCTGAGTCCAAACTTTCTAGATAAAGCGATATGGCTGTTGCTTCTAAACAAATTAGCTGTACGAGCATTCCAATTATATGATCTATGCTGTTTGATTATAACTGCTAGACTGTTTAGATAACGGTGATAGATTTATTTCCTAAATTGTATATCCGCAGGAGATAGACGGTTTATCTTAGCTATCTAGTTTTGCAGTTGTATCTAAATTGTATTGAAAATTCGACTATATCTCTCCGCAGTAATATATTTTTAGCTACAACACCTATACCATTTTTTCAGTGAAGGTGTGATGGCCTGGTTCAGTGGCCATGCCACTTTTTTTTGTTTTGTGTGCCTGTGTTATCATTATATTCTGGAAAGGTGATTTTTTGCAATCTGTGTGGCTTGTTTGAAGAACTTGTTTGAGAATGCCACGATGGCCTTTTCAGCTCGGAAAGGGGACGTGCTATGATATATGGTTGCACTATATGTGCACTGTCGACAATGTTATAATACATAGATGCATGGCACGTGCGTGGACTGCGTCAGTCGAAAAGTGAAGTCAGCACAGCTGTCGACTAAGGTCGCCTGTATTGAGCAGCTGTTATAAAGCGAGATCTCCCCATATACCGTCAAACGATAAGCTTTATAAGCGCTTCACAATCAATTTTTATTATCGTTCAGAGAACGATTTATCACTTATATTCCTATTTTATCGAAATTATGAGTGCTTATCATGGGTCTATAATTTTCAGATAGGATAAGACGGTGTCAAAGACGCAAAAAACATATTAACTGCTTCAATTTTTCTCAAATTATTATTTTTATAAACAAAGGATCCCGCACAATTTACATTTCAAATAGTGTTCAGTGAAAGTGTTTCCTCCTAAGATATTTTTTGTTTAAAAACTAATAATAAATACCACAAGAAGATAAGAGAATTTCATGCAATCCATTTGAAATGTAAATTGTGCGGGGTTCTTTAGATCAACTAAAAGTTGTAGTTATATATCAACCAAAATCTTCACTTAAGCTAACAAAATACTTATTTAGAACAACTACAATATTTACTTGGTTCAAACAAAATATATGCTATACTATAATGTAGGAATCTAGAATTTTGCGTAGGACAGGAAGTTCATTTTAAAAATACGTAGGCGTTAGGATTAAGTCCCCTGTGGCAACGCGTAAGAGAGAGAGGGACTGAGGGATGCGACTCCCAGTCCTCTGAACGGAAGGGTCAGTTCGATCATGTACGCCCGATCGAGTACGACGAAAATCAATGTTACGCCGATGTGCCTTTTTTTAGTATTTTCATTAAACTTATTTTATTGTTAATAAAATCACTGTTGTTCATTAACCCTCATTCCCACAATAATTAATCAACGAAATTTTACCAACCAAACAATTTTCGTGGGTCGAAACCAGATATTATGTTGTCCATAATAAGCATACTGTAGGGTTGAATCAACCAAAATTTTCTTGATTCAACCAAATCTTTTTCTGGGTGTAGTATTGACGAGATATGTCCTATAACTATTTGCTTCTGAATTCTTTAAGGACATTGTGAAGAACTTGATAAAAAAGGATTCGATTGGTTATTTCCCCTTGACGTATAATTCCATAGTGACATTTTTTCCAAAGATTGTAAATTGTAACCTATTGGTTTAGGGAAATATTTCTTTGAATCAAAGAAATACTAATTGAAGACAAAAATATACATTTTAAACCAAATAAATGACTCATTGTTCCAAATGAATGTGCCATGAATGGGAATACTATCTCCGATGATAATACAGATTCCTATTTAAAAATATTGATTGTGTAACAACTTGCTAAAATTAGCGTATATCATAAAAACAGTATCTCTCTCTGATCTCTCTGTAGCTCAATTGTTTAGAGCACCTGACCGGAAATCAGTTCATCTGGTGTTCGAATCCCAGTGGAGCGAGAGGAGAGAGATCCTTTTTTTCAGAATAAATTTGAATTTAATACATTACTATATATTTGCACTTATTTGTAATGGTCAACGACCATGAAACAAATTGTTTTCTAACAAATAAAAATAAAATAATGAAATTAATAGATAGTGGGAATATATCCAAAGTAAAAAAATGTTTGGTTTGATTCATATTTCAAAAATTATAATTTGAAGACAAATTATATTTGTAGATCCCCAAATCCTCACATTGAAATGTAAATGAAAAAGGAGCGACGTAAAATATTAAACGATTGTGAAAAATTATGGTCTTCTACAAAGGCAATGCTTCCGAATTTCAGTTGAATGGCCCATTAAGAAATAAATATTTTTTATAATATAAGTTCACCCTCTAAATCTACATATTTGAACAATATAATGAACCCCTATTTTTTTAATATATCATTTTTTAAGTTCCTTGAGACTTTCAAGTTCTGTGATATGCAAAATTGAAAATTGAAAATGAAAAGAAACAATATTGTTGTGTAATAAATATTTTTTCTTATGAAAAAATGTGATGGGATCAAAGGTTGTAAATATAAATAACTGAGAGATTATGGATACCAAGGTTACTTGAATCCTGGGTCTATAAAATGGGTTGAATGTAAAAAAGAAAGTAATAAAAATGTCATCCGAATAACATAAGAAACTTTTATCCTCCATAATGTCTATAATGTTATGAACAATTGTGATTTAAAAAATTGTGATAATCGAATAAAATGTTACGAAAAATTTATTAAAATCATTAAATATATATTACAGTAAACTTTGGTTTATTTTAAAGATCGCTTATTTTAAAGATCACTTAGTTTCAACCCCCTACACGCACTTATTTTAAATTGCGCAGTTTCGTCATCTCCCACCACGGTCCTTGTACACTCTCCTCCGCATCAGTGGATCATCAATAAAAAAAAAACGGCCCGAAGAGCGCCCTCGTTGGTTTGAGTTGAGTATTTTTTCACGACATCATTGGTACTCTACCTCAAATTTCGTATAGTTGATTGTATTTCGCGAAACACTTGATAAATATTACTATCGAGACCTTTATAAGGTACCTTTACGTTCCGAAGATTTTCTCAAAAAAGTCGTATGCAGTTGCAGTACCATGTACTAACCTTCCTGACGGCTGACATTTCCATCTATCGACCTCATGCCACAAAACTCACTATTTCGCGAAATATTTGCGTCGACTTTTCATTCTATAATATTGATTTTTAGTAGGCAAACAGTCGTACGCCAACAAAAACACTTGAAAGACACTTGAAAAACAATGATGCATGCATGCAGACTAACGGACCGCGACTTTTTCAACTGCGCAATAAGCCGAGACCGCCTGAACCGTTTTCACTTTATCATATTGCGTAATGTACGCGACTGTCTACTCGCACACTCGGCCCTTCCGAGGAGAGAGTCGCAACCGTCTCTCGCACTACGCGCTGAGAAACTGTGTGGGCCAGCAGTTCTAGGAATGTCGGGTGTATTGATTTGTATTCTTATTGATAGTATTTATTACTGATTTCAAATCACCCGCGCTTTTTGGTTGAAACATTTGCCTACAGGCGGCCCATCGATAAAAGAACGGGGCAACCAATGAACGTCGTTGATAAAAATAAACTGCCCAGTCGCGGTAAGGGTGGGGCCCCCTCCAGCTTTAAAATAATTGGTCGGGTACGTTTGAAGGACCTTAAAGTAAACGGAAGTTTACTGTATTTTTCTCTGCTCTATAAAAATCCAATGTAGAAAATACATTGATTATAATAAAACTAACAATTTCCTTGCTCATCTCACATACGACTCTTATCGAGCAGAAGTCACATGAATTAAGCGGGTTTGAACAAACGACTGCACACCTGTATTTGATACCCTTGGAAATATATTGGGAAACATATAGGGAAAATGCACTTCTCTTCGCAATAAAGCGAGTTAAATTTTTCTCAAATGGGTAGAAAAAAAAACATTTTTTTTTCACAATTTATTCTGTAGCTGAAACCTATAGTTTTCAAATCAAAATTTTCTCAAAATGGTTTCAGCGTATACTAAAATTGATACTAAAATTGATGGTGTAAGGCCTTACAATTTAAGTGGTGAGACCTTTAATGAACAATTTTTTTTCAAACGGCAACAATGTTATTATTGGTTCATGTTTAAGAATCAAACTTTAAGTAACGAATGATAATTGTTCTTCAAGAAATAATCGATAATTGAGGGTATGGATCGAGAAACTCGCCCATCGCTTGAGATCGAGTAAAAGTATTGTCCAAACGTCTGGCTGGACGGAAATTTGAAAAGTCAAAAAAATAATTTTTTAAAAATATGGGCTAGATGGAACTTTTTTCTGTTTCCGGTTTTTTGATCGGATAATTATTTTTAATAATAAGTCTAATAAACTAAAAAAAATGTGTCCCCAAATTCAATTAGTTTCTAAGAAATAAATCGTCGTAAGTTGGAAAATATTATTGAAACTGTTTGAAACTTGATATACGAACGAAATAAAATTAACAAAAATTTAAAAATCGCCTATTGTTTATTAATATTTAATTGCAAATTGAGACAGATCGGTTACCCCGTTTTTTCAGTTTCCCCGACAAACAGTATCGAGGTAACTTGAGAGTTGATACAACTTCCAGTAAGACATTTGTTCCTTACTATTAAAGGAAGATTTGTGGAAATTTTCAAATCGATTCATTAAAAATTGGCGAAAATATCCATTTTACAATAAAGCATGAGGCGCCGCCAACGATAGCTCCGTGAGTACACCCTTCACCTCTCCAAGAAATATCGAAATGACGAACTATGATGTATACGGTTACTTAATTAAACAATTTTATTATTATTATTTATAACACAAATATATCACATAAACTAAAGAGAAACGGTCTCTAGGACGGCAATAATTTAACGAATAACGGATAATTACCTTCATTAATGCGCCTATCTAACTCCCCATCTATTTTTCCGTCGCTAGTGAATAGGCTACCCAGATATATGTACCCTTGGTACAGGGACCCTCTATCCGCAACCCGAGGACGCGTTCGCTGGCTTTGTCATAGGCCCTTCAGTTCTATTCGAAAGGAATAGAAACCAAAACCGAATTGGATATGTATATATATTTGAAAGTTTGTCATAAGGACAACCGCAGGATTTCGTCGGGAGCAAGTGCTTATTTGAAAAATTGTACCCGCTCCCTGCGAAATCACGGTAAAATTTCAGCTGTAACCACGTCTCATGGCCGTGAGCTACCTGGTCACAGTGTTCGATAAATTCAATACAATTATTCGGCGGAAGTCTCATGCACCCTGAGGACACGGAGCGAACCAAGGACGACGGCCTTCTGCATTCTCCCCGCAAGTGTCTCAGTACTTTGTTGACTATGACGTTTTTGGCAGCTGTTGCCGAAAATTTGATTATGAGTATGGTTCATTTCTCGAAGTCAAGAAGAACTACGTCAGGCCTCGAGTGCGCAACAGAAACAAGTGTCGAGAATATGAAGTTTCAGTATATGCGGCACTTCTCGTTTTTGACAATTGTCTATATTTCCCTCGGAATGTTTAGCGGAGCAGTATTTGGGCTAATGCCGTGAGAGTGAAAGAGCTGGTAATAAAGCACTTTCAGTGCCACATTGTGTCTTTGAATGTAGGTCGTCCCCGCATGATTTGAACAACCAGATAGTATGTGTTCTAGATGCTCGGGGTGTGCATGACATGCTCTGCAGCTATCATCGCTAGATTGTCTTGGCTCAAAATGTGGGGACAGTATGCTAGAGTGGAAATGACACCGTCTTTACATGCCGCAATGAAACCCTCCGTTCCTGCCTTCAATCCGGGTGATTCAGGAAAGCAAACGTTAGCTCATACGACATCGACTGATCTGCCACATTTCTGTGGAAGATGCCGTGCATCCTCTTGTCGAGGAGCTGTTCGCAGAAGTTTTTCTCTCATGCTTTATTAATCCGGGCCTTCAGGAGTGAGTACTCAAGATGGATAAAATTTAATGCATTTTGCTCACCCCTGATATTGAAGTCAAGCCCGAGTGTTTCAGCAGCCTCCTCCGCTGCGTTGTGCAGAAATGCCCTTTTGCCCACTTTTTCGTGTTTCCTGACCATTTTTATAAGAGGGTCTTGTCCATTTGCGATTATATGTGCTGTACCCAGAATAATCCTGTTGTGAAGACAATTCAAGATTCAGTATTGCGCGACCACCTTGACGGCATGAGATATAGAGTCGCGGAACAGAAGATTTAAGGTGCATGCTTTTGTTCATGTGCATAACCTTTCGGGACCCGATATCGAGATATCTGAGCTCGTCCTTCGTCCATGAAACCACTCGAAATCTTAATATATAGTTGCTGTAGAATGCTGTATGTTTTTCTCGAGATGCTTTGTACCTGTTCCTTCCAAAACAATGTACGGTTATGGAAATATCCCAGATCTTTAACTACTTCCTAGAAACGGATAGTGAGATTCTCGATAAAAAGTGGTGGAAATGATGCCAAAGTCTATGGAAGGTTGAATCGAAAGCTTTCCGGTTATCAATTTAGGACATCGGTAGGTAATGCTGATACGATTCTGCGTCTTTAAAAACACATCTATCGATGAACAGGTTCTCCCGAAACCATGCTACGCCTTTTTTTGAGTCGCGATGATCGTAAATATCTCGCTTCGCAGGTCCAATTGTCTAAACAATCCTATCATTTAAGATAGCTGAGAAAATTTTATACAGTGTGTCCAGACAAGTTATTGGCCTGTAATTCTTAGTGTCAGCTAAGTTGCCCGTCTTCGACAGGAGCGCTGTGCGCCCTTCCACCAACCACTCCGGAATAGGCTCTCCCGACTTTATATATGAGGTGAAAATGCGGGCTAGATGCTGGTGGGTTAAAGGAAACTTCTTCCACTAGAAGGTCTTGATACCATCTGGTTCCGCAGCGGAATAGTTCTTTGTGTCTCTTAATACGTTTGTCACATTCTCGGTAGTGATAGGTGGGCATTCCTCTTCAGGTCTTACGAGGGCACTGCACACTTCCTTGGAGTTATTCATATTTTTTAAGTATTCTTTCAGTGGATGCTGGACTCCGTAGACTTCTCTTCAAAATGCCTCGACCTCCTCTAGTGTGGGCGGGTGCACGACAGTAACTGGAGGGTCTCGGAAGAATCGAGATGGGTCAGACAAAAACTGATGATTTCTATGACCCACCTCTCTCTCCGCTCTAGACTTCTCCTAGCGTTAAATAGTCCTGACAGATGTTTTGTAGTCAATCACACACTAAATGCGAGACGCGTACTGCCTTGCCCAGCCTATCTTTGTGCTGATTTGATGCATTCGTATTTTAAACTTATAATCAATCGTTGGTTTTGTCTTACGGTTTGGATCTGACAAAGCTCTTGCTGCATTATACACACTACAATTGATAGTTCAGAGGTCAGGTTCTTCGGAAAAAACTCCACGAAGCTCGTCATCCAATTCAGCCAGATTTTTGGGCTTTAGAGAAACCTGAATGTTGATATTTCTGCCAGTCCTGAACCATCGCTCTTTCTCTATTGGGTGCCTGCTCGCGGTTGGTCCCAGTGTCGCCTCTCATTATTTGTTGACGGCTTGTCTGTCTGCGGTTGGGTAGACGCTTCGCTTGTATAACCCCTTTCCCGGAATTCCTCGGCACAGTTTCGCAGACGTTTGTGTGAAAAATGCGAGACCTCTGGGTGTTTCTCGCACCACAGATTATGCAGTCGCGCTATGAAACCTTTTCGTTCAGAAGCCAAACTGGTATCAAAGCACTCCAGCAGGTCGTCTCTGAGTTGGTCCATCCACTTGAAAGTAATGAGATTCCGCGGGTCAATCGCATTGACTCCGTCTTGATTGGCTCCCTCAACTTTAGGGTATTAGGCATTGTTTTCATACCCATTGCCCTACACGTTCGATTGTTTTGAACTGCATCCACAACTTTTTGGTGTTTTGGTGGTGTCACTGTTGTTCCCACGAGCAGCTAGGGAATAGGTTTCGTCCATCCTTGTGGAGTCCCACATGCAACGATAAGGCTGCATACTGTGAGAGGTCGCCCGGTATCCCAGAGTCACCATTTAAAACACCTCACCCAGGTGACATTCAGCTTTTGGCACGGTTGCTACGCCTCCGCTTAGGGGTTATTCCTTCGGGACCATCCCTGGACAAGTGTCCGCGACTGCTTATTAATATTATATTATATCATATAGAATAAATATATAAATATAAATATATATATATATTATGTTATAATATATACTATGTTAACATCAAAAAACCGGAAAAGGCCTTCAGTACATTATTTTCTATGATACCGGAAAAAATTAAAACACCTATATCTTTGTGTTGAGAACAAAATTTCTCGTCGAAACTTTTTTTTTTTAATTTACAGTCGATGTTTTTACGGTAACAATTGTTGTTATTCATAGTGAAGACTATATGGTTCTGGTGATTTAAAAAAAAATGTTGAGGAAATTTTTTCCTTGAAAAATTTACTATCGACATTTTTACGGTAACAAATGTCGTTCTTTTTAGTCAAGACTATATGGTTTTTGTGATTTGCAAACAAATTTTGTCGATATATTTCTCTTGAAAAATTTACCATCGATATTCTTACAGTAACAAATGTTCTTGTTTTTGGTGAAGGCTATATCGTTGTGGTGAAAAAAAACTAGCCCGAATTTTTTTTTTTTTTGTTCAATTTCCTCTCGATATTCTTACGGTGACAAATGTTCTTTTTAGTCAAGAAATGGTTTTTGTGATCTTCAAAAAGATTGTGTCGAAATTTTTTCCCTAAAAAATTTACTATCGATATTATCACAATAACAAATGTATTTGTTTTTACTAAAGCATATATCGCAGTAGTGAAGAAAGCAAATTTTTTCTCGAAATTTTTTTTTCGAAAAATTTACTATTGATATTTTTACGTAATAAATGTTGCTGTTTTCAGTGAATTCTATATGGTTTTTGTGATTCTCAAGAAAATTGTGTGGCAATTTTTTCCTTGGAAAATTTACTGTCGATATGTTCACAATAACAAATGTATTTGGTTTTACTGAAGCCTATATCGTTGTGGTGAAAAAAAATGTTCTCGAAAATTTGTTGTTGAAAAATTCACCATCAATATTTTTACGGTAGTAAATTTTGTTTTTATTGAAGAAGAAAGCATCCAGAGGCGACTGTTGTCACCTCGAACACTCGCGGCCGCTGTGTAAGAATAACAGCGGTAAAAGACGAACTGCATACTACAACATGCTCTTAACTTTTTACCTACAACAACATCGCAAATGATTTAATACATCGTATTAAATTAACTAATCAAATTCTCATCTCATCAGTCACTTGACTTAGTCCGTGTACATATTTTTTTCTTGAAAAATGTAATATCGATATACAGGAATGAAAATAAATCACAGGAATGGAAAATAAATTTCCAGGCCTATCTTGATTTGTAAAAATGTTTCCTATATTTCTCTCTCTATATGTAATGTATAAAGAGTATGCAATTGTAAACGTGACTCGAAATTAGTTAAACATATTCAGGGCCATTAGGCGCTACTTTTCACAGAGTTTTGCTTTTCATTTTCAAAACTTTGTCGGTTGTATTGTTGTATATTTTTCTTGTAAAAATGGAAAACGTGAAAAATATAAATGTTTAATAAAATAACGCGATGGTTTATTATTTTCAGCTCTATTAAAACAAGACGAAGGTCATATTGTGAAATCGTAAACCTGGCGTAACCTGCCTTCAATCTAAAAACATTGCCTTGAGATTGTTTGAACAAAGTTCGGAAAAATAATAATTCTTTACAATCTAAAAATGACAGGAAATCATAGGGCTCTAAATTAATTATGCACATTCAATGTCTTCATGCGCTACATTTTTCTAATTTTCCATAGAAAATTGCAATTATTTAGCAAATTTTGAAAAATTATTTGCCTCATATAAGGATGAATTTGAGTGTCTAAAGAGTTTTATTTTTATTTTATAGCTTATTTTTCACGTGAAAGATGCTCTTTTGCCTCTCTGAATAAAAATTGGTAAAACTTAACTAAACAATAGTGAAATATTACTGATTTCATTAGCGATAATTGCGCCGAAAAAGATCAGTGAAACACTACCAATTCAATTAGTCAAAATATTTTTTAATCGAATAGTGCAAAAAAACTATTTTTTTGGTTAAAATATATAAACTTACTTAGGACTGCATGCAGTATTACAAAAAGGTGATAAGAATGGGGGAAAAAATAAAAATTAATAAAATAAAGTGATGTTCCAACATTCTTAACTATCTTGAAACAATAAGAATGCCCTATTCTGAAATTGTGAAAATAACCCAGCTTGTTTCCATTTTCAAAATATTTCCTTCTGATTCTTTGCACAATATCAAGAAAAATCAGAATTTGATGAACAAATTTTGTGAAAACCAGTTTTTTATAAATCACACATTTTTCGTCTCAACCGTAAAAAATGCTATTAAAAATAAAAAATTACATTTTCCGGTAAAACGATGCAAGATATGAAAAAATGTCGAGAAAAGATTGCTTATCCGAAGAAGGTCTACAAATTTTTTGTGAATTATTTTTTGATAGGACGCGTACTTTTTGTTTCAATCGTAAAAAATAACATTAAAAACCTAAAAAATAACATCGTTGGCAAAACGACACAAAATACGAAAAAATGACCAAGAGAGGGGTGTTTACTTGTTAATTTAAATGTTTGATACCTTTTCTATTTTAATCATGTATAATTTAAAACATTGCTTTCATAATTACCAATTTTCATTGGAATTCATAAAAATATAAAATCTAATAGATTTGAATTTAACCTTAATAGCAATCAAAATTCCGAAAAAGGAGCTACTTTAAGAACAAAATGCCGAAAGCATAATAGTTAATCAGTGGAAGAAAAAAGTAAAATGAGCTAAATGTAAACTGTAACCCTAACGAGATTTCTCCTCAGCCAATATAACAGTTATTGAAATGACCAAAAAATTAATTTTAATCACATTTTAAATACCTAACTTTGATTAACAAATGCACTTAATATTTAAAATAGAAGCATTTATCATCTCAATTTTATTTTGTTTTCATATGAAAGGCCAAATATGTTTTATCACACTCCTTTCTTCACTAAACAAATATTTGTTTGAATCAAAAATATATATTTTTGGTTATAAAGTTTTTTCCTGGAATTATTTAGGTTTGAATTTTTGAATATTTTGTTCATGTTATATATTTTGCGATTATTAAGCAAACGACAATTTTATTTTTGCTGAAATTACATCAAAACAAAATATTTATAGACGTTGCAGCAAGGAATTCCTTGGAATTTTTTTGAGTAACCTTAGATCTTCAAAATGTAATCAAAATATTGAAAGTCTCATTAACAACATGTACAAAATCTAAAGTTCTCAGACTTATATATAACTGGAAAAATAACAATTCTGTTGAGTTTGTGAGTGTACTTCATAGTAGACTCGGTTAGCTCGGCATCCTAAATGTTGTTTTTTTCGTCTACAAAAAAATGTCAAGAATGTTGATTTTTGTACAGACATTGCAAATAGTCTCATTAACAACATGTAAGAAATCTAAAGTTTTCACACTTATATACATATAACTGGAAAAATAAGAATTCTGTTGAGTTCGTCAGTGTATTTTATAGTAGATTCGGTCAATTTTAAACAATTTTAAATTTGAATTTAGGTTCAATTTTAAACGCTTCTATTTAGAAATGATACAATTTCAGGTAATTTTCATTCCATTTGAAATTTGGGCTCCACCTCAAATTTCTATTATATTCATGATAATGAAGAGTTTCAGCAATTCGGTTGAAAATGAACTTTTTTGTTAGAAATTCATATTTTTGGTATAAAATTCAAATATTTAGTGAAAAATAAAACTATTTGTATTAAAATTGAACTATTTTGTAGAAAATTTACTTTTTTTGTTAAAAATTTCTATTTTCGGATTGCAAAATTCTACTCTTTTGTAAATTATTCGCTTTTTCTTCTTCAAAATTTTACTTCTTTTTTGATAATTCATATTTTTTTCGTTTAATGCAACTGGTTGAAAATTCGTTTTTCAGTGAATAAATTCATTTTTTATAGTAGAAGAGTGATCTTTCTCAGTTCAAAAAGAATGTTAAAAATATTTGAAAAAATTTTATGAATAAATAAGAATTTAACAATTATTAATGTGTTGCGATATCTTATCAAAAGTTTGAATGGGGTTAGGATTGGAAGTGGAAGAAGGATGAATATTATTAATTTAATTTTATTGCTACCTTATTCACTAGTAGGTTTTGAACGAGCAAGAAAATATTCCATGGTATGAAATTTTTGGTGGCCCTTAAAAGGGCTAATTTTTTTAAAGCTGTGAGAAGAATAAAACATTCTAATTGTGGATTTCTGTAATTTCGTCTTGTAATGTCTGTTATTTAAGTTCTAGCAAGATAATAGAAACATACTGATTCGAAAAATTGAAGGCGAGGAATTATACTTGCATCGTAATACATTATTCTACTTTCGACTGCTGCACGTTTATTCTTCGAATCGGAATTCTGATATCGATAAAGAGAATCAATACTATTACATTTGAAATTTGTATCAACTTGGAGTCTGAGCAAAACTTCAACTGCTCTAAAAATATTTGGATGTGTGTGATAAAAAAAATTGTTGTAATCAGAATGTAACTATTCACACGCATTCGTTGATCTTATCAAATCTGAGCTTTCCGCAGCCCAGATCCTTGTTGGAAATGAAGATGAGTCACTTATGTAAGTGTTTGACTTGTAAAGCATCTAAAAAGATTAAACCGTAGCAAGAACGTAAACATTTTCCGATTTCAGAACTTTTGTCCCTATATTCTTTTGTGAGACCGAATTTTTGTATGTTTCTGTACCAAGCTTGAGGAAGGTGAAATCGACAAACGATTACCATAATCACCGTTGAAATAGCCGCGTAACGTGAATATCTGCGTAAAGAAAGGAGGACAATAATCAAACGTTCCGTCCAAATATAAACTTTCTGATACTGCTAAAAACTTTTCATTTTTTTCGGCCGCGAAAATGATCATATTTGAATTTTCATCGTTAAGTTGAATGAAGTCTTCTTCGAATATGGCTTTAGGGTTCAAATAAGCAATTTTCTTGTGAGTTTCATTCAAATTCTGCGGCAATGAAGAGAATTATTTTCTACGAGCCCGATAAAGTTTTTTTTTTCAACAGGTAGCAATCATCAATTTTCAAACCCTGATGTTCTTTTCCTATACATGAGTTTAGCACTTTAGAGGGTCTTTCGCAAGGTTCTTCAACAGCTTTGCGTTTCACGCTCGCGGACAAAGAGTTAAGTAACAATTTGTGATCTTTTTACAACATCTCCATCTTTCTTCTTTAGAAGCCAAAGTTCTATCAAAACGAAATTTACATTTTTCCACAATTAGAAGTATCTTACCAAGCTGAGATGTCGCCTCGGTGACGCTGGAAATGTTGACAGAAGCCATCTTCCAAAATAGATGTTAAATATTTACGAACGTCCCAAATGACTGATCAGAAGTGAATGAGAAAATAGACAAGCATCAGCTCATTTAAAGGAAATTTGGGCTTCATCTCAAATTTCTAGTATATTCATAATAATAAAGAGCTTCACTTTTCAGATCTGAAGGTATTTATTTATGACTATGTTATTCATAATACTGAATCCCAATTTCTGTCTGAAAATATAAATGCTATATACCATCAGTTATTTTCAAATTTTGAATGAATGAATTGGAACGGTATTCGGGGTCGTTTGGGGTCATTAGCGACAATAGACTCCGCGCTCCGGGAAACCGGACGACTGAGCGCGCCGAGAGTGGTAATTAGTACGCGTGAGGAGTAAGGGTCCCTGGAAGGGGAAGGTAGTCCAGGTAGCTCGCGCTCTTTTGCGCTGTACCCTGATTTCATCCCACTGTGGCCGACTAGAGTTTGACAAGGGTGAACAGGCACGCTGGGGAAATGCATGGGCAGCTAACACTGACCGTCACTGCTATTGTGCTCACGTTTGTTGATTATTAAAGAAAATATACACATTTTATCGAAAAACCGGAGCTGCTGGCTCCGAGATATGCTTATCTAGATATCGTATGCAAAAACTCAGACAAAAATATTCAACCGTGTGGCCTAAAAATTCCGAACCGATAACGTATCCTGATAAAGGGCCTTAAAGGTGCGCGATCCGACTCCTACCTTCACTACTCTCGAACTCTTGTTTGAAGGGTGATTTATTAAGGTATAACCTGACACGCCCTGCTTGTGTTATTTTGGGTAAATCGCTGACGAAATGTATCCGCAACTGACCGGACTAAAAGACGATTAGTTGAAGGATATGACTCCCTGCTTAAAATGACGGATAGGATTCGATAGAGTCAGATACAAAGCCGGATAAAGGTGCCAATAGCCTACGAAGGATTTTATTCCGTCTCTATCTGGATCTCTTTCGGTTCGTAAAATCTCAAACGGAAAACTAGCGACTCTATCCGGATTTTAATCTGGATGACATATGGAAAATAGCATTTTATCTGGCCCTATGCTTTCGAGGAAAATTATTCATTTTCAGACTTAATTTTCAAGGTGTTATCCCCGGAAATTCGGTCTGTCGTTTTACGAAGGCTACCTGTGAAAACTATTCTTTACGTTATTAAAAACGCCAGACCTTATACTATCACTGCAAAATCCAAGTTTTTTTATTGATAAGTATCGAGTCTGGCAGTATGTTATCCCTAAGCTATCGGTCTGGCGATTGAATAATAATAAACTTGGGGCATCAATCATCGATCCTAGAAAAAAATTGGCTCTTATACTGTCACTGCAAATTTCCAATTTTTTCACCTGGCTCAGATGCCCAAGCGCCCCAGACAGGGCGTCTGACATGTAGGGGTTTCGAAAGAAGGGTAATTTCCCAGATATATTTGCCACAAACTAGGACTTACACTCCCACTTCACGAAAAACGTCACGAGCTCTTGGACTACCAAGAGCTAAAACCCCAATACTGTTCTCAAGAGATCGACCTCTTAGTGAGTCACAATCTGTCAGTTTTGATGCATCTTTTCGAAAACAAACTGTACTGGATGGCCCCACATACAAAAATGCATTGACCAATGCATTTTTTTTTATATAAATCGTAATACTTCAGTATTTATATATATACCGCATACGGTCAATAAAATTAAATAAATGTTATATTTTGTACGTAAATAAATCGTATAAACGTAACCATGTTTTGGAACAGTTCAACTTTCATTTAAAAATGAATTTTTTCAAAATAAAAAATCGAACTTTCAAAAAAGTAGTTGAATTTTCAACCAAAGAAATGAATTTTAAAAAAGACGAATTTTGCAAGAAAATACATGAATTTTCAACCAATAATGAAAAATTTTCAACTAAAAACGGAATAGTAAAAGTTTCAGTCAACAAAATTTCTTTAACCAAACAAAAAACGAACTTTCAGCAAACTATTGACATTTCCAACGAAATAAATAAATGTTCAACCAAAAAGACCAGTGTAAAAAAAAGGTAGTACCACAAAGACGTATTTTCAACTGAAAAAAAAATATGTTGAACCAGAACAAAAACCAAATTCCACAAGATAGTCTACTTTTAAACAAAAAATGGTATAGTTAAAACAATAAATTTTAACCAAAGAAAGAAAACATTTTGTCAAAAAAAGAATTGAATTTTCCACTAAAAAGGATAAATTAAAAAAATAGAATTGTTAAATATTCAGCTAAATTAAAAGAATGTCATCGTTAAATATTCAGATAAAAAAAATAAGTAAAAAAAAAGGAATTTGTAACAGAATCGTTAAATTTTCAAACTTTTTTCAACGAGAAGACGAATTTCAAACAAAATAAGGAATTTCCAACCATATATAGTGGACTAAGAAGATACATTTTTCCACCAACAATGCAATTGCTTAATTTTCAGTTAAAAAAATAATTTTGAACCAAAAAAACAAGTTTCAAGAAAGTAGTTGAATTCGCAACAAAAACCACATTAAATTCCAACCAAAACGATACATTTTCAAATAAGAAGAATAACTTTCTATCAAAGAGACAAATTTTGCACACACAAAATTTTAACTGAAAATGTTAGTACATACTTATGTTTTCAGTTTAAAAAATTACTTTATAAATAAAGAAATAGCTGCAAAATATATAAATTTCCAACCAAAGAAATTAAGTTTAAACCGAAATAGATGGATTTTCCAAGAATAATTTTCTGGTAAAAAAAGATGAATTTCCACAAAAATAATTGTCTGTCAAAGAGACGAATTTAAAAAGGAAAACGAATTTTGAAGAAGAAAGTGAAATTTTCAACCGAAAATGGTATAGTAACAAAATTTATTTTCGATAGTTAAAAAAAGAAATTTTTTTAGCCAAATAAAATAATTGTCAAACAAAATATAGAATAATATTCTACCAATGGACACTAATTTTTAACCATACATAGTTGAATTTGCATACATAGTCAAGCAATAACGAAAGTGTTTAATTTCCAGTTAAGACAATAATTTTGGACCAACAAAATTTTTATTACTGATAGAAGAAATTTATTTTGAAGAAGTCAAAAAATAAGTTAAAAGATTTTTAATAATTTTGAAGTACTTTGAGAAGTAATTTTTTCTAACATTCTTGGGTGGAAAATGGTTTTGGTTTAATTTCAGAATAATAATTTTCTGTTTTTGAGGGTTCGAGATGTGTGGAAAAACAATATGGAGGACTTTAACATGTTGAAACAAAGTGCGAATGATTTTAAAGCAAAATTTTGCCACAGTGCATAATTTTATAACAAATTTGAGTAAGCTTAAGGGATGCTTAGAAGTGTTGAAACGATTAAAAAATGACATAAAATTATGAAATATTGTAGGAACGTGGTAATTGTGAAACATTTAGAAACAGTTCCAAAATTGTCAAATAAGAATCTAAAAGACTTTGGACAATTTCATTTATTTTGCAGATTAAAAAAAAAACCCAAAAATTTGAAAAATTCTAAAATATTACAAGTTTTAACAATTTTGAAAGGTTTAAAGAAGAATTTTCTTGAGATTAATGAGAAAAAATTTTATAAGCATTTTTGAGAAATGAACTTTAAAAGAAGATTGAAAAAGATTTCAAAATATTTTCTTCAATTTTGAAACAAATTAGGAGATTCTGCAGCAAAATAGTTCAATTTGTTAAGATTTAAGAATAAAAAAAATACAATAATGTAAATGCAAGAAGTATGAAAAAGATTTGAAGAGATTGATCAAGAAATTTAAACTGTAAAAGATGTTTAAAAAATTAAGATATTTTTTTAAAGATATCAAACCATCCTTGTAGGTTTCAATGGAATAAACATTAGGGAAACATTCCTAGTGAAATTTGGAAGATTTTAAGGCAGATTTTTACATTATGAATGATTTTTCAAAACTTTTAAGAAAAACTAAATCCAGCTAAAAATATTTTTAGGAATTATACAAATATTTGGAAACTTGCAAGCATTTCCGAAGATGTATAAAATATATTGTATTTTTTCCAAACTTCTAAAAGTCCTAAATATCTTTAAAAATGCCTAGAATGTTTTCCAATACTTTGTAAAATCATGTAAAAATAAATTGTTTTTTCTTCCAATCTTCTACATTATTTTTTGGCCCATTCTTTAAAAAGCACTCAGTGTCACATCAAAATATTGTTTTCTTTCTATACAGCATTATACAGTCTATTATATTTCTAAACAGAATACAAAAATTTTCTGAAGAAAAAATGTTTTCCCAAAAATGTCAAAAACACTCTCGGCTTCAATAACAACAATAACATTAAAAATTTCGATAGTCAATTTTCTGAGGAAAAATTTTCTGCAGAAAAAATTTTTTCCCAATGGTAAATTTTATGAGAACAAATTTTCTAAAGAACCAATTTTTTCCCAAAAATGTCAAAAGCGCTATAGGCCTCAATAACGGCAATAACATTCAAAATTTCAATAGTAAATTTTCTCAGGAAAAATTTTCTGAAGAAAAAATTTGTTCCCAAAAATGTCAAAAGCGCTATGGGCCTCAATAACAACAATGACATTCCAAATTTCGAAAGTAAATTTTCTGAAGAAAAATTTTCTAGAGAAAAAATTTTTTCCCAAAAATATCAAAAGCACCACCGGCGTCAATAACAACAATAACATTTACAATTTGATAGTAAATTTTCTGAGGAAAAATTTTCTGGAGAAAAAATTTTTTCCCAAAAATTTCAAAAGCGCTATGGGCGTCAATAACAACAATAACATTTAAAATTTCGATACTAAATTTTCTGAGGACAAATTTTCTGAAGAAAAAATTTTTTCCCAAAAATTTCAAAACAGCTATGGGCCTCAATAACAACAATGACATTAAAAATTTCGATGGTAAATTTTCTGATGAAAAATTTTCTGAAGCAAAAATTTTTTCCCAAAAATGTGAAAAGCACTACCGGCGTCAATAACAACAATAACATTTAAAATTTCTATAGTAAATTTTCTAAAGAAAAATTTTCTGAAGAAAATTTTTTTTTTTCAATTTCAAAAGCGCTATGGGCCTCAATAACATCAATAACATTAAAAATTTCAATGGTAAATTTTCCGAGGAAAAATTTTCAAAAGAAAAAATTTTTTCCCAAAAATGTCAAAAGCCCTATAGGCTTCAATAACAACAATAACATTCAAAATTTCGTTGTTAAATTTTATGAGGAAAAATTTTCTAAAGAAAAAATTTTTCCCAAAAATGTCAAAAGCACTACCGGCGTCAATAACAACAATAACATTTAAAGTTTCGATAGTAAATTTTCTGAGGAAAAATTTTCTGGGGAACAAATTTTTTCCCAAAAATGTCAAAAGCGCTACAGGCCTCAATAACAACAATAACATTCAAAATTTCAATGATAAATTTTCTGCGGAAAAATTTTCTAAAGAAAAAATTTTTTGCCAAAAAAGTCAAAAGCGCTATAGGCCTTAATAACAACAATAACATTCAAAATTTCGATAGTAAATTTGCTGAGGAAAACTTTTCTGAAAAAAAAATTTTCTCCAAAAATGTCAAAAGCTCTATAGGCTTCAATAACAACAAGAACATTGAAAATTTCAATAGCAAATTTTCTGAGTGAAGATTTTCTGAAGAAAAAATTTTTTTCCAAGAATGTCAAAAGCGCTATAGGCCTCATAACAACAATACAGTTCGAAATTTCAATAGTAAATTTTCTGAGGAAAAATTTTCTGAAGAAAAAATGTTTTCACAAAAATGTCAAAAACACTCTCGGCTTCAATGACAACAATAACATTAAAAATTTCGATAGTCAATTTTCCCAGGAAAAATTTTCTAGAGAAAAATTTTTTCCCAAAAATGTCAAAAACACTACCGGCGTCAATAACAAAAATAACATTTAAAATTTCGATCGTAAATTTTCTAAGGAAAAATTTTCTGAAGAAAAAATTTTTTCCAAAAAATTTCAAAAGCCCTATGGGCCTCAATAACAACAATTGCATTAGAAATTTCTATGGTAAATTTTCGGAGGAAAAATTTTCTGTAAAAAAATTTTTTTTCCAAAAATGTCAAAAGCGCTAGAGGCTTCAATAACAACAATAACATTCAAAATTTCGTTAGCAAATTTTCTGAAGGAAAAATTTTCTGGAGATAAAATTTTTTTCCAAGAATGTCAAAAGCGTCATAGGCGTCAATAACAACAATAACATTCAAAATTTTGATAGTAAACTTTCTGAGGAAAAATTTTCTGAAAAAAAATTTTTTCTGAAAAATTTCAAAAGAACTATCCGCTTCAATAACAACAATAACATTACAAATTTCGATAGTGAATTTTCTGTGGAAAACTTTTCTGACAAAAATTTTTATCCGAAAAATGTCAAAAGCACTACCGGCGTCAATAACAACAATAGCATTCAAAATTTAGTCAGTAAATTTTCTGAGAAAAAATTTCCTAAAGAAAAATTTTTTTTCCGAAAATGTCAAAAGCATTATCGGCTTCAATAACAACAATAACATTGAAAATTTCGATAGTAAATTTTCTGAGGAAAAATTTTCTGGAGAAAAAATGTTTTCCCGAAAATATCAAACGCACTATAGCTTCAATAACAACAATAACATTCAAAATTTCGATGGTGAATTTTCTGTGAAAAAATTTTCTAAAGAAAATTTTTTTTCCGAAAATGTCAAAAGCACTATCGGCTTCAATGAGAACAATAACATAAAAAATTTCGATGGCAAATTTTCGGAGGAAAAATTTTCGGAGGAAAAAATTTGTACCCAAAAATGTCGAAAGCACTATCGGCTTCAATAACAACAATAACATTAAAAATTTCAATGGTAAATTTTCTGAGGAAAAATTCTCTGAAAAAATTTTGTTTTCCAAGAATTTCAAAAGCATTATCGGCTTCAATAACAACAAAAACATTAAAAATTTCTATTGTAAATTTTCTGAGGAAAAATCTTCTGAAGAAAAAATGTTTTCCCAAAAATGTCAAAAATACTCCCGGCTTCAATCACAACAATAACATTAAAAATTTCGATAGTAAATTTTCTCAGGAAAAATTTTCTGAAGAAAAAATTTTTTACCAGAAACGTCTAAAGTGCTATAGGCTTCAATAACAACAATAACATTCAAAATTTTAATAGTAAATTTTCTGAGGGAAAATTTTTTGCAGAAAAAGTTTTTCCCCAAAAATGTCAAAAGCGCTATGGGCCTCAATAACAACAATCACATTAAACATTTCGATCGTAAATTTTCTGAGGAAAAATGTTCTGAAAAAAAAAATGTTTTCCCAAAAATGTCAAAAACACTCTCGGCTTCAATAACAATAACATTAAAAATTTCGATAGTAAATTTTCTGAGGAAAAATTTTCTGAAGAAAAAATGTTTTCCCAAAAATGTCAAAAGCACTATCGGCTTCAATAACAAGGAAATTCCTTTAAATTCTTTGAGATTCTGTGAAATCTTTTGAAATCGCTGGAAATCTTCAAAATCCCATTAAAAACTCTTAAAACTGTTTTAAATCCCTTAAAATCCTTTGCATTTTTTTTAAATCTTATGAAATTCCTTCATATGCCTTCAAATCTTCGAAATCCAATTAAAATTCCCTGACGTCCTTCAAAATTGGTGGAAATACTTTTGTATCTTTCGAAATTCTTGAAGATCTTTTGAAATTACGTGACTTCTATGGAAATGTTTACAAATCCCTGTAAATCCTTTAAAATCTGTGTAAATTCCTTAAAATTCTTTGAGACTCCATGAAATCTTTTGAAATCCCTGAAATCGCTTGAAATCTTCAAAATCCCATTAAAATTTCTTAAAATTTTTTTTAATCCCTTAAAATCCTTTGAAATCTTTTGAAATCTCATGAAATTTCTTCATATGTCTTCAAATCTTCAAAATCCAATTGAAATTCCCTGACGTCCTTAAAAATTTGTGAAAATTCTTTTGCATCTCTTGAAATCCTTGAAGATTATTTGAAATCCTGTGACTTCTTTTGAAATATTTAAAAATCTCTGAAAATCCCTTGGAGTCCTTTAAAAGCTGTGGAAATTCCTTTAAATTCTTTGAGATTCTGCGAAATCTTTTGAAATCGCTGGAAATCTTCAAAATCCCATTAAAAACTCTTAAAGTTGTTTTTAAATCCGTTAAAATCCTTTGAAATCTTATGAAATTCCTTCATATGCCTTCAAATCTTCGAAATCCAAATAAAATTCCCTTACTTCCTTAAAAATTGGTGAAAATACTTTTGTATCTTTCGAAATTCTTGAAGATCTTTTAAAATTCCGTGACTTCTACGGAAATGTTTAGAAATCCCTGTGAATCCTTTAAAATCTGTGTAAATTTCTTAAAATTCTTTGAGATTTCGTGAACAATTTTGAAATCCTTGAAATCACTTGCAATCTTCAAATTCTTATACATAAATATCCATTAAAGTTCCTAAAAATCGGTTGAAATCCTTGAAATTCCATGAAATATTACGAGATTTCTTGAAATCTTTGAAAATCCTTTAAAATTAATTAAAATCTTTTGAATATTTGGGAATCTTTCGAATCTCTTGAAATCCCTCAAATTCCTTTGCAAATCTTTTGAACTCTTATGAAGTTCCTTTAAATCCCTTCAAATCTTTTTTAATTCAATAAAAATCCCATGACATCCTTGAAAACTCGTGTAAATTCTCTAGTATTTATTGAAATCCTTTAAAATCCTTCGAAATCCCGTGGCTTTTTTGAAATATTTCGAAATCCCTTGAAATCCCTTAAAATCCTTTGTACTCTAAAACTTTTGCAATCCCTTGAAATCTTTTGAAATTCCGTTTACAGTGAAAAAATAAATGTTACGTAAGAAGGGGTGGGAGTCACAAAAATCTTACGAATCCTCGCAACAGGTTGGGGGGGGGGGCAAAATTATCAAAAATCATCCTTATGTAATTAATGGACGTTCCAAAAGATAGAAACAAGGTTTTGCATTTGTTATAATTTTTTTTCTATAATAAAAATTGAAAAATTGAAAATGATAAATGCAGATTAACAATAATTATCTAACAATTGATAAACTCGACTCTTGATTGCAGTAGAAGCTTCAGGTGACTTTTAAAGTATCGTGTGTTTCAATTGGCTTGAGATACGTACTTGAAGAAAATATTGTATGCAATACATATGAATAATGATTGAATAATTCAGCCAAGATCTCGCTTACATTGGAAGATTGAAATTCTCTCTCGAAATATCATTTTATAGCAGTTTATTAGAGCAAATGAAATTTATCGTGGTACACTTCAAAATTTCCGTTTTATCTTATTCATTCGGTATGTCATATCATATAAACTATAATTAAATTTTACTGCACAGTTATTATTATTATACTCTAGAGTTGACAATTCATTATTATCAAATATATATTTATTTTTTGTTTATCCATTAATTTATAAAATATTTATTCAGGATTATTTTTTTAGAAATTCTGTTTTTTACAAGTAAAAATGAAATGCGAAAATTTGAAAGACGTAGACATAAATATTATTTTCATGTATAGTTGCAAACTACACACTTTGTATAGCGACATTGGCAGTAAAAGTTCTAAAATTAGTTTAATGCTTCTATTGATCGAATTACGTAATAAAATTTTTCTTAAGAAAACGGATTTTCATTGGAGGAATGCGAATGTTCTTAGCTACTAAAATCGAATGATTATTGTAAGTTTGAATTTTTCAAAATTTAATTTTAAAATCCATGGGATTTTAAGAAAGATGTCGCTCAATAGTGGCGTGAATAATTAAAATACAAACAACCCGTGTATAGTTGACAGTTGCCCATCGTAATGTGTAATAATGATTGCCTATATAGTTCGGCCATCCTAACGGATGATCGACCCGATCATTTACATTTTTATTAACTAAACGCACTCAAAAAAAGTTAAATTTTGACCATCCCATGGTTAAGTTTGTGATTTACACCATAGGTTGTCCAGCGACCTTGAAAACCTTGAAATCCTGGAATTCTCCTTGAATTTTTTTTAAACCTTGAAATCCTGGAAATCTCTTTGAATTTTTCACGAGAACCTGCAATTAATTTTTTTTGCTCCTAAAACAGTTATTTTATTGCAATGCGGAAAGTAATTTAAATCTGTTAGTCTATTATGAAAGAAACATATCGTTTAGAAGAAATCTTGCTACTGAAAAGTTTGTTATTTATCAAGATATAGTTTATTTTTTACTCATTACAGAATAAATAAAGAGATTTCTATGCATTTTTTGTAGCCTTTACCAATTATTTTATAGATTGCAATGAACAGAATTAATATTGTGAATAATTCTATAAGTTTTTAATTTCGTCTCCGCTAATAAAGAATGTTAAAATATACATTTTTTGGTGATATTTAACTTACAAATTATAAAAATTTTGAACAATTTACAAAGATTTCAAAAAGGTGTGTAGACCAGATTTCAAATATTTCAAAACAATTTCACAAAGCTTTTAATACTTTAAAGGTTTGAAAAAGGATACAGTACACCAGATTTCAGAGATTTTAAAACATTCCAAAGATTTCAAACGATTTCAAAACATTTGAAGACATTTTAGAAGATTTGAAAAGATTTCACTAAGATTTCAAATAATTCAAAATTTAAGTATTCCAAATTTCGTTAAAATCTTTTTTAGTTGAAAATTCAACTATTTGGTTGAAAATTCATGTACTTCGTTTAAAATTCACCTTTTTTGGTAGAAAATTAATCGTCTTGGATAAAAATTCATCTTTTTACATGAAACCTCATTTCTTTGCTTGACGACTAAACTAGTTTGTTGAACATTTTTTTTTTGTGAAGAATTTTTTTTTACTGAAAATATAACTATTCTATTTTTGGTTTAAATTTGAGTTGAAAATTTAACTATTTCGTTTAAAATTCGTCTTTTTTTGGTAGAAAATTAACCTTCTTGGATAAAAATTCATCTTTTTGAATGAAACTTCTTTTCTTTGCTTTAAAATTTAACTATTTTATTGTAATTTTTTTTCGTTGATAATTTTTTTTAACTAAAAATTTAACCATTCCTGTTTTAGTTGAACATTCACGTATTTTGTTGAAAATTCGTATTTTTTTTGTAGAAAAAAAATCTTCGTTCAAAATTCGTTTTTTTGTTTTGTTTTAAAATTCAACTATTTGGTTAATAAATTTTTTCTTTGGTTGGTTTGTTAAAGATTCATCATTTTAATTGAAAATTAATTTATTGGTTTGAAAATTTAAACTATTTTGTTGAAATTTTTTTTTCGTTTACAACTATTTTTTTAATTGAAAATTTAAGTATTCCAAATTTCGTTAAAATCTTTTTTAGTTGAAAATTCAACTATTTGGTTGAAAATTCATGTACTTTATTGAAAATTCGCCTTTTTCGTAGAAAATTAATATTCTTGGATAAAAATTCATCTTTTTGTATGAAACCTAATTTCTTTGCTTGACAACTAAACTAGTTTGTTGAAAATTTTTTTTTTGGTGAAGAATTTTTTTTTACTAAAAATATAATTATTCTATTTTTGGTCAAAATTTTAGTTGAAAATTTAACGATTTGGTTTTAAATTTGTCTTTTTTGGTAGAAATTTATCTTCTTTGCGTTAAAATTTAACTATTCTATTGTAATTTTTTTAGTTGATTATTTTTTTTAACTGAAAATTTAACCATTCCTTTTTCAGTTGAAAATTCAACTATTTGGTTGAAAATAATGTATTTTTATGATTTTTAATTTCGCGTTCTTATTTGCGACATAAAAGTCTAAAAAAAGTTTTAAAAAATTCTGACACCATTAAAACATTTTAAAGAATTTTTAGAAATTTTGGAACTATTTTGTTGAAAATTGATTTTTTAGATTGAAAATTAATTTTCTCCACTGAAAATATACCTATTCCATTTTAAGTTGTCAATTTTTCTTTTTACGTTCTCATAATGAGAAGGTATTGTTGAGAAAAAAAACCTTTTTGTTTCAAAATTGTTTTTTGTTTGTTTTAAAATTCAACTATTTGGTTAATAAATCTTTTCTTTTGTTTGTTTGTTTGTTAAAGATCCATAATTTAAATTGAAAATTAATTTCTTGACTGGAAAATTTCAACTGTTTTGTTGAAATTCACATTTTTGGTTCATAACTATTTTTTAATTGACTATTTAAGTATTCCAATTGCAAATTCAACTATTTGGTTGAAAATTCATGTACTTTGTTAAAAATTCGCCTTTTTGGTAGAAAATTAATCTTCTGGGATAAAAATTCATCTTTTTGGATAAAACCTAATTTCTTTGCTTGAAAACTAAACTAGTTTGTTGAAACAAATTTTTTTGCTTAAGAATTTTTTTTTACTGAAAATATAACTATTCTATTTTTGGTCAAAATTTTAGTTGCAAATTTAACTATTAGGTTTAAAATTTGTCTTTTTTCGATAGAAAATTAATCTTCTGGGATAAAAATTCATCTTTTTGACTGAAACTTCTTTTCTTTGCTTTAAGATTTAACTATTTTATTGTAATTTTCTTTAGTTGATAATTTTTTTAAACCGAAAATTTAACCATTCCTTTTCCAGTTGAAAATTCAACTACTTGGTAGAAAATAATGTATTTTTATGATTTTTAATTTCGCGTTCTTATTTGCGACATAAAAGACTAAAAGTTTAAAAACATTCCCGCACCACTAAAATATTCTAAAGAAATTTTGAAAAAATTTCAGTAAGTTTCTTTGACTAAGAAAAACATTTGGAGAAGAACCATGTTGTAAAATTGAACTTTTAATTTTTAAACCGCACCCTAATGATCATGGAACTGATTTTTGCAGTTAAATTAAAAAAATGTCCTTTTCTAGAATTTTTCCCGCAGAGTCTGAAGCTGAAGAGAGATATGTGGACCGACAACGATCGAAATATAAGCCACTTTTTTATGAAGGCCTACGCTAACTTTGCAACTTATGGGTAAGTAAAAAATCTTGGGAGAGAAATGATTGATTTTGAAACCCTTTTTTTTTGTATTTTTAGGAACCCCACGCCTTCACAAATTTTGGGACTTCATTTTGAAGAAGCTAAGCAAGGGTGGTTAACTTATCTGAACATCAATACAACCTACAACAGTTCTGTTCTTCTTAATTATCGACAAACCGAAAGCGCTTTTTGGTCGATGTACCTTCCAACTGTAATTGGAAGGATAGTGCCGACTTATCCCCCCGTCACAGAGGTAATTATTTAAAACTTAAATTAATTAATTTATCAAAAATTAATGAATTATGAAAAAATTCCTGCTGAATACAGGAATTCTTTTTTAATTAAGAAAAAAATCATCTTTTTGATTCGGCTAGGTTAATATTGATCCTTTCTTAAAGTTACATTTTTTTGAAAATGATAAAATTTTTTGTTTTATCTAATTAACAATTTATCTTTTTGCTTGAAAACTTAATGTGGTCGGAAATTCGATGTTTTTTGTTGAAAATTAATTTTCTAAACTGATAATTTAACTATTTCATTATTGGTTGAAAATGAAGTTTTTTGTTGAAAATTCATAATTCAATTAATAATTCAAAATTTGTAGAAAAACCTGGAAATGTCAGGGAATTTTTTCGACAGTGTGCGTAATTTTATTTTTAAATTGCAATATAAAATTGAATAAGAATTCCAACTGTAATTGGAAGGATAGTGCCGACTTATCCCCCCGTCACAGAGGTAATGATTTATAACTTAAATTAATTAATTTATCAAAAATTAATGAATTATGAAAAAAATTCCTGCTGAATACAGGAATTCTTTTTTAATTAAGAAAAAAATCATCTTTTTGATTCGGCTAGGTTAATATCGCGAACAAATACTCTTCATGTGATATTGTCGTGTTTTGAATTTTAAAAGTGTTTTTTCATATAAGCAGAATAAATCCTTTTTTTTTAACTTCATGAATCGGTACTGATGGCTCACAAAAGCTCCATCAGTAGGTCAATTGATGCGTTTTAAGAACGCGAACAAATACTCTTCATGTGATATTGTCGTGTTTTGAATTTTAAAAGTGTTTTTTCATATAAGCAGAATAAATCGTTTTTTTTGAACTTCATGAATCGGTACTGATGGCTCACAAAAGCTCCATCAGTAGGTCAATCGATGCGTTTTAAGAACGCGAACAAATACTCCACATGTAATATTGTCGTATTTTGAATATAAAAAATTTTTTCTCATATAAACAAAATGAACCAATTTTTGACACTTCATTAATCGGTACCAGTATGCTATAAAAGTTTCAACACAGTGAATTAAAATTAAATTCAACACAATAAATTGAAATTAAATTACAATAACATAAATTATAACCAAGATTACAGGAAAGTACAACTTTTTCTATTATTCGAACGAATCTTGTACTTTTTTTTTGTATTTTTTAGTACATTGCTGTATTTTATTGTAGTTTTAATTTCCTGCAAGAATTTACAAAAAAGTAAAAATACAAGAATTTACAACTACAAGAATCTACAGGAATATACCGGTTTTGCAGCCGAAAAGTTGTTCTTTTTCGACCCAAGAAAAAAAAATATTTAGAATATTGCAATGAAATGATAAAAAAAAATTTAATAATTTAAATTAATCAAAAATCTACATTTTGTTTCAATTGTTTTGAAATCTTTTCACTTTTTAAATTATTTTGGAATCTTTTCAAAAGTTCTAAATATATCTTAAACTTACTCGATTATTTTCCAAATTAATAATTGTTCAATTGTCATTTATCAATAAAAATTTTCTTGTTTTTTTTTAATCTTTTTAAATATTCTGTTGAAATTGATTTTTAAGAATAAAAAATCATTTTGAATTTTTCCAGTAAACTTAAGACATTTTTTTTTTGTTTTCGTAAAAGTTTTAAAGATCCTCAAAAAGCTTCAAAATTTTATTTCGAAATCTTCAAAAATCTAAATTTAGTTTTTCATTTTTTGGAAACTTTTCCACTTTTGAATTAATTTTGAATCTTCTCAAAACTTATAAATATCTCTTAATCTAACTAAAATTTTTTTCAAATTGATAATTGTACAATTGTTGTTTCTGCATCAAAATTCAATAATTTCGCTCATATATTAAAAAATTGTTAAATAGAATAATAATTAAAATTGTAACGTTCAAAGTTTAAACTTAACATTATGAAATATTAACGATTCAAGGCTATCTATTTCAAGATGGAATATTAGTTAATATTTAATTTAAATCAGCATGGAATAATTGTTTAAACAAATTATTATTGTTTATAGCTATCTTCTTTTATATTAATACTAGATAGTTGCGGGTTTTTCTGCAATTTTCAACTTTTTGTCCACTTTTAAAGTAAAGTGAAGTAATAATTAATTCAAGTTAACCAAAATAATTATTTAAACAATTTATTATAATTAATAATATTCTCTTAGCTTAATGGTAGAAAGTTAGGGTTTCTTCTCAAATTTTTAACTGTATATCTATTTTTCACTTGAATAACTTAATAATTAATTCAAGTTGAAATAAATAATTATTCAAACAATTTATTATTATTAATAATATTCTCTTAGCTTAATGGTAGAAAGTTGCGGTTTCTTCTAAAAATGTTAACTGTATATCTATTTTTCACTTGAATAACTTAATAATCAATTAAATTGAGCAAAAATAATTGTTTAAACAAATTATTATTGTTCATAACTATCTTCGTCTATATTAATGCCAGATAGTTGGGGTTTTTCCTGAAATTTTTAATTTTTTGTCCACTTTTCACTTAGTGGGGTAATAATTAATGCAAGTTAACAAAAATAGTTGTTTAAACAATTTATTACTGTTTATAACTATCTTCTTTTAGATAAGTGCTAAAAAGTTGTGTTTGTTTCTAAAATGTTTAACTTTGCCTTGTCTTTTAAGTTTTGAACAAATAATAAATAAACATTTGAGAACAACATATTTCAAAAAATGTTTTTTTTCGTGAATATATTTTGCTGGAGGATGGGGGGGGGGCTGATATCTAAATGTGCACAATTCCAAATTCTTCTCATACGTTTTGCAGTTCAGAAAAAACCGTAGCTTTTTAGCACTCAACTAAGAGAAGATAGTTATAAACAATAATAAATTGTTCAAACAACTATGTATTTCAACTTGCATTACTTATTACTTTCTGAAATAAAACGTTGGTAAAAAGTTAAAAATTTCAGAAGAAACCGCAACTATATAGCATTAATAAAGATTAAGATAGTTGAAAACAATAATAATTTGTTTAAATAATTATTTTTGATAAATTTAATTAATTATTAACTCTCTCCAAGGAAAAAGTAAACTAATAGTTGAAAATTTCAGAAAAAACTGCAACATTCTAGCATTTTTCAAATAGAATATTATTACCAATAATAAAAAATTGTTTAAAAAATCAATTTTGATAACATTAATTAATCACTTAACTCACTCTCCATGAAAATTGGACAAAAAGTGGAAAATTGGTGAAAAAACCGCGACTTTCTATCTCTATTCTAAGAGAAAATTTCTCAAAACAATAAATTGTTTAAACAATTTATTTTAAGATCCAATTATCAGTATAAATAAATATTTTACGTATTAGAAACAATTTTCATTTTTAAAAAACGTAAAAGAATCATAATGACGGCCAAAAACTCGCACAACCCATTTTTGCCTATTAGTTACTCCTCTCTCATGAATTGAAAAATATGCCGGAATAGAAAATTGAAATTCGGGATTATTAGGTACTCTCTTCTCCGGAAAAGAAAAATATGCCGGAATAGAAAATTTAAAAATCCAGGAGAATATGCCGGAAGAGAAAATTAAAATGCGACAAAATATGCCGGAATAGAAAATTAAAATTCGGAATTATTAGGTACTCTTCTGTTCGGAAGAGAAAAATATGCCGGAATAGGAAATTAAAATCCGACATATTTTATCGTCAATGTAATTCATTTCTAAATAATTCCAAAGAATTTAGGATGAATTCAAAAGAATTGAAGGTTAATTCAAACAAGTTCCAAAATTCAACCGTGACTAAATATGCCGATTATGAATATTTAAATTGAGTACTTCAATTTTTCAACCAAAAAGACGAATTTTCAAACAAGAAGATTAATATTCTCTAGCAAAAAAAGGCGAATTTTGAACTAAATACATGAATTTTCCAAGTAATAGTTGAATTTTCAACTAAAAAGGAAAAATTTTCAACCAAATAGTTGAATTTTGACCTAAAAAAGATCAATTTTTCATCAAAAATTGGAATAATTTCATTTTTCAACAAAAAAAAAAAAAAAAATTTTCAACCGAAGTGATAAATTTTCAACTAAAAATGAACATTCAACTAGAATAATTTAATTTTCAACCAAAAAGATGAATTTTCAACCAAGAAGAATAATTTATACCACAAAAAACGATTTTTCAATCAAAAAAGACAACTCTCCAACGAAAAATTGAATAGTTAAATTTTTAGTTAAAAAAATTAATTATCCACCGAAAAAATGAACTTTTAAATAAAATTATGTATATTTAAATGGTGTACTTGAGTTTTCAATCCAAAAGATGAATTTTCAACAAAATATACATGAATTTTCAACTAAAAAGGACAAATTTTCAACCGAAAATGGAACAGTTGAATTTTCAGTTACAAAAATTAGTTTTCAACTAAATTGTTGAATTTTCAACTAAAATGCTGAATCTTCAACTGGAATAGTTGAATTTTAAACAAAGAGGATGAATTTTCAACTGGAATAGTTACATTTTCAACAAAATACATGAATTTTCAACTAAAAAAGATTAATTGTCAACCAAAAATTAAATAGATAAATTTTCAGTTAGAAAAAAATTCAATAAAAATAAACTAATTAAAAAAAATAGTTACATTTGCGAACATAGTGATGAATTTTCAAATAAAATTTATTAAATTTCAACTGGAATAGTTACATTTTAAAACAAAAAGATGAATTTTTAACCAAGAAGATTAATTTCTACCAAAAAAGATTCATTTTAAACAAAATACATGAATTTTCAACTAAAAAAAAATATTCCCAATCAAAAATTGAATAGATAAATTTTCAGTGAAAAAAAAAATTTCCATAAAAAAAAACGAATTTTCAAAAAAGTAGTCTTTAACTGGAATTTTCATTAAAATAATGGAAGAGTCAACTGGAATAGTTCAATTTTCAGTTAAAAAAATTAATTTCAGAGAAAAAGAAATTCTCAACAAAATAGTTAAATACATTAATATAAAGCCACTTTTACAAATAGCGAATCACTGTTAATCAATTTTATATTACAATTCAAAAAGAAAGTAAGCACGCTTTTGAAAAAATTCAAATTTCAGATTTTCTCATTTTCGACCCACCCTACTGTGAAGCCCGAGTTTTATTTAAAATTCATACCAAATTTGCTCGAGCGTCTGAGTGTCCAAAAACCTCCTTCCAAGAGGCGAATCCTGAAGATCCCGAAGAATGTTCTGAACACAATATTTCGAATTCGTCGGGGCATTATCGAAATCGACTGCAAGTTTCAGATAAGACTTAATCACTTCCTCCATTGGCAATAAACCCTCTTTCCTAAATATGGAACAATTCCATTCAGCAGTTCTGGCAATCATAACACTGCTACATCCAGTTTCCTGTTTAAAATTAAAAATATCTCGTCGTTTTTCGATTTCCCTGGATCCTCCGTTTGCAATAACGGGAATGGAAAGATGTTGAGCGATTTTCTTGAGGATATCGTTGCGATTCGGATGCTGAGGTCTCTCATCTCTCGTCCTTCCATGAACAGTTATAGCTGAGATTCCAGTTGATGCGAGAGTGTCACAAAGTTCTAGAGTCTTTTCTAAGGTAGGCAAAACTCGTATTTTGCAACTAACTGGTATCTTTAATCCATCGACCAGTGTTTTGAGAATTTCTTTCGCCTTTTCCGGTTTTTCTAAAAGGGCAGCTCCCATACCACCAAGAATGGAAAAACGTTTCGGACAACCCATGTTGACATCGATTCCGGCAACATCGTTTTCTACCAATTTACCAACTTTTAGGGCTCGAGTTGAATCGCATGTTCCGATTTGGATGACAACGTGTTTTCTTTCTCGAGGGCAGGTTCGAAAAACGATTGTTCCATCTGTTCTGTCGATAAAGTCTACAGTTCCTAGAACATCTGCAAAAATAAAAAGGTTCTTGATTATTTATTGATAAGAATGGGTTCAGTTTGTTTAAAACACACTAATTATCCTTTATTTAGAAAAAAAAACTAGGTTTATTTTCCAAAATGTTATGGATTTTACAGAAAATCTTATACGATTTGAGAACGTTGCACATGATTTAAAAAAAGTTTCCTGATTATAGCGAGAAAATTCCAGTAAGTTCAATATGAATGACACAATTTTTTCCAATTACTTACAATTCCATAAAATTAGCAGATTATTTTTTTCATTTCAAAATGAAAAAACATAAAAAATACATTTTGATGGTATTTTCATATGAACTATTCATCAAGGTAGAATTAAATTCAACAATTTGAATTTTATTCGATCTTTCTATAAGGCTCCATTTACCGTGTTTTTTGGACATATTTGTCACATAAATGTATTAAATTATTTTGTTTTTAAATAACATTTTATTTTTAAAGTTCAAGAATTCAAAATCAATGCCTCATAAAAAGAAAAAGGGAAAAATCCGAAATTTATAGGCTGTTTAAATCAGTTCTTCCTCGAATCATCCTGCAAATGTGATTTTGGTCCCAGGATTTTAATTCTAATATAACTATTTAATTAAATTTTCAAGACTTTCGCTAATCGTAAATAGCGAATAAAAAACCTTTTTTGGCTGAAAATTTAACTACTTAGTTGAAAGTGGAACTACTTTGTTAAAAATTAATTTTTTTGGTTAATGATTCATCATTTTAGTTGAAAAATCTTTTTTTCGTTGTGCAAAATTTAACTATTTTGTTAACATTTTTTGTAATTAATTTTTTTTAAACTGAAAATTCAACTATTTTGTGTTTGGTTGTTCCATCTTTTTCAGTTGAAAATTCATCTATTTAGTTGAAAATTTTTATATTTTGTTGAAACTTTGTCTTTTGTGATAAAAAAATAATCTTGGTTACTAATTCACCTTTTTGGTTGAAAAATCATGTATTTTGTTAAAAATGATTCTTTTATGGTAGAAAATTAATCTTTTTGGTTCAAAATTCCTTTCTTTGGTTTAAAAATAAGTTTTTATTGTTGAACATTAATTGTTTCGTTTGAAAATTAAGATTTTTGTGGAAAATTCAACTGTTTAAAGGAAATTCGTATTTTTGGCTAGAAAATTCGTTAATTTGGTAGATAATTAAACTATTTGGTTAAAAATTGATGTATTTTGTTGATTGTTTTTTTTTGTAGAAAATCGATTTTTTTTGTTGGTTAAAAATGCAAATTTTGTTGTTGAAAATTCATTTGTTTTAGTTGAGGATTCAAGTATTTTGTTGAAGATTTGTTTTTCTTAGTTAAATCCAACGTTTTTCTTGAAAATTAATATTTTTGGCTTAAAAATTCAACAATTTGATAGCAATTTTTGTCTTTCTTGTTTAACAATTTTTTTTCTTGAAAATTCAACTATTTCGTTGAATATTTAACTTTTTGGTTTGAAAATTCATCTCTTTCTGTAGAAATTTCACCGTTTTGGTTAAAAATGCGTTTTGGAAAAGAATTATATTCTCGGGTTTGAAATACAACTGTTTTGCAAAAAATTCGTTTTTTTTTGGGTTGAAAATTCAAATTTTTGGTACACAATTAAACCATATGTGGTTAAAAATTAATCTTTTTTAGTTTAAAAATTAAACTATTTAGTTACAAATTTCGAGAAACGAAAAAACTATAAACTAAAAATTAATCAAATTAAATTTGGTCTAGTATTACGGCCATTGTTTAAAGTGTTAACGATTTCGTTGAAAACTGAACTACTTAGTTTGAAAATTCTACTTCTTGGTTGAAAGTTGGACTGAATTCTTAAAAATTATTTTTTTTGGTTGAAGATTCACAACTTTAGTTCAAAAGTCGTTTCTTTTTTGGTTAAAAATTAATATTTTCAAACTGGAAATTCATCTACTTTGTTGAAAATTCAACTGATTGGTTGAAAATAATATTTTTTGTTGAAAATTTATATTCTTGGTTTAAAAAAATTATTTATTTATTATTTATTTATTAATTAAAATTTATTCTTGGGTTGAAAATTTAACTGTTTTATAGAAAATACGTTTTTGTGGCTTGAAAATTCAACAAGTTGGTAGAAAATTCAACTATATGGTGCAAAATTCAATTGAATTAAAATTAAACTACATTTTGGGTTAAAAATTGATATTTTTTAGTTTAGAAATTCAACTACTTAGTTAAAAAAAAATTAGACACAAATAAAATATAAACTAAATTTGTTAAAAATTCGTCTTTCTGATGCAAAATTTATCTTCTTGGTTGAAAATTCAACCATTTTCTTAAAGAATTCGTCCTTTTTGGACGGAATATTCTACACAGAAATTTTCTATATTTGTGCTTACATCTTGTTCGCCGTTTTCACGTCTTCTGAAAAGTTTCACTGTCCTTACAATTGTACTCGAGGTGGCAAAAATAGTGGCGAGGAACATAAACATCATGAAAGCTGCCAAGATTGCTGCAATAGAAATTAATATTTTAGAATAATATAAATAAAACGAGGGTGCTTACTGAAATTTGGTTTATATCGATATTTTTTTTTATTTCTCTGTGGCTAAAAGCGAAGGGCTTCTTTTATTTAAAAAAATTCTCATCTTCCAATTTACTGAACTTTTAAAAGCAATATTGAAGGAATAACAATTTCAGACTAAAAAATAAAAATAGATCGGATTTAAAAAACAATAGCTTTGGATTGAGTTTTGAAAAAACTTCTTAATTTAATAAAAATTCTAAACTTTACGCTTATGAGAGATTTTCAGAGGAAAAGAAAAATATCATAAAATCCAATACAATAATTAAGTTTCGTCCAAACACGATAATTTTAATTTTGAAGTATTTTTAAATCCCAGGAATTTTTAAATATTCTCAAATTGTGAGAACCAATTACCAATTATTTGGTTAATTTTTTATTTAAAACAAAAAATTATCACTTTACTGAAAAAAAAGTAGAAAAAAATGGGGAACTTCGAAGGCAGAACATATTAAAATATATATAATCTTACGCAAATAAGGGTTCCAAGATTCGTATAAGGTGTAAATGGAAGAGCAGCCGTTCTCAGTAAGATTCCAGCCGTAGCGTCCATACTGTCTGAAGTTAAAAGTCGCGCTGAAAATAAATAATTAATCTGACTTGAGTGCTCTCAAAAAATTGAAAAAACAGGCCTCGGACTCATTTTAGAGATAAAAAATAGTGTAAATAGTGTCAAAAATTAAAAAAAAAAAGAATAAAATTTTTCGAGTATTAAAAATTATGTTCAATGTTTATTTAAAATGTTTTTATTCAGGGTATAAATTATAAAAATTCCCATTTATTTATAGCAGGCGAACTTAACTAAATAGAACCTAATAAGATAATCCAACTATTTTTGGTTTAAAGTTCATTCTTCTCGGTTGAAAAGTCTACTATTAAATTTTTCGTTAAGAATTGATATTTTTTATTTACAAATTTTATTATTTGGTTCAAAATTGAATTACTTTGTTGAAAATTCCCTGGAAGTCATACTTCTTGGTTGAAAATTCAACAGATTGATGAAAATTTTATTTCTTCTTTTAATACACTTTTTTAAATTGAAAATTCAACTATTTTATTGAACATTAAACTACTTTGTTGAAGATTCGTCTTTTTGGTTTAATAATGTATCTCTTTTTGTAGAAATTTAATCTTTTTTGGTTAAAAATGCAACTGTCCGGTTAAAAATTGATCTGCTCCGGTTGAAAATTTACTCTTTCGTAGAAAATTCACATTTTCGGGTTGAAAATTTAACTGCTTTGTAAAAAATTCATATTTTCGGCTGGAAAATTAAATATTTCAGTAGAAAATTTAACTATTTGGTTGAAAATTGATGTATTTAGTTGAAAATTTGACTTTTTTGGAAGATCAATTTTTTGGTTAAAAATCAAATTGTTTAGTTGAAAATAATCTGTTTTAAATGAGGATTCAAGTATATTGTTGAAAATTTGTCAACTATTACCCTTTCCGTTGAAAATTCATCTTTCTAGATTAAAAATTTAACTCCTTGGTTGAAACTTGAACTACTTTCTTAAAAATTTTTTTTTGGTGGAAGATTTATAATTTTATTTAAAAAACTTTTTTGTTGTTTGTTAAAAATGATTTTTTTAAACCAAAAATGTAACTATTTTGTTGAAAATTAATATTTTCGGGTTAAAAGTTCAACTGTTTTTATAGAAAAATCGTCTTTTTGACTTGAAAATTTCACAATTTGGTATAAAATTCAACTAAAACTATTTTATGTGAAAAACTAATATGAATATCAAAAAATACGGGCGTTATTTGTAATAGTCACCATGCCCCGCACTGATACCATACCCCACTCTCTCCTATACCATGTCGAGAGTTTTTAACAATATTTTAAATTCTGCTTTTCCGAAACATACATCTTTTATTGAAACCGCTATTGACTGAGAACAAAAAGTAGAAAAAAATTGTTTTTTCTGAACACATTATGATCTTTCTTGATGTAGCTTTTCTCTGCACTTGGTTCTCAACAGTTTTGAAAAAAATGGTATTATATTGAGAAAGTTACTGTTTTACCTTTAGATAAATTTAAAGGAATAAAATTCATAATGGATTATACTTTTAGTTTAATAAAACTTTTTATAGACAAACTTTTGGAACCCCTATTGGTTCTATTTATAATAATGTAGCCGACATGATAATGCATAAAAGAAATTCGAGATTTTTAATAAACTAGATTTTCAAATCATCACTTACTTTAGGTATGTAGATGAAACATTTCTAATTATTCCTAAAGACAAAATTCAAATTACTACCCAAAATTTTAACTCAACTCATAAATAAATCAAAATAAATCATATATCATAAATCAAAAAATTGCTACTATAAAGAACGTATGTTAGTCGTTTCAGCTTTTCTACTTTCGGATAAAAAATTTCGCAATGATAACTTAAAAATTGTAATAAAAATACCTTTTTTTGAATAACTTTCCATAAAATGGTATTGATAAACAAATTGATAATAAATTTTTCAAAATCAGCAACAAAACCCTAATTAATAATTCTAAAAACGTCAAAAAAAGAATTTGATCCTGAAAACACTATTACTATCCCATATTGTAAAATTTCAGAGAATATCCAAAAGATTTAAGAACTTATAAAATCGGCACCACTTTTAGTATGAATTATAGTTTTTAGAAATGTTCAGTATTGATGCAAACTGGATTGACACTAAAAAAAATATTTGATTTCAATACAATTTCCTTGAATCAAGGAAAAATATTAATTGGCTCTCAGTCAATGAAAAGTTTCTTCGTTTGATTAATTTTTTTGTTCAAAGAAATTTCTTTTGATTCAATGAGACGGTTTTTTGTTGAAATAAAAATTTTCCTTTATTTCAAAATAATTTTCTTCCTATTGAAGATATTTTTGGTTAAATGAGAACAATCATCTTGAAGAACCAAAAAGGATACTTTTGACCAAATTTGCTCAATTTTTAATGGAGTAGGCTAATTTTCAACCAATTAGTGAAATTTTTTAACAACAAAAAATGAATTTTTAACCAAAAATATTCATCTTGTACCAAAAAATACGAATTTTAAATCAAATAGTTGAATTTTACATAAAAAAGACCAACAAATTAGTTAAATTTTCAACCAATGAGGTGTAATTTTATCTCAAATAATGCATCTTTAGCGAATAAATGAATTTTTAACAAAGCAGCTTAAATTTGAATTAAGCAGCTCAATTTTTAAACAAAAAGACGAATTTTCTTTTAAAAAATTATACCAAATACATGAATTTTGAAACAAAAAGATAAATTAACAATAAAAAATGGAATAGTTAAATTTTCAGTTTGTAAAATTAAATTTCAATAAAAAAAAAAAAAGAATTCTTAACCAAAAAGATAAATTTTCAAGCAAGAAGATTAATTTTCTACCAAAAAACACTAATTTTTAATAAAATAAATGAATTTCTAACGGAAAAGTTAAATTTTGAGCTAAGAAAAATTAATTTCAACAACAACAAAAAATTAATTTTCAAGAAAATAGTTAAATTTAAACAAACCCATTTTTAACCAAAATCAATAATCTTCAACCAGAAAGCAGAATTTTTAAAAAAAAGTTGTTCAACTTTCAGCAACTAGTTGAATTTTCAACCAAAAACGATACGCTTTTAACGAAAAATGGATTAGTTAAATTTTCAGTTAAAAAAATGAATTTTCAAAACGTTTAATTTTCTACCAAACGAGATAAATTTCTGAACCAAAAGTACAAATAAATAATAAAACCAAGAAGACAAATTTTCAAAACAAAAAAAAAAGAATTTTCAACAAAGAAAAATTTTCAGCAAAGACAAAAAAAATTGAACCAAATTGTTGAATTTTCAAAACACAAAAAAAAACGAATTTATCAATAAACCGCGTGAATCGTGAATCCGAAAATTTGAATTTTCAACCAAGAAATATTTTTTAATCTAGAAAGAAGAAAAGATCAAATAAATTGTTGAGTAGTTCAATTTTCAAAAAATACGATTTTTTTTCTCTCAAAATAATGTCAAAATCAAGTTTTTTATATAGAACAGTTCAATTTTCAATCCAAAAATATTAATTTTCACCTACATTTTAATTTTTAACCAAAAAGTTTAATTTTTAACGAAATAGTTAAATTTTTTACAAAAAAGTTCAATTTTCACCACACCAGATTAATTTTCAACCAAAAAGACGAATTTTTAACAAAAGAGTTGCATTTTGAGCCAAAATAGATTTTTAAGTCAAAACGAAAAAAAAATCACTAAATTGTAGTATTTTCAACATGAAAATATTAATTTGCAAAATTTACAAAAAAAAAACTTTAAATAAAAGCTGTAAATCTCTTGAAAGTAGCAACTAGTTTGGAACTATTTTATACCAATTGAAATAATCTTATCGTATTGCGCATGCGTCGCATCAACAACTGGATTGGTTACCGTTGGCGCGCTAATTTAAAATGATTGAATGTGCAAAAAAAATTGTTTGCAACAAATAATAGTTCTTAAATCATTAGAACTCATTCTTTGATCACAATATAGACTTATTAACCGAAATGTAAATAATTATTAGATTTTTATTTCTTGAAAATAAGTAATCGATTTTAAATTTAAAGAAAGTAATACCTTTTTTATCGCAAACATGAATTTAAAATCATTTTCAATATCTTAATGCATTTTAAAATCATTATTTGTCGTGAACAATTAAAAAAAAATTAATCATTTCAAATAAACGCGCCAACGGTAACCAATCCAGTTGTTGGCGCGACGCATGCGCAGTACGAAATGCATCAATTTTCGAACAAAAATTGTAATTTTCAACAAAAAAAAAAAGAATTTTCTACCGAAAATATTAAATGTCTATGAAAAAAAAAATTCGAGGAAAAATTAAGTTGAATTTTTAGTAAAAAAATTGATTTTCAACAAAACGATTCCGCCTTACAATAGTCGTCATATTGGATCCACTATTTTGAGTTTTGCAATTCTAACATCAGAATCGTAAACAGCGACCCCAAAATTTTCATTTTCATAATTCTCTCAAAATAGTATTTAACAAATATATTTTGTAGATTCATGTGAAGACTTATTTATAAATGAATCAATTAAATCAAACTTCTTGAATCATTATATCAATTTTTAGAAGACAAAATTGAAAATGATGCCCAACATTACACTTTAATATCATACGATCAATAGTTTTATATCTATCATTTATATTTAGTCAATAGAAATACAGTTGCCATTTTCGAATAATTTTATATGAACTCTTATATTCATGTAGTATGTTCTTACAACGCGAATCTTTTTCCCAATGAAAGAAGTATTTTTATTATTTGATAACAAATTTATTTTATTCAAAAAGTAATTTCTATTTCTTAATTTGAGAAATTCATAAAATGAAGAGCAAGTCTTACACATTAAATATCTGAATAAAGGACACCAATCAATATGACGTGTTTGTTAAGTAATCAGAAAAATCTTTTCGTCATAAAACGAAAATTTCTGAGAAGTTAAAAATACAAGATTATAAGATGCAACGAGGAAAGCAATATTTCTGCCAGCCGAATTTCTGATTTCCAATCTCAAAATACTAAAAGATTGATAAATTCATGAATTAATTTGAAAAAATATATTATTAAGAAAGAAAAATAAATGTTAACTGAGGAAAAAGAAGTTTGATTTTGTTCTTAGATATATAAAAAGTCTTGAAATACCTCGAAACGCTGAGACATATTTTATAATTGACTGAAATCTTATAAAATTGTTTGAAGTTTCGTTTTAATCGACTCAAAACATTAAAAATCTTTGACATAATTTCCATAATAGCCCCATCCACGGAAATATTATTTCATTCGGAAAAATTATACATAGTGTAATATATTTGTATTTCAGCTTTTTTTTTATTTCAATTCACATTGAACATCTGATTTGCTGCAAATACTCATTAACATAATACATTTTTAATTATATTTTCTGAAAAATGTGACAATTTGAATGTTCATAAACTATTATATACTTATTCACATTAGGTTCAGCCTCAAGCAATGTTGACTTAAGAAACGATTTTTTTTTCTGCGTGAAACTGACAAAATGTATAATTTGCTTATCTTAGTTGTCTGTCAACATTTAAATTGTGATATTTCACTAAATATTACCAAAGTATATTATTCCTACAAACATATGTAGCAATTCAGGCGATCGAAAGGAAATTAAAATCTGAATAGACCATAAATTTGAATGTTTTGCGACAGAAAATGTTTTTAACAATTACACATGTTAACTTTTTATTTATTTTTGTGATCAAATGTCATTCCTACATAAGTGCCAAAAACTTTGACAAAGGAAACCTTTTTCACTGATTTTTCAATTTATTTTCAAGAGTTATCAGTAAAATTAAGGATTGGGAATTTTGAACGAAAACCCTGTTCATCTGAAACTTTTGCTAGGGCTATAAGTGTGGGTTTTAACTTCCGTCCGTGTCATCATCTGATAGAGACCCTATTCCTGATGCTTTTTGTACAAGAAGTTCCAATTCATCTGCCAGATATTCTTCTACTGTAAGAAACAGGTCTAGGTCTCCTCCTGCCTGAGGATCTTATTCTCTTTGAAACGTCTCTTTCATTTATTTATTCAATTATTAAATTTTACTACCTTAATATATCAATGTCATATATATTTTAATAATAGGGTATTTGAACCTAGTTTATTGTCAAATTTATAAAATTTCATCACATGAATATTTATCATAATTATAAATAATATTTCTTCCTGCCAGGACTCATTCTTTAGTCAGGTCTTCTACTCCTGCCTAGCTTCCTCTTCGTGCCAGGTCCAGGTCTCCTTCTGTCACTCGTCCTTCTTTCCTCGGATTAGGATTTGATTTTGAATCAATAATATTCAATTGCCTTATCCTCTATAGTTTCTCCACTTTTTCAAAGTTTTGAAGAGATAAAAAAAATAAATTTATAGCCAAAAACTTGGAATATTCTTATTTGCAAAGAAATACAGCATACACTCTCCGTACCAATGGAAAAGAAGTTTTTGGTACTAATAATCAAAAAATTACCGGTACCTACTCTGAGATTTCATACAAAAAAAAACTCTTAGTTATTTTAAAATATATATTTAGAAGTTTTGAAAAGAGTTGTAAATTATTTCAATTTTGAGAAGATCACGAAAAATTTGAAACAAAATGTAGATTACTGGAGATTTTGATAAAATAAGCTTTTGAAGAATTTCGAAAGGTTTGAAGAGAATACAAAATTTTTGTGAAATTCCTGAAAAAATTGCAAATGATTCTTAATTTTGGAAAATGAAATAAAGATTTGACGGCAATTATTTCATTACAAATTTATTTTTACAATTTTAGAAAAAATTGGGATAATTTTTAATTTGAAAAGATTTTGAAAAATGCAAAATACAAGATCAAGATAATCAGAAAATTTTGAAGACAGCTTGGCAAATTTCAAATTACTATTCCTTTTCAAGTAATTTTTGAACAATATGAATCTTAAAGATTTCACGGTTATTTTATTTATTTTGCAGAATTTAAAGACAATTTTGAGAAAAATTCAAACAATTTAAAAAGATATTTGAAGGTTTAGAAGTTTTGAAAAGATGTGATATCATTTTAGAAAAATGCAAGTGACTTCGTACAACACTATTCCTTCAATTTTGGTCTCTGGCCACAGATGACCTCACATGGCAAACGGTACAGTTGGAGATGCAAGCTCTACCTCTGGCTACTTTTTTAGAGCTACCAATCTCTTTAGAATGTTATAAGGAACAATGTTGACGGACCAGATGAAGTGATTCTAGAAGAACAGCCTTTTGCATCCGGCTCATGATGGACTAAACCTGACGTTGAAAAGCTGACATTTTGTTGACTTGAATAAGAAATTGAGCTTTCATACCTCCAAGACAGCCGATTATGAAAAATACAAGATGGACTTTGTAGCCTTGGTACAGCCTGCTTAGCTCCAAAAGAAGTGCTTGATATTTCACCCGTTTTTATTCTTCTTTGCCGTGATATTACCATCGGCTGGTGCCGAGAATTTAATCGCATGAATGATCTTGGTCTTCAGATGTTGGAGAACAATATCAGGCTTCGTAGCACTGAGCCCCAATGGCTAAATAATTATTTTCATTTATAAACGATAAAAATTGCGACAACCTTATTTGAAGCTTGATAAATGGCTTAAGGCTTCATTTTTCAAACTCTTATCAGAATTTTCCTTGAATGTAGGCAATCTTACAGCTCAAAATAGCCGCGTTTACTATTTTTCTTGCACATTTTACAAAGTGAAATAGAAAAATTAACCTAATTATAGGGGAAATGCGCTCACAGTTCAAGTCATGCAACGATAAAATGGCATATTTAGACATTCACTGTTTACTGTGTATAATTTCAGTCTTGAGATTTAGTTTTGCGATTTGAATAGAAACTTTATAAATGTGTAGAGTTTTCAGTGACTGGACAATTATAATGAAAACTGCATGATTGAACAGTTTTAAATTAAAATTTTTATAATTAAAAATTGATGAATTAGAAATAAACAATGAGGAAGCTTATTTTTTTCTCAAACTTAGAATAGTTACAGCCTATTATGTTGAAGGTATTTTTGTTAGACTTGTATTTTTTAATAGCCTGCAATGGGCTGTACCGGTATACATCATCAGTCACGAACGCATTTTTGTAATACACTGAAGTGATTTGAGAAGAGCAGTATCTATAATTTGACATATTGAGAAAAACCTGGTCTCTGGATGTTTTCTTAGGGCTACCATATGCCACTTCACAGGTTTTTAGTTTGCCTACTTCTCGATGTTCTAGGAAGTTTCTTACAATGCGATAGGTGTTTTAAAAAAACCGATCGATTCGTTAATATCTTGACATAATCGCCACCTGTCAACCACCTCTTCATGTAACACGCGCTTGCGATAATTGACGGTGCTCCCAACATTGTCTTGATTCGTAATAACGTATTCTTTCATTTCTGGAAACAGGATGTCATTTTGCTGACAAATAATAAATGCCTTACTATCCACTTCATGTTGATCTAAAGTTTTGGAGTGCTCGCCGTTGATCGCTATTTGTATCCATTGCGTTCATAATTCCTCTATGGTTTCTGTCCCCTATTGAAGGCTTTACCTTAGGACTAATTCAGGGGCGTATAATTTAGATCCCCTTTACCGATGGCATTGTGAAACGCAACATCTAATTTTCTGTTAACATCGTCTCGTAACTGTATAACTTGTGACTATACAGTTTCTTGAACTTTTGCAAACACCTTTCCAACACTGGATGCACACTTATCAGGTATTTGTAACAGAAATCATGCACTATTTCCGGACCCTGAGCTTTACAGTTACTTGCCCTTTTCAAAGCGGCTGAAACATCTGAATATGTGATGTTAGTAGGCTCCATTTAAGGGTTATTGCTTGCTCTTTCTTTTTCCAGTTGCAGACACGCCGCGCCTAAATTGCTTCTGTTTGTTTATCCCCAAACACCTGACCAGAATTGGGCATATATTCCAATTAAAGGACTTCGTTGTCTTGCTGGCTATTTTGCTTTACACTTAGTTTACGGTCGAACCCTCTTTTATTTGCCTCATTGTATCGGCGTAGTCCAGCAGTAAGAACATCAAGTTTCTGCCATTGGGAGCCTATTATTAGATCCAATATTGCTGTTGACAATGTTTCGATGTTCTGAGGGTGACTAATTTTGGTAACATAGTGAATCAGCTTTTTTTTTCTATTCCCTGTCTTATGCTGAGTGAATTTACCCAATTTTCTCCTCACTTTACTAACATCCATACCCAAGCTAATTTTCTGTGGGGGATCTCGTTCCTTTCCTAGGGCCAAGGAAGCATTTTTAGGCCTAGTTCTAAGGCCCAACGTTGTCAAGGTTGCCACAGCTGCACAATACACAAGAGTTAGCACCTGTATCGTATCTAGTGTTGCGTTCAAATGCAAGGGTTAAACCTTGTTGTTTTGGTATTATATTAGTGCACGCAGATCCTTTCTGATGTACACCTTTGGGCAGGGAACGCCTCTGTGCTGGTTCTAAATGTCTGAACTCTAGTAAAGCACAACCGAAATTCCTTTCAAGGTGCTGTAGTTTTTCTAGGATTTTGCTTTTTAGATTAACGAAAACGTTGATGTCTGGATGTGGTTCTAGTGGATTTGGTACTTGATTTTCATCATCCCTTGCACATATTCCTTCGGCTTCATCCAGGTCTTTGTTATCCACACCGGGAGAAAGAGTCCATCAATAGGAGGCTGTTGTTCTGCTTTTATTTTTTGGCAGCTTTTCCAACAGCTGAAAGCAGTCTGCGTACAGATATTGAGAATTTATGGCCTGCTAGATTCTGCTAATTCATTCTTATGGCTGGATTCTTCGAGAATCCTTTTATTACTAGATGTGTCCATTAGAGTTTTACCGTACACATTCCGCGGAAATTTTAGGCCAATCGCGCTAAATCTAGTCTTATCCGTTTCTTGGTAGATTCATGTCTTGCTACTGTAAATATAATTGGCTGCAAATACGCAATTTCAATGCTAAATAATAATACCCCAGTCAAATCATCTTTTTATTTTTGATACGTTTGTATATATTGTGACAGTTAAAATTTTAACTCACCTGTCACGTCAAGTAGGAACCCATATTGAACGATTTAAATTGAAATCCATTGCGACCAAGAGCGGAAGTCAACTCGGCCGGGGGCGCTCGTGTATTTTTTGGTTATTCTTTCCTCGAAATATCCGTTTTCATGTTAACTAACCTCAACCCGTCAAATCCAAAATAAACGACAACAACAACGGAAGCCAGAGACGGGTCGCCCCATTAGATGTTTACCAGGAGTAACTAACGTACCATAGATAATGTAACTTACACCAACCATAGTCCAACCATCCCACGTCTCCATAGTAACCGAATTCTATCCAAAATGGCGGATCTCGAACACCCTGTCTAGCTAATATCGAACCTAGCCGCTATCTTCCACTGGTCTTTCAGCGCCATGTCATCGAGGCATGACGTCACAACGAACTCACCATGAACGACTCCATGACAAGCTGGGCAGAGTCGCCACGTCAAAGAATTTCCAGGGTCACAATCCTCAAACTGTAATAAAATGATCGGAAACCTGTTGAATTTCAGCTCATTGGTCGTCGAACGGACCATCGAAAATAAGTTCACAAATGAAAAAAGTGTCGGTAAGGTTACGCCGATGACGTCACCCACTGGTCACATGGCCTTAATTATATCCATACCTGCATGCACACACACACACACACACATATATATATTTAAAAGTTCAATTGTTTGGTTATTAACGCAACAGTTTGTTGAAAAATCAATTTTTTGTCGTTGAAAATTTATCTTTTTGGTATAAAAATGCTTGTTTTTTGGTCTTTTTGGGCGAGATAATCAAATTCCCGAATAATAAAATTCCTGAATTGAAAAATTCCCGACAGAAAATTGACGAATTATAAAATATCCCAACCAGAAAATTCCCGAATTAAAACAATTAAATTTTTTTATAAGTTTTGTCATTTATTAAAAATACAAAAATCAAATATTTGTATTTGTAACAAAAAATTATTTTTAATATTTAAAGTTATGAAAATTATTGTTTGCATATAAAATTACTATAATTGAAAAAAAATTCATCCAGAAATATTCTTTTTTCAGTTATAGTTATCTTAATTTCGAACTATAATTTAATGAACTTTGAATATTAAAAATAATGTTCTTTTGCATAAAAATAATATATTATTGTATTTTTATTGAATAAATAATAATTATGAAAAACAATTTTCAATTGTTTGAATTCGTGAATTTTATAATTCGAGAATTGTCTTGTTCGGATATTTTATAATTCGGCAATTTTCTGTCGGAAATTTTATTATTCGGGAATTTTACAATTCAGGAATAGTATAAACTGTTCGGAAAGTTTATAATTCAGGAATTTTATTATTCGGGAATTTTCCAATTCAGGAATTTAATTATTCGAAAATATTAATATTGCGAATTTCACAGTGTCGGGAATTTTATTTTTCAGGGTTGTTCAGTTTTGTCCCGGGAACTTTATCACTCAAGAACTTTCAAATTCGGTAATTTATAAACTGTCGAGAATTTTATTATTCCGGAATATTCCAATTCGGGAATATTATAAACTGTTTAGGAATTGTATTATTCGGGAATTTTATTATTCAGAAATTTTATTTTTCGGGAATTTTATTTTTCGGGCTTTTTCAGTCGCCTCGGGAAAATTCAGATTCGATCATTTATAAACAGTTCGGGAATTTTATAATTCAGGAATTTTATTATTCGGGAATTTTCCAATTCGGGAATATTATAAACTGTTCAGGAATTTTATTATTCGGGAATTTTCCAATTCGCGTATGTTATAAACTGTTCGGGAATTTTATTATTCGGGAATTTTCCAATTCGCGAACATTATAAACTGTTCGGGAATTTTATAATTCGCGAATTTTTTAATTTAGGAATTTTCCAATTCGGCAATTTCATTATTCAGGAATTTTATAATTTAGGAATTTTCCAATGTGGGAATAATATAAACTGTTCAGGAATTTGATCATTCTGGAATTTCATAATTTATGACTTCCAATTCGGGAATTTTATTACTCGAAAATATTATTATTCGGGAATTTTATAATTCAGGAATTTTATTATTCGGGAATTTTATAATTTAGGAATTTTCCAATTCGGAAATTTTATTATTCGGAAATATTATTATTCGGGAATTTTATTATTCGGGAATATTAAAATTCGGTAATATTATAGACTGTTCGGGAATTTTATAATTTAGGAATTTTATTATTCGGGAATTTTCAAATTTGGTAATTTATCAACTGTCGGGAATTTTATAATTTAGGAATTTTCCAATTCGGGAATTTTATTATCCGGAAATATTATTATTCGGGAATTTTATTATTCAGAAATTTTATTATTCAGAAATTTTATTAGTCCGAGATTTAATTATTCGGGAATTTAATTTTCATTTTTTATTTCTTTAAGAATTTTATTATTCAGGAAATTTCCAGTCCGCGAATATTATAAACTGTTCGAGAATGTTATAATTCGTGAATTTTATAATTTAAGAATTGCCCAATTCGGGCATTTCATTATTCGGGAATATTAAAATTCGGTAAATTTATAGACTGTTCGGGAATTTTATAATTTAGGAATTTTATTATTCGGGAGTTTTCAAATTTGGTAATTTATCAACTGTCGGGAATTTTATTATTCAGAAATTTCATTATTCGGGAATTTTATTATTCAGAAATTTTATTAGTCAGAAATTTCATTATTCGGGAATTTTATTATTCAGAAATTTTATTAGTCAGAAATTGTATTAGTCAGAAATTTCATTATTCGGGAATTTCATTTTTCATTTTTTGAAGAATTTTATTATTCATGAATTTTCCAATTCGCGAATATTATAAACTGTTCGAGAATTTTATTATTCGGCAATTTTATAATTTAAGAATTTTCCAATTCGGGAATTTTATTATTCGGGAAGTTTATTATTCGGGAATTCTATTATTCGGGAATATTAAAATTCAGTATTATTATAGACTGTTCTGGAATTTTATAATTTAGGAATTTTATTATTCGGGATTTTATTATTTAGGAATTTTCCAATTCAGGAATAATATAAACTGTTCAGGAATTTTATCATTCTAGAATTTCATAATTTTTGACTTCCAATTCGGGAATTTTATCATTCGAAAATATTATTATTCGGGAATTGTATTATTCGGGAATTTTCCAATTTGGGAATATTATAAACTGTTCTAGATTTTTATTTTTCGGAAATTTCATAATTTAGGAATATGTCGATTCGGAAATTTTATTATTCCGAAATTTTGCACCGTTGGGAATTTTATTTTTCGGAATTTTTCAGCTGTCCCGGGAATTTTATTATACGGGATTTTTCGAATTCGGTAATTTATAAACAGCTCGGGAATTTTATAATTCAGGAATTTTACTATTCGTTATTTTCCAATTCGCGAATATAATAAACTGTTCGGGAATTTTATGATTTAGGAATTTTCCAATTCGGGAATTTTATTATTCGGAAAGTTTATTATTTGAGAATTCTATTATTCGGGAATATTCAAATTCGGTAATTTATCAACTCTCGGGAATTTTATTATTTAGGAATTTTCCAATTTTGGAATAATATAAACTGTTTAGGAATTTTATTATTCTGGAATTTCATTATTCAGGAATTGTATGATTCGGGAATCTTCCAATTTGGGAATAATATAAACTGTTCTGGATTTTTATTTTTCGGGAATTTCATAACTTAGGAATTTGCCAATTCGGAAATTTTATTATTCGGGAATTTTACAGTGTCGGGAATTTTATTTTTCGGAATTTTTGAGTCGTCCCGGGAATTTTATTATTCGGGAATATTCAAATTCGGTAATATTATAGACTGTTCGGGAATTTTATAATTTAGGAATTTCATGGAGTCAATCTCAAAAGTGTCTTTTTTCAAATCTAACTTTATAAATTTTGAACCGGGACCAAAACAGAAAATTGCATTTGCCCAAGTATCAAAAAAAAAAAATTTTAATTAAATTAGGCAAATTTTGAAAATAATTATTCTTCCTTTTAAAGTAATATGTTTGATATTACCGACTGCAGATGTTTTACTACTGGCACTTCTGTTTTCTTTTAATTTACTTAAGCATCATCCAAAACAAACTAATTTTCAAACCAAAAAAAAGGCCAAAATGTTGAATTTTCAATGCAAAAAATGAATTTCCTGCCAAAGAGTTTAGTTTTCAACCCAAAGACATGAATTTTTAACAAAAAATATTAATTTTCTACCAATATAGTTGAATTTTCAACTAAGAAATATAAATCATCAAGCACAAATGGAATATTTAGATGTGCAGTTCAAAAATTTATTTTTGACTAAATAAAAACGATTTTTCAACAGAATAGTAAAATTTTGAACAACAAAAAATGAAATTTTTACTAAACTGAATAACCGATGAGCCTTCAACTACAAAAATGTATTTTTAACAAAAAATAAACTAAAGTTTTAATCAAACAGTTGCTTTTTCATCCGAAAAGGTTAATTTTCTACCAAAAAATATTAATATAAAACAAAATACATGAATTTTCACAAAAATATTTAAAATGAAGGAATTTTCAAACTAATAGTTGAATTTTCAACCAAAGAAATTAATTTTCAACCAAAAAAAGCTTATATTACATTATAAACTGAAAAAATGTTTAGTCAGTTATCAATTTGAGAAAAAGGCAAGTAAGTTTAAGATATATTTAGAAATTTCGAAAACATTTGAAACAAAACATAGATTTTTTTAAATATTTCAAACACAAAATATATAAGGTTTTTAAGCATTTTTAAAGGTTTCAAAAGAGTAAAAAATGTTTATGAAAATTTCTAGGAAAACTAAAAATGATTTTTGTTTTTTGAAAAATAAGGTAAAAAAATATTTTAAAGAATTGAGAAAACGCTCAAAATAGAATTTGGAAGATTTTATAGCATTTTTTGTTTTTTTTTGCACGATTTAAAAAAATTGGTAGGAAAAATTCGAGTTCCAAGATGATAACAAAATTTGCATTAGATTCCTGGAAAATTTTTTAATGATTTTTTTAAATACATTTTTGAGAGAATATTTAAAAAGATTTCTGAACAACTTTCAATGTATAAATTAATGTTTCTAGCTTAAAATTGCTTCTAATCATATAAATTTAAAAATTCATAAATTTTATTATTGATTCTTCAATTCAGCATTTTGGCTGTTTTTTTTTTCTTTATTGACTGAAAAATCTTTCTTGGTCAAAAATTCTAGTCTTGTTTGGAAAATTCCATTTTTTTATTTGAAAATTAGTTGAGAATTAAATTATTTTGTTGAAGATTTTTTTTTATTGTTAAACATTAATTATTCAACTGAGATTTTAGCTATTGAATTTTTGGTTAGAAAATAATCTTTTTTGTTGAAAAATTCAACTATTTTGTTGATAATTTGCCTTCTTTGGTTTAATTCCACTGTTTTTATTAAAAATTAAAATCTTTTTTATTGAAATGTCAACTATTAGGTATATTTTTCTGTTTGGATTCATCTTTTTTGGTAGAAAATTTATATTCTTGGTTCAAAAATAATCCTGTCGATTAAAAATTCAACTTCTTGTTCGAAAGTTGAACTCCTTTGTTCCAAAATAATTTTCACGGTTGAAGATACATTATTTCAGTTAAAAATAATCTCTTTGGTTGAGAGTTTAAATATTTTGTTGAAAGTTCGTTTTTTATGGTTAAATATGGATTTTTTTAAATGAAAATTTACCTATTGCATTTTTGGTTACAAATTCATCTTTTTTGTTGAAAATTCAATTAATCGGTTGAAAATTGGTCTTTTTGGTCGAATTCAGCTATTTTTATTTGAAATAAAACCTTTTTGGTTAAAAGTTCTACTGTATCCTACTTATGTTAGTTGAATGTGGAACACATTGTTGAAAATTCTTTTTTTTTTGTTGAAGATTCATCACTTGAATTAAAAAATTTAGTTGAAATTTTTAGTTGAAAATTTATCATTTTTAGTTGAAGATACAACCATATGGTTTGAAATAGTATGTATTTTGTTGAAAATTCTTCTTTTTGAATTGAAAATAAAAATTTTTTTTTAAACAACTATTTGGTTAAAAATTTATGCCTGTGGTTAAAAATTTAACTATTTTGTTAGAAATTCGTTTTTTCATTGGTAAACATTGATTTTTTAACTTAATTTTAACTTATTTTCGACTAAATAAAAACGATTTTTCAACAGAATAGTGCAATTTTCAACCAAAAAAATGAAATTTTTACTAAACTGAATAACTGATGAGTCTTCAACTACGAAAATTTATTTTTAACAAAAAAAAAACGTAATTTTCATTATAAACTAAAAAAATGTTTAGTCAATTAATAATTTGAAAAAAAAGTCCAGTAAGTTTAACATATAGTTAGAAATTTTAAAAAGATTTCAAAACATATAAAACAAAACGTAGATCTTTTTTAAGATTCTGAACACAAAATTTAGAAGGTTTCTAAGCATTTTGAAAGGTTTAAAAAAAAAAAAAAAATGTTCATCAAAATTTCTAGGAAAACTAAAAATGATTTTTGCTTTTTGAAAAATAAAGTAAAAAAATATTTCAAAAAATTGAGAAAACGCGCAAAATAGAATTTCGAAGATTTTATAGCATTTTTTTTTGTTTTGCAGGATTTTCAAAAATTGGTAGGAAAAATTCGAGTTCCAAGATAATAACAAAATTTGCATTAGATTCCTGTAAAACTTTTAAATGATTTCTTTAAACAAATTTTTGAGAGAATCTTTAAAAAGATTTCTGAACAAATTTTAATGTATAAATTAATGTTGCTAGCTTAAAATTGCTTATAATTATATCATTTTAAAAATTTACAAATTTCATTATTGATTCTTCAATTTAACATTTTGGCTGTTCATTCTTTATTGACTAAAAAATCTTTCTTGGTTAAAATTCAACTCTTTTTTGGAAAATTCCTCGTTTTTTTGTTTGAAAAATAGTTGAGAATTAAACTATTTTGTTGAAATTGTTTTTTATTGTTAAACATTAATTATTTAACTGAGATTTTAGATATTTAATTTTTGGTTAGAAAATAATCTTTTCATATATTAGTGTTGAAAATTCATCTATTTTTCATAAAATTCAGAATTTTTGCCTTAAAAATTCAACAGTTTGGTTGAAAAATCAATTATTTTGTTGAAAAGTCGTTTTTTTATGAAATCAACTATTTTTTATTTAAAATAAAAATATCAACAATTAAATTTTTGATTGAGGATTCATTTTTTTTATTGAAAACTCAACTATTTTGTTGAAAATTTGACTTTTTTTTAATTAATTTTATTAATTTGTTAAAAAATTGTGAATAATTC